>JANJGN010000516.1:0-427914 GCA_026770705.1 Isurus oxyrinchus | reverse complement strand
GGTTGTTGTTTTTCAATGTTGAGGTTGTTGTTGAATTTGTTGGTGTTTTTCAATGTTGAGGTTGTTGTAGTTTTTCAATGTTGAGGTTGTTGTTGAATTTGTTGATTTTTTTCAATTTCGAGGTTGTTGTTGAATTTGTTGGTGTTTTTCAATGTTGAAGTTGTTGTTGAATTTGTTGGTGTTGTTCAATGTTGAGGTTGTTGTTGTTTTTCAATGTTGAGGTTGTTGTTGAATTTGTTGGTGTTTTTCAACGTTGAGGTTGTTTTTGAATTTGTTCGTGTTTTTCAATGCTGAGGTTGTTGTTTTTCAATGTTGAGGTTGTTGTTGAATTTGTTGGTGTTTTTCAATGTTGAGGTTGTTGTAGTTTTTCAATGTTGAGGTTGTTGTTGAATTTGTTGATTTTTTTCAATTTCGAGGTTGTTGTTGAATTTGTTGGTGTTTTTCAATGTTGAAGTTGTTGTTGAATTTGTTGGTGTTGTTCAATGTTGAGGTTGTTGTTGAATTTGTTGGTGTTTTTAAATGTTGAGGTTGTTGTTGAATTTGTTGGTGTTTTTCAATGTTGAGGTTGTTGTTTTTTTTCAATGTTGAGGTTGTTGTTGAATTGGTTGATGTTTTTCAATTTCGAGGTTGTTGTTGAATTTGTTGGTGTTTTTCAATGTTGAAGTTGTTGTTGAATTTGTTGTTGTTTTTCAATGTTGAGGTTGTTGGTGTTTTTCAATGTTGCAGTTGTTGTTGAATTTGTTGGTGTTTTTCAATGTTGAGGTTGTTGTTGAATTTGTTGGTGTTTTTCAATGTTGAGGTTGTTGTTGTTTTTAATGTTGAGGTTGTTGTTGAATTTGTTGGTGTTTTTCAATTTTGAGGTTGTTGTTGTTTTTCAATGTTGAGGTTGTTGTTGAATTTGTTGGTGTTTTTCCATGTTGAGGTTGTTGTTGTTTTTCAAAGTTGAGTTTGTTGTTAAATTTGTTGGTGTTTTTCAATGTTGAGGTTGTTGTTGAATTTGTTGGTGTTTTAAATTGTTGAGGTTGTTGTTGAATTTGTTGGTGTTTTTCAATGTTGAGGTTGTTGTTGTTTTTCAATGTTGAGGTTGTTGTTGAATTTGTTGGTGTTTTTCAATGTTGAGGTTGTTGTTGTTTTTCAATGTTGAGGTTGTTGTTGAATTTGTTGGTGTTTTTCAATTTCGAGGTTGTTGTTTAATTTGTTGGTGTTTTTCAATGTTGAAGTTCTTGTTGAATTTGTTGTTGTTTTTCAATGTTGAGGTTGTTGCTGTTATTCAATGTTGAGGTTGTTGTTGAATTTGTTGGTGTTTTTCAATGTTGAGGTTGTTGTTGTTTTTCAATGTTGAGGTTGTTGTTGAATTTGTTGGTCTTTTTCAATGTCGAGGTACTTGTTGAATTTGTTGCTGCTTTTCAATTTTGAAGTTGTTGTTGAATTTGTTGGTGTTTTTCAATGTTGAGCTTGTTGTTGAATTTGTTGGTGTTTTTCAATGTTGAGGTTGTTGTTGTTTTTAAATGTTGAGGTTGTTGTTGAATTTGTTGGTGTTTTGCAAATTTGAGGTTGTTGTTGTTTTTCAATGTTGAGGTTTTTGTTTAATTTGTTGGTCTTTTTCCATGTTGAGGTTTTTGTTGTTTTTCAAAGTTGAGGTTGTTGTTAAATTTGTTGGTGTTTTTCAATGTTGAGGTTGTTGTTGAATTTGTTGGTGTTTTTCATTGTTGAGGCTGTTGTTGAATTTGTTGGTGTTTTTCAATGTTGAGGTTGTTGTTGTTTTTCAATGTTGAGGTTGTTGTTGAATTTGTTGGTGTTTTTCAATGTTGAGGTTGTTGTTGTTTTTCAATGCTGAGGTTGTTGTTGAATTTGTTGGTGTTTTACAATTTCGAGGTTGTTGTTGAATTTGTTGGTGTTTTTCAATGTTGAAGTTGTTGAATTTGTTGGTGTTTTTCAATGTTGAGGTTGTTGTTGTTTTTCAATGTTGAGGTTGTTGTTGAATTTGTTGGTGTTTTTCAATGTTCAGGCTGTTGTTGTTTTTCAATGTTGAGGTTGTTGTTGAATTTGTTGGTGTTTTTCAATGTTGAGGTTGTTGTTGTTTTTCAATGTTGAGGTTGTTGCTTAATTTGTTGGTGTTTTTCAATGTTGAGGTTGTTGTTGAATTTGTTGGTGTTTTTCAATGTTGAGGTTTGTGTTGTTTTTCAATGTTGAGGTTGTTGTTGAATTTGTTGGTGTTTTTCAACGTTGAGGTTGTTGTTGAATTTGTTCGTGTTTTTCAATGCTCAGGTTGTTGTTGTTTTTCAATGTTGAGGTTGTTGTTGAATTTGTTGGTGTTTTTCAATGTTGAGGTTGTTGTTGTTTTTCAATGTTGAGGTTGTTGCTGAATTTGTTGGTGTTTTTCAATGTTGAGGTTGTTGTTGAATTTGTTGGTGTTTTTCAATGTTGAGGTTGTTGTTGTTTTTCAATGTTGAGGTTTTTGCTGTATTTGTTGGTGTTTTTCAATGTTGTGGTTGTTGTAGTTTTTCAATGTTGAGGTTGTTGTTGAATTTGTTGGTGTTTTTCAATGTCGAGGTTGTTGTTGAATTTGTTGGTGTTTTTCAAAGTTGAAGTTGTTGTTGAATTTGTTTGTGTTTTTCAATGTTGAGGTTGTTGTTGAATTTGTTGGTGTTTTTCAATGTTGAGGTTGTTGTTGTTTTTCAATGTTGAGGTTGTTGTTGAATTTGTTGGTGTTTTTCAATGTTGAGGTTGTTGTTGTTTTTCAATGTTGAGGTTGTTGTTGTATTTGTTGGTGTTTTTCAATGTTGAGGTTGTTGTAGTTTTTCAATGTTGAGGTTGTTGTTGAATTTGTTGGTCTTTTTCAATGTCGAGGTACTTGTTGAATTTGTTGCTGTTTTTCAATTTTGAAGTTGTTGTTGAATTTGTTGGTGTTTTTCAATGTTGAGGTTGTTGTTGAATTTGTTGGTGTTTTTCAATGTTGAGGTTGTTGTTGTTTTTAAATGTTGAGGTTGTTGTTGAATTTGTTGGTGTTTTGCAAATTTGAGGTTGTTGTTGTTTTTCAATGTTGAGGTTTTTGTTTAATTTGTTGCTGTTTTTCCATGTTGAGGTTTTTGTTGTTTTTCAAAGTTGAGGTTGTTGTTAAATTTGTTGGTGTTTTTCAATGTTGAGGTTGTTGTTGAATTTGTTGGTGTTTTTCATTGTTGAGGCTGTTGTTGAATTTGCTGGTGTTTTTCAATGTTGAGGTTGTTGTTGTTTTTCAATGTTGAGGTTGTTGTTGAATTTGTGGTGTTTTTCAATGTTGAGGTTGTTGTTGTTTTTCCATGCTGAGGTTGTTGTTGAATTTGTTGGTGTTTTTCAATTTCGAGGTTGTTGTTGAATTTGTTGGTGTTTTTCAATGTTGAAGTTGTTGAATTTGTTGGTGTTTTTCAATGTTGAGGTTGTTGTTGTTTTTCAATGTTGAGGTTGTTGTTGAATTTGTTGGTGTTTTTCAATGTTGAGGTTGTTGTTGTTTTTCAATGTTGAGGTTGTTGTTGAATTTGTTGGTGTTTTTCAACGTTGAGGTTGTTTTTGAATTTGTTCGTGTTTTTCAATGCTGAGGTTGTTGTTTTTCAATGTTGAGGTTGTTGTTGAATTTGTTGGTGTTTTTCAATGTTGAGGTTGTTGTAGTTTTTCAATGTTGAGGTTGTTGTTGAATTTGTTGATTTTTTTCAATTTCGAGGTTGTTGTTGAATTTGTTGGTGTTTTTCAATGTTGAAGTTGTTGTTGAATTTGTTGGTGTTGTTCAATGTTGAGGTTGTTGTTGAATTTGTTGGTGTTTTTAAATGTTGAGGTTGTTGTTGAATTTGTTGGTGTTTTTCAATGTTGAGGTTGTTGTTTTTTTTCAATGTTGAGGTTGTTGTTGAATTGGTTGATGTTTTTCAATTTCGAGGTTGTTGTTGAATTTGTTGGTGTTTTTCAATGTTGAAGTTGTTGTTGAATTTGTTGTTGTTTTTCAATGTTGAGGTTGTTGGTGTTTTTCAATGTTGCAGTTGTTGTTGAATTTGTTGGTGTTTTTCAATGTTGAGGTTGTTGTTGAATTTGTTGGTGTTTTTCAATGTTGAGGTTGTTGTTGTTTTTAAATGTTGAGGTTGTTGTTGAATTTGTTGGTGTTTTTCAATTTTGAGGTTGTTGTTGTTTTTCAATGTTGAGGTTGTTGTTGAATTTGTTGGTGTTTTTCCATGTGAGGTTGTTGTTGTTTTTCAAAGTTGAGTTTGTTGTTAAAATTGTTGGTGTTTTTCAATGTTGAGGTTGTTGTTGAATTTGTTGGTGTTTTAAATTGTTGAGGTTGTTGTTGAATTTGTTGGTGTTTTTCAATGTTGAGGTTGTTGTTGTTTTTCAATGTTGAGGTTGTTGTTGAATTTGTTGGTGTTTTTCAATGTTGAGGTTGTTGTTGTTTTTCAATGCTGAGGTTGTTGTTGAATTTGTTGGTCTTTTTCAATTTCGAGGTTGTTGTTTAATTTGTTGGTGTTTTTCAATGTTGAAGTTGTTGTTGAATTTGTTGTTGTTTTTCAATGTTGAGGTTGTTGCTGTTTTTCAATGTTGAGGTTGTTGTTGAATTTGTTGCTGTTTTTCAATGTTGAGGTTGTTGCTGTTTTTCAATGTTGAGGTTGTTGTTGAATTTGTTGGTCTTTTTCAATGTCGAGGTACTTGTTGAATTTGTTGCTGTTTTTCAATTTTGAAGTTGTTGTTGAATTTGTTGGTGTTTTTCAATGTTGAGGTTGTTGAAAAATTTGTTGGTGTTTTTCAATGTTGAGGTTGTTGTTGTTTTTAAATGTTGAGGTTGTTGTTGAATTTGTTGGTGTTTTGCAAATTTGAGGTTGTTGTTGTTTTTCAGTGTTGAGGTTTTTGTTTAATTTGTTGGTGTTTTTCCATGTTGAGGTTTTTGTTGTTTTTCAAAGTTGAGGTTGTTGTTAAATTTGTTGGTGTTTTTCAATGTTGAGGTTGTTGTTGAATTTGTTGGTGTTTTTCATTGTTGAGGCTGTTGTTGAATTTGTTGGTGTTTTTCAATGTTGAGGTTGTTGTTGTTTTTCAATGTTGAGGTTGTTGTTGAATTTGTTGGTGTTTTTCAATGTTGAGGTTGTTGTTGTTTTTCAATGCTGAGGTTGTTGTTGAATTTGTTGGTGTTTTTCAATTTCGAGGTTGTTGTTGAATTTGTTGGTGTTTTTCAATGTTGAAGTTGTTGAATTTGTTGGTGTTTTTCAATGTTGAGGTTGTTGTTGTTTTTCAATGTTGAGGTTGTTGTTGAATTTGTTGGTGTTTTTCAATGTTAAGGCTGTTGTTGTTTTTCAATGTTGAGGTTGTTGTTGAATTTGTTGGTGTTTTTCAATGTTGAGGTTGTTGTTGTTTTTCAATGTTGAGGTTGTTGCTTAATTTGTTGGTGTTTTTCAATGTTGAGGTTGTTGTTGAATTTGTTGGTGTTTTTCAATGTTGAGGTTTGTGTTGTTTTTCAATGTTGAGGTTGTTGTTGAATTTGTTGGTGTTTTTCAACGTTGAGGTTGTTGTTGAATTTGTTCGTGTTTTTCAATGCTCAGGTTGTTGTTGTTTTTCAATGTTGAGGTTGTTGTTGAATTTGTTGGTGTTTTTCAATGTTGAGGTTGTTGTTGTTTTTCAATGTTGAGGTTGTTGCTGAATTTGTTGGTGTTTTTCAATGTTGAGGTTGTTGTTGAATTTGTTGGTGTTTTTCAATGTTGAGGTTGTTGTTGAATTTGTTGGTGTTTTTCAATGTTGAGGTTGTTGTTGTTTTTCAATGTTGAGGTTGTTGTTGAATTTGTTGGTGTTTTTCAATGTTGAGGTTGTTGTTGTTTTTCAATGTTGAGGTTGTTGTTGTATTTGTTGGTGTTTTTCAATGTTGAGGTTGTTGTAGTTTTTCAATGTTGAGGTTGTTGTTGAATTTGTTGGTCTTTTTCAATGTCGAGGTACTTGTTGAATTTCTTGCTGTTTTTCAATTTTGAAGTTGTTGTTGAATTTGTTGGTGTTTTTCAATGTTGAGGTTGTTGTTGAATTTGTTGGTGTTTTTCAATGTTGAGGTTGTTGTTGTTTTTAAATGTTGAGGT
Source organism: Isurus oxyrinchus (assembly GCA_026770705.1). Taxonomy (NCBI): domain Eukaryota; kingdom Metazoa; phylum Chordata; class Chondrichthyes; order Lamniformes; family Lamnidae; genus Isurus; species Isurus oxyrinchus. The sequence goes on along the minus strand of JANJGN010000516.1, from coordinate 421,843 downwards.
TGTTGTTGAATTTGTTGGTGTTTTGCAAATTTGAGGTTGTTGTTGTTTTTCAATGTTGAGGTTTTTGTTTAATTTGTTGCTGTTTTTCCATGTTGAGGTTTTTGTTGTTTTTCAAAGTTGAGGTTGTTGTTAAATTTGTTGGTGTTTTTCAATGTTGAGGTTGTTGTTGAATTTGTTGGTGTTTTTCATTGTTGAGGCTGTTGTTGAATTTGCTGGTGTTTTTCAATGTTGAGGTTGTTGTTGTTTTTCAATGTTGAGGTTGTTGTTGAATTTGTTGGTGTTTTTCAATGTTGAGGTTGTTGTTGTTTTTCCATGCTGAGGTTGTTGTTGAATTTGTTGGTGTTTTTCAATTTCGAGGTTGTTGTTGAATTTGTTGGTGTTTTTCAATGTTGAAGTTGTTGAATTTGTTGGTGTTTTTCAATGTTGAGGTTGTTGTTTAATTTGTTGGTGTTTTTCAATGTTGAGGTTATTGTTGTTTTTCAATGTTGAGGTTGTTGTTGAATTGGTTGATGTTTTTCAAATTCGAGGTTGTTGTTGAATTTGTTGGTGTTTTTCAATGTTGAAGTTGTTGTTGAATTTGTTGGTGTTTTTCAATGTTGAGGTTGTTGTTGAATTTGTTGGTGTTTTTCATTGTTGAGGTTGTTGTTGAATTTGTTGGTGTTTTTCAATGTTGAGGTTGTTGTTGTTTTTCAATGTTGAGGTTGTTGTTGAATTTGTTGGTGTTTTTCAATGTTGAGGTTGTTGTTGTTTTTCAATGTTGAGGTTGTTGCTTAATTTGTTGGTGTTTTTCAATGTTGAGGTTGTTGTTGAATTTGTTGGTGTTTTTCAATGTTGAGGTTTTTGTTGTTTTTCAATGTTGAGGTTGTTGTTGAATTTGTTGGTGTTTTTCAACGTTGAGGTTGTTGTTGAATTTGTTCGTGTTATTCAATACTCAGGTTGTTGTTGTTTTTCAATGTTGAGGTTGTTGTTGAATTTTTTGGTGCTTTTCAATGTTGAGGTTGTTGTTGTTTTTCAATGTTGAGGTTGTTGCTGAATTTGTTGGTGTTTTTCAATGTTGAGGTTGTTGTTGAATTTGTTGGTGTTTTTCAATGTTGAGGTTGTTGTTGTTTTTCAATGTTGAGGTTGTTGTTGAATTTGTTGGTGTTTTTCAACGTTGAGGTTGTTGTTGAATTTGTTCGTGTTTTTCAATGCTGAGGTTGTTGTTGTTTTTCAATGTTGAGGTTGTTGTTGAATTTGTTGGTGTTTTTCAATGTTGAGGTTGTTGTAGTTTTTCAATGTTGAGGTTGTTGTTGAATTTGTTGATCTTTTTCAATTTCGAGGTTGTTGTTGAATTTGTTGGTGCTTTTCAATGTTGAAGTTGTTGTTGAATTTGTTGGTGTTGTTCAATGTTGAGGTTGTTGTTGAATTGGCTGATGTTTTTCAAATTCGAGGTTGTTGTTGAATTTGTTGGTGTTTTTCAATGTTGAAGTTGTTGTTGAATTTGTTGGTGTTTTTCAATGTTGAGGTTGTTGTTGAATTTGTTGGTGTTTTTCATTGTTGAGGTTGTTGTTGAATTTGTTGGTGTTTTTCAATGTTGAGGTTGTTGTTGTTTTTCAATGTTGAGGTTGTTGTTGAATTTGTTGGTGTTTTTCAATGTTGAGGTTGTTGTTGTTTTTCAATGTTGAGGTTGTTGCTTAATTTGTTGGTGTTTTTCAATGTTGAGGTTTTTGTTGTTTTTCAATGTTGAGGTTGTTGTTGAATTTGTTGGTGTTTTTCAACGTTGAGGTTGTTGTTGAATTTGTTCGTGTTTTTCAATACTCAGGTTGTTGTTTTTCAATGTTGAGGTTGTTGTTGAATTTGTTGGTGTTTTTCAATGTTGAGGTTGTTGCTGTTTTTCAATGTTGAGGTTGTTGCTGAATTTGTTGGTGTTTTTCAATGTTGAGGTTGTTGTTGTTTTTCAATGTTGAGGTTGTTGTTGAATTTGTTGGTGTTTTTCAACGTTGAGGTTGTTGTTGAATTTGTTCGTGTTTTTCAATGCTGAGGTTGTTGTTGTTTTTCAATGTTGAGGTTGTTGTTGAATTTGTTGGTGTTTTTCAATGTTGAGGTTGTTGTAGTTTTTCAATGTTGAGGTTGTTGTTGAATTTGTTGATCTTTTTCAATTTCGAGGTTGTTGTTGAATTTGTTGGTGCTTTTCAATGTTGAAGTTGTTGTTGAATTTGTTGGTGTTGTTCAATGTTGAGGTTGTTGTTGAATTTGTTGGTGTTTCTAAATGTTGAGGTTGTTGTTGAATTTGTTGATGTTTTTCAATGTTGAGGTTATTGTTGTTTTTCAATGTTGAGGTTGTTGTTGAATTGGTTGATGTTTTTCAATTTCGCGGTTGTTGTTGAATTTGTTGGTGTTTTTCAATGTTGAAGTTGTTGTTGAATTTGTTGGTGTTTTTCAATGTTGAGGTTGTTGTTCTTTTTCAATGTTGAGGTTGTTGTTGAATTTGTTGGTGTTTTTGAATGTTGAGGTTGTTGTTGTTTTTCAATGTTGAGGTTGTTGTTGTTTCTCAATGTTGAGGTTGTTGTTGAATTTGTTGGTGTTTTTCAATGTTGAGGTTGTTGTTGAATTTGTTGGTGTTTTTCAATGTTGCGGTTGTTGTTGTTTTTCAATGTTGAGGTTGTTGTTGTATTTGTTGGTGTTTTTCAATGTTGAGGTTGTTGTAGTTTTTCAATGTTGAGGTTGTTGTTGAATTTGTTGGTGTTTTTCAATGTGGAGGTTGTTGTTGTTTTTCAATGTTGAGGTTGTTGTTGAATTTGTTGGTGTTTTTCAATGTTGAGGTTGTTGTTGAATTTGTTGGTGTTTTTCAATGTGGAGGTTGTTGTTGTTTTTCAAAGTTGAGGTTGTTGTTGAATTTGTTGGTGTTTTTCAATGCTGAGGTTGTTGTTGAACTTGTTGGTGTTTTTCAATGTTGAGGTTGTTGTTGAATTCGTAGGTGTTTTTCAATGTTGAAGTTGTTGAATTTGTTGGTGTTTTTCAATGTTGAGGTTGTTGTTGTTTTTCAATGTTGAGGTTGTTGTTGAATTTGTTGGTGTTTTTCAATGTTAAGGCTGTTGTTGTTTTTCAATGTTGAGGTTGTTGTTGAATTTGTTGGTGTTTTTCAATGTTGAGGTTGTTGTTGTTTTTCAATGTTGAGGTTGTTGCTTAATTTGTTGGTGTTTTTCAATGTTGAGGTTGTTGTTGAATTTGTTGGTGTTTTTCAATGTTGAGGTTTGTGTTGTTTTTCAATGTTGAGGTTGTTGTTGAATTTGTTGGTGTTTTTCAACGTTGAGGTTGTTGTTGAATTTGTTCGTGTTTTTCAATGCTCAGGTTGTTGTTGTTTTTCAATGTTGAGGTTGTTGTTGAATTTGTTGGTGTTTTTCAATGTTGAGGTTGTTGTTGTTTTTCAATGTTGAGGTTGTTGCTGAATTTGTTGGTGTTTTTCAATGTTGAGGTTGTTGTTGAATTTGTTGGTGTTTTTCAATGTTGAGGTTGTTGTTGAATTTGTTGGTGTTTTTCAATGTTGAGGTTGTTGTTGTTTTTCAATGTTGAGGTTGTTGTTGAATTTGTTGGTGTTTTTCAATGTTGAGGTTGTTGTTGTTTTTCAATGTTGAGGTTGTTGTTGTATTTGTTGGTGTTTTTCAATGTTGAGGTTGTTGTAGTTTTTCAATGTTGAGGTTGTTGTTGAATTTGTTGGTCTTTTTCAATGTCGAGGTACTTGTTGAATTTCTTGCTGTTTTTCAATTTTGAAGTTGTTGTTGAATTTGTTGGTGTTTTTCAATGTTGAGGTTGTTGTTGAATTTGTTGGTGTTTTTCAATGTTGAGGTTGTTGTTGTTTTTAAATGTTGAGGTTGTTGTTGAATTTGTTGGTGTTTTGCAAATTTGAGGTTGTTGTTGTTTTTCAATGTTGAGGTTTTTGTTTAATTTGTTGCTGTTTTTCCATGTTGAGGTTTTTGTTGTTTTTCAAAGTTGAGGTTGTTGTTAAATTTGTTGGTGTTTTTCAATGTTGAGGTTGTTGTTGAATTTGTTGGTGTTTTTCATTGTTGAGGCTGTTGTTGAATTTGCTGGTGTTTTTCAATGTTGAGGTTGTTGTTGTTTTTCAATGTTGAGGTTGTTGTTGAATTTGTTGGTGTTTTTCAATGTTGAGGTTGTTGTTGTTTTTCCATGCTGAGGTTGTTGTTGAATTTGTTGGTGTTTTTCAATTTCGAGGTTGTTGTTGAATTTGTTGGTGTTTTTCAATGTTGAAGTTGTTGAATTTGTTGGTGTTTTTCAATGTTGAGGTTGTTGTTTAATTTGTTGGTGTTTTTCAATGTTGAGGTTATTGTTGTTTTTCAATGTTGAGGTTGTTGTTGAATTGGTTGATGTTTTTCAAATTCGAGGTTGTTGTTGAATTTGTTGGTGTTTTTCAATGTTGAAGTTGTTGTTGAATTTGTTGGTGTTTTTCAATGTTGAGGTTGTTGTTGAATTTGTTGGTGTTTTTCATTGTTGAGGTTGTTGTTGAATTTGTTGGTGTTTTTCAATGTTGAGGTTGTTGTTGTTTTTCAATGTTGAGGTTGTTGTTGAATTTGTTGGTGTTTTTCAATGTTGAGGTTGTTGTTGTTTTTCAATGTTGAGGTTGTTGCTTAATTTGTTGGTGTTTTTCAATGTTGAGGTTGTTGTTGAATTTGTTGGTGTTTTTCAATGTTGAGGTTTTTGTTGTTTTTCAATGTTGAGGTTGTTGTTGAATTTGTTGGTGTTTTTCAACGTTGAGGTTGTTGTTGAATTTGTTCGTGTTATTCAATACTCAGGTTGTTGTTGTTTTTCAATGTTGAGGTTGTTGTTGAATTTTTTGGTGCTTTTCAATGTTGAGGTTGTTGTTGTTTTTCAATGTTGAGGTTGTTGCTGAATTTGTTGGTGTTTTTCAATGTTGAGGTTGTTGTTGAATTTGTTGGTGTTTTTCAATGTTGAGGTTGTTGTTGTTTTTCAATGTTGAGGTTGTTGTTGAATTTGTTGGTGTTTTTCAACGTTGAGGTTGTTGTTGAATTTGTTCGTGTTTTTCAATGCTGAGGTTGTTGTTGTTTTTCAATGTTGAGGTTGTTGTTGAATTTGTTGGTGTTTTTCAATGTTGAGGTTGTTGTAGTTTTTCAATGTTGAGGTTGTTGTTGAATTTGTTGATGTTTTTCAATTTCGAGGTTGTTGTTGAATTTGTTGGTGCTTTTCAATGTTGAAGTTGTTGTTGAATTTGTTGGTGTTGTTCAATGTTGAGGTTGTTGTTGAATTGGCTGATGTTTTTCAAATTCGAGGTTGTTGTTGAATTTGTTGGTGTTTTTCAATGTTGAAGTTGTTGTTGAATTTGTTGGTGTTTTTCAATGTTGAGGTTGTTGTTGAATTTGTTGGTGTTTTTCATTGTTGAGGTTGTTGTTGAATTTGTTGGTGTTTTTCAATGTTGAGGTTGTTGTTGTTTTTCAATGTTGAGGTTGTTGTTGAATTTGTTGGTGTTTTTCAATGTTGAGGTTGTTGTTGTTTTTCAATGTTGAGGTTGTTGCTTAATTTGTTGGTGTTTTTCAATGTTGAGGTTGTTGTTGAATTTGTTGGTGTTTTTCAATGTTGAGGTTTTTGTTGTTTTTCAATGTTGAGGTTGTTGTTGAATTTGTTGGTGTTTTTCAACGTTGAGGTTGTTGTTGAATTTGTTCGTGTTTTTCAATACTCAGGTTGTTGTTTTTCAATGTTGAGGTTGTTGTTGAATTTGTTGGTGTTTTTCAATGTTGAGGTTGTTGCTGTTTTTCAATGTTGAGGTTGTTGCTGAATTTGTTGGTGTTTTTCAATGTTGAGGTTGTTGTTGTTTTTCAATGTTGAGGTTGTTGTTGAATTTGTTGGTGTTTTTCAACGTTGAGGTTGTTGTTGAATTTGTTCGTGTTTTTCAATGCTGAGGTTGTTGTTGTTTTTCAATGTTGAGGTTGTTGTTGAATTTGTTGGTGTTTTTCAATGTTGAGGTTGTTGTAGTTTTTCAATGTTGAGGTTGTTGTTGAATTTGTTGATCTTTTTCAATTTCGAGGTTGTTGTTGAATTTGTTGGTGCTTTTCAATGTTGAAGTTGTTGTTGAATTTGTTGGTGTTGTTCAATGTTGAGGTTGTTGTTGAATTTGTTGGTGTTTCTAAATGTTGAGGTTGTTGTTGAATTTGTTGATGTTTTTCAATGTTGAGGTTATTGTTGTTTTTCAATGTTGAGGTTGTTGTTGAATTGGTTGATGTTTTTCAATTTCGCGGTTGTTGTTGAATTTGTTGGTGTTTTTCAATGTTGAAGTTGTTGTTGAATTTGTTGGTGTTTTTCAATGTTGAGGTTGTTGTTCTTTTTCAATGTTGAGGTTGTTGTTGAATTTGTTGGTGTTTTTGAATGTTGAGGTTGTTGTTGTTTTTCAATGTTGAGGTTGTTGTTGTTTCTCAATGTTGAGGTTGTTGTTGAATTTGTTGGTGTTTTTCAATGTTGAGGTTGTTGTTGAATTTGTTGGTGTTTTTCAATGTTGCGGTTGTTGTTGTTTTTCAATGTTGAGGTTGTTGTTGTATTTGTTGGTGTTTTTCAATGTTGAGGTTGTTGTAGTTTTTCAATGTTGAGGTTGTTGTTGAATTTGTTGGTGTTTTTCAATGTGGAGGTTGTTGTTGTTTTTCAATGTTGAGGTTGTTGTTGAATTTGTTGGTGTTTTTCAATGTTGAGGTTGTTGTTGAATTTGTTGGTGTTTTTCAATGTGGAGGTTGTTGTTGTTTTTCAAAGTTGAGGTTGTTGTTGAATTTGTTGGTGTTTTTCAATGCTGAGGTTGTTGTTGAACTTGTTGGTGTTTTTCAATGTTGAGGTTGTTGTTGAATTCGTAGGTGTTTTTCAATGTTGAGGTTGTTGTTGTTTTTCAATGTTGAGGTTGTTGTTGAATTTGTTGGTGTTTTTCAATGTTGAGGTTGTTGTTGTTTTTCAACGTTGAGGTTGTTGCTGAATTTGTTGGTGTTTTTCAATGTTGAGGTTGTTGTTGAATTTGTTGGTGTTTTTCAATGTTGAGGTTCTTGTTGTTTTTCAATGTTCAGGTTATTGTTGAATTTGTTGGTGTTTTTCAATGTCGAGGTTGTTGTTGTTTTTCAATGTTGAGGTTGTTGTTGAATTTGTTGGTGTTTTTCAATGTTGAGGTTGTTGTTGAATTTGTTGGTCTTTTTCAATGTTGAGGTTGTTGTTGTTTTTGAAAATTGAGGTTGTTGTTGAATTTGTTTGTGTTTTTCAATTTTGAGGTTGTTGTTGAATTTGTTGGTGTTTTTCAATGTTGAGGTTGTTGCTGTTTTTCAATGTTGAGGTTGTTGTGGAATTTGTAGGTGTTTTTCAATGTTGAGGTTGTTGTTTTTTTTCAATGTTGAGGTTGTTGTTGAAAATGTTGGTGTTTTTCAATGTTGAGGTTGGTGTTGAATTTGTTGGTGTTTTTCAAGGTTGAGGCTGTTGTTGTTTTTCAATGTTGAGATTGTTGTTGAATTTGTTGGTGTTTTTGAATTTTGAGGTTGTTGATGTTTTTCAATGTTGAGGTTGTTGATGAATTTGTTGGTATTCGTCCATGTTGAGGTTCTTGTTGTTTTTCAATGTGGAGGATGTTGTTGAATTTGTTGGTGTTTTTCAATGTTGAGGTTGTTGTTGAATTTGTTGGTGTTTTTCAATGTTGAGGTTGCTGTTGAATTCGTTGGTGTTTTTCAATGTTGAGGTTGTTGTTGTTTTTCAATGTTGAGGTTGTTGTTGAATTTGTTGGTGTTTTTCAATGTTGAGGTTGTTGTTGAATTTGTTGGTGTTTTTCAATGTTGAGGTTGTTGTTGTTTTTCAATATTGAGGTTGTTGTTGAATTTGTTTGTGTTTTTAAATGTTGAGGTTGTTGTTGAATTTGTTGGTGTTTTTCAATGTTGAGGTTGTTGTTGAACTTGTTGGTGTTTTTCAATGTTGAGGTTGTTGTTGTTTTTCAATGTTGAGGTTTTTGTTGAATTTGTTGGTGTTTTTCAATGTTGAGGTTGTTGTTGTTTTTCAATGTTGAGGTTGTTGTTGAATTTGTTTGTGTTTTTCAATTTCGAGGTTGTTGTTGAATTTGTTGGTGTTTTTCAATGTTGAAGTTGTTGTTGAATTTGTTGATGTTGTTCAATGTTGAGGTTGTTGTTGAATTTGTTGGTGTTTTTCAATGTTGAGGTTATTGTTGTTTTTCAATGTTGAGGTTGTTGTTGAATTGGTTGATGTTTTTCAAATTCGAGGTTGTTGTTGAATTTGTTGGTGTTTTTCAATGTTGAAGTTGTTGTTGAATTTGTTGGTGTTTTTCAATGTTGAGGTTGTTGTTGAATTTGTTGGTGTTTTTCATTGTTGAGGTTGTTGTTGAATTTGTTGGTGTTTTTCAATGTTGAGGTTGTTGTTGTTTTTCAATGTTGAGGTTGTTGTTGAATTTGTTGGTGTTTTTCAATGTTGAGGTTGTTGTTGTTTTTCAATGTTGAGGTTGTTGCTTAATTTGTTGGTGTTTTTCAATGTTGAGGTTGTTGTTGAATTTGTTGGTGTTTTTCAATGTTGAGGTTTTTGTTGTTTTTCAATGTTGAGGTTGTTGTTGAATTTGTTGGTGTTTTTCAACGTTGAGGTTGTTGTTGAATTTGTTCGTGTTTTTCAATACTCAGGTTGTTGTTGTTTTTCAATGTTGAGGTTGTTGTTGAATTTGTTGGTGTTTTTCAAAGTTGAGGTTGTTGTTGTTTTTCAATGTTGAGGTTGTTGCTGAATTTGTTGGTGTTTTTCAATGTTGAGGTTGTTGTTGAATTTGTTGGTGTTTTTCAATGTTGAGGTTGTTGTTGTTTTTCAATGTTGAGGTTGTTGTTGAATTTGTTGGTGTTTTTCAACGTTGAGGTTGTTGTTGAATTTGTTCGTGTTTTTCAATGCTGAGGTTGTTGTTGTTTTTCAATGTTGAGGTTGTTGTTGAATTTGTTGGTGTTTTTCAATGTTGAGGTTGTTGTAGTTTTTCAATGTTGAGGTTGTTGTTGAATTTGTTGATGTTTTTCAATTTCGAGGTTGTTGTTGAATTTGTTGGTGCTTTTCAATGTTGAAGTTGTTGTTGAATTTGTTGGTGTTGTTCAATGTTGAGGTTGTTGTTGAATTTGTTGGTGTTTTTAAATGTTGAGGTTGTTGTTGAATTTGTTGATGTTTTTCAATGTTGAGGTTATAGTTGTTTTTCAATGTTGAGGTTGTTGTTGAATTGGTTGATGTTTTTCAATTTCGTGGTTGTTGTTGAATTTGTTGGTGTTTTTCAATGTTGAAGTTGTTGTTGAATTTGTTGGTGTTTTTCAATGTTGAGGTTGTTGTTCTTTTTCAATGTTGAGGTTGTTGTTGAATTTGTTGGTGTTTTTGAATGTTGAGGTTGTTGTTGTTTTTCAATGTTGAGGTTGTTGTTGTTTCTCAATGTTGAGGTTGTTGTTGAATTTGTTGGTGTTTTTCAATGTTGAGGTTGTTGTTGAATTTGTTGGTGTTTTTCAATGTTGAGGTAGTTGTTGTTTTTCAATGTTGAGGTTGTTGTTGTATTTGTTGGTGTTTTTCAATGTTGAGGTTGTTGTAGTTTTTCAATGTTGAGGTTGTTGTTGAATTTGTTGGTGTTTTTCAATGTGGAGGTTGTTGTTGTTTTTCAATGTTGAGGTTGTTGTTGAATTTGTTGGTGTTTTTCAATGTTGAGGTTGTTGTTGAATTTGTTGGTGTTTTTCAATGTGGAGGTTGTTGTTGTTTTTCAAAGTTGAGGTTGTTGTTGAATTTGTTGGTGTTTTTCAATGCTGAGGTTGTTGTTGAACTTGTTGGTGTTTTTCAATGTTGAGGTTGTTGTTGAATTCGTTGGTGTTTTTCAATGTTGAGGTTGTTGTTGTTTTTCAATGTTGAGGTTGTTGTTGAATTTGTTGGTGTTTTTCAATGTTGAGGTTGTTGTTGTTTTTCAACGTTGAGGTTGTTGCTGAATTTGTTGGTGTTTTTCAATGTTGAGGTTGTTGTTGAATTTGTTGGTGTTTTTCAATGTTGAGGTTGTTGTTGTTTTTCAATGTTCAGGTTATTGTTGAATTTGTTGGTGTTTTTCAATGTCGAGGTTGTTGTTGTTTTTCAATGTTGAGGTTGTTGTTGAATTTGTTGGTGTTTTTCAATGTTGAGGTTGTTGTTGAATTTGTTGGTCTTTTTCAATGTTGAGGTTGTTGTTGTTTTTGAAAATTGAGGTTGTTGTTGAATTTGTTTGTGTTTTTCAATTTTGAGGTTGTTGTTGAATTTGTTGGTGTTTTTCAATGTTGAGGTTGTTGTTGTTTTTCAATGTTGAGGTTGTTGTGGAATTTGTAGGTGTTTTTCAATGTTGAGGTTGTTGTTTTTTTTCAATGTTGAGGTTGTTGTTGAAAATGTTGGTGTTTTTCAATGTTGAGGTTGGTGTTGAATTTGTTGGTGTTTTTCAAGGTTGAGGCTGTTGTTGTTTTTCAATGTTGAGATTGTTGTTGAATTTGTTGGTGTTTTTGAATTTTGAGGTTGTTGATGTCTTTCAATGTTGAGGTTGTTGATGAATTTTTTGGTATTCGTCCATGTTGAGGTTCTTGTTGTTTTTCAATGTTGAGGATGTTGTTGAATTTGTTGGTGTTTTTCAATGTTGAGGTTGTTGTTGAATTTGTTGGTGTTTTTCAATGTTGAGGTTGCTGTTGAATTCGTTGGTGTTTATCAATGTTGAGGTTGTTGTTGTTTTTCAATGTTGAGGTTGTTGTTGAATTTGTTGGTGTTTTTCAATGTTGAGGTTGTTGTTGAATTTGTTGGTGTTTTTCAATGTTGAGGTTGTTGTTGTTTTTCAATGTTGAGGTTGTTGTTGAATTTGTTGGTGTTTTTCAACGTTGAGGTTGTTGTTGAATTTGTTCGTGTTTTTCAATGCTGAGGTTGTTGTTGTTTTTCAATGTTGAGGTTGTTGTTGAATTTGTTGGTGTTTTTCAATGTTGAGGTTGTTGTAGTTTTTCAATGTTGAGGTTGTTGTTGAATTTGTTGATGTTTTTCAATTTCGAGGTTGTTGTTGAATTTGTTGGTGCTTTTCAATGTTGAAGTTGTTGTTGAATTTGTTGGTGTTGTTCAATGTTGAGGTTGTTGTTGAATTTGTTGGTGTTTTTAAATGTTGAGGTTGTTGTTGAATTTGTTGATGTTTTTCAATGTTGAGGTTATAGTTGTTTTTCAATGTTGAGGTTGTTGTTGAATTGGTTGATGTTTTTCAATTTCGCGGTTGTTGTTGAATTTGTTGGTGTTTTTCAATGTTGAAGTTGTTGTTGAATTTGTTGGTGTTTTTCAATGTTGAGGTTGTTGTTCTTTTTCAATGTTGAGGTTGTTGTTGAATTTGTTGGTGTTTTTGAATGTTGAGGTTGTTGTTGTTTTTCAATGTTGAGGTTGTTGTTGTTTCTCAATGTTGAGGTTGTTGTTGAATTTGTTGGTGTTTTTCAATGTTGAGGTTGTTGTTGAATTTGTTGGTGTTTTTCAATGTTGAGGTAGTTGTTGTTTTTCAATGTTGAGGTTGTTGTTGTATTTGTTGGTGTTTTTCAATGTTGAGGTTGTTGTAGTTTTTCAATGTTGAGGTTGTTGTTGAATTTGTTGGTGTTTTTCAATGTGGAGGTTGTTGTTGTTTTTCAATGTTGAGGTTGTTGTTGAATTTGTTGGTGTTTTTCAATGTTGAGGTTGTTGTTGAATTTGTTGGTGTTTTTCAATGTGGAGGTTGTTGTTGTTTTTCAAAGTTGAGGTTGTTGTTGAATTTGTTGGTGTTTTTCAATGCTGAGGTTGTTGTTGAACTTGTTGGTGTTTTTCAATGTTGAGGTTGTTGTTGAATTTGTTGGTGTTTTTCAATGTTAAGGTTGTTGTTCTTTTTCAATGTTGAGGTTGTTGTTGAATTTGTTGGTGTTTTTGAATGTTGAGGTTGTTGTTGTTTTTCAATGTTGAGGTTGTTGTTGTTTCTCAATGTTGAGGTTGTTCTTGAATTTGTTGGTGTTTTTCAATGTTGAGGTTGTTGTTGAATTTGTTGGTGTTTTTCAATGTTGAGGTAGTTGTTGTTTTTCAATGTTGAGGTTGTTGTTGTATTTGTTGGTGTTTTTCAATGTTGAGGTTGTTGTAGTTTTTCAATGTTGAGGTTGTTGTTGAATTTGTTGGTGTTTTTCAATGTGGAGGTTGTTGTTCTTTTTCAATGTTGAGGTTGTTGTTGAATTTGTTGGTGTTTTTCAATGTTGAGGTTGTTGTTGAATTTGTTGGTGTTTTTCAATGTGGAGGTTGTTGTTGTTTTTCAAAGTTGAGGTTGTTGTTGAATTTGTTGGTGTTTTTCAATGCTGAGGTTGTTGTTGAACTTGTTGGTGTTTTTCAATGTTGAGGTTGTTGTTGAATTCGTTGGTGTTTTTCAATGTTGAGGTTGTTGTTGTTTTTCAATGTTGAGGTTGTTGATGAATTTGTTGGTGTTTTTCAATGTTGAGGTTGTTGTTGTTTTTCAACGTTGAGGTTGTTGCTGAATTTGTTGGTGTTTTTCAATGTTGAGGTTGTTGTTGAATTTGTTGGTGTTTTTCAATGTTGAGGTTGTTGTTGTTTTTCAATGTTCAGGTTATTGTTGAATTTGTTGGTGTTTTTCAATGTCGAGGTTGTTGTTGTTTTTCAATGTTGAGGTTGTTGTTGAATTTGTTGGTGTTTTTCAATGTTGAGGTTGTTGTTGAATTTGTTGGTCTTTTTCAATGTTGAGGTTGTTGTTGTTTTTGAAAATTGAGGTTGTTGTTGAATTTGTTTGTGTTTTTCAATTTTGAGGTTGTTGTTGAATTTGTTGGTGTTTTTCAATGTTGAGGTTGTTGTTGTTTTTCAATGTTGAGGTTGTTGTGGAATTTGTAGGTGTTTTTCAATGTTGAGGTTGTTGTTTTTTTTCAATGTTGAGGTTGTTGTTGAAAATGTTGGTGTTTTTCAATGTTGAGGTTCGTGTTGAATTTGTTGGTGTTTTTCAAGGTTGAGGCTGTTGTTGTTTTTCAATGTTAAGATTGTTGTTGAATTTGTTGGTGTTTTTGAATTTTGAGGTTGTTGATGTCTTTCAATGTTGAGGTTGTTGATGAATTTGTTGGTATTCGTCCATGTTGAGGTTCTTGTTGTTTTTCAATGTTGAGGATGTTGTTGAATTTGTTGGTGTTTTTCAATGTTGAGGTTGTTGTTGAATTTGTTGGTGTTTTTCAATGTTGAAGTTGCTGTTGAATTCGTTGGTGTTTATCAATGTTGAGGTTGTTGTTGTTTTTCAATGTTGAGGTTGTTTTTGAATTTGTTGGTGTTTTTCAATGTTGAGGTTGTTGTTGAATTTGTTGGTGTTTTTCAATGTTGAGGTTGTTGTTGTTTTTCAATATTGAGGTTGTTGTTGAATTTGTTTGTGTTTTTCAAAGTTGAGGTTGTTGTTGAATTTGTTGGTGTTTTTCAATGTTGAGGTTGTTGTTGAACTTGTTGGTGTTTTTCAATGTTGAGGTTGTTGTTGTTTTTCAATGTTGAGGTTTTTGTTGAATTTGTTGGTGTTTTTCAATGTTGAGGTTGTTGTTGTTTTTCAATGTTGAGGTTGTTGTTGAATTTGTTTGTGTTTTTCAATTTCGAGGTTGTTGTTGAATTTGTTGGTGTTTTTCAATGTTGAAGTTGTTGTTGAATTTGTTGATGTTGTTCAATGTTGAGGTTGTTGTTGAATTTGTTGTTGTTTTTAAATGTTGAGGTTGTTGTTGAATTTGTTGGTGTTTTTCAATGTTGAGGTTATTGTTGTTTTTCAATGTTGAGGTTGTTGTTGAATTGGTTGATGTTTTTCAAATTCGAGGTTGTTGTTGAATTTGTTGGTGTTTTTCAATGTTGAAGTTGTTGTTGAATTTGTTGGTGTTTTTCAATGTTGAGGTTGTTGTTGAATTTGTTGGTGTTTTTCATTGTTGAGGTTGTTGTTGAATTTGTTGGTGTTTTTCAATGTTGAGGTTGTTGTTGTTTTTCAATGTTGAGGTTGTTGTTGAATTTGTTGGTGTTTTTCAATGTTGAGGTTGTTGTTGTTTTTCAATGTTGAGGTTGTTGCTTAATTTGTTGGTGTTTTTCAATGTTGAGGTTGTTGTTGAATTTGTTGGTGTTTTTCAATGTTGAGGTTTTTGTTGTTTTTCAATGTTGAGGTTGTTGTTGAATTTGTTGGTGTTTTTCAACGTTGAGGTTGTTGTTGAATTTGTTCGTGTTTTTCAATACTCAGGTTGTTGTTGTTTTTCAATGTTGAGGTTGTTGTTGAATTTTTTGGTGTTTTTCAATGTTGAGGTTGTTGTTGTTTTTCAATGTTGAGGTTGTTGCTGAATTTGTTGGTGTTTTTCAATGTTGAGGTTGTTGTTGAATTTCTTGGTGTTTTTCAATGTTGAGGTTGTTGTTGTTTTTCAATGTTGAGGTTGTTGTTGAATTTGTTGGTGTTTTTCAACGTTGAGGTTGTTGTTGAATTTGTTCGTGTTTTTCAATGCTGAGGTTGTTGTTGTTTTTCAATGTTGAGGTTGTTGTTGAATTTGTTGGTGTTTTTGAATGTTGAGGTTGTTGTAGTTTTTCAATGTTGAGGTTGTTGTTGAATTTGTTGATGTTTTTCAATTTCGAGGTTGTTGTTGAATTTGTTGGTGCTTTTCAATGTTGAAGTTGTTGTTGAATTTGTTGGTGTTGTTCAATGTTGAGGTTGTTGTTGAATTTGTTGGTGTTTTTAAATGTTGAGGTTGTTGTTGAATTTGTTGATGTTTTTCAATGTTGAGGTTAATGTTGTTTTTCAATGTTGAGGTTGTTGTTGAATTGGTTGATGTTTTTCAATTTCGCGGTTGTTGTTGAATTTGTTGGTGTTTTTCAATGTTGAAGTTGTTGTTGAATTTGTTGGTGTTTATCAATGTTGAGGTTGTTGTTCTTTTTCAATGTTGAGGTTGTTGTTGAATTTGTTGGTGTTTTTGAATGTTGAGGTTGTTGTTGTCTTTCAATGTTGAGGTTGTTGTTGTTTCTCAATGTTGAGGTTGTTGTTGAATTTGTTGGTGTTTTTCAATGTTGAGGTTGTTGTTGAATTTGTTGGTGTTTTTCAATGTTGAGGTTGTTGTTGTTTTTCAATGTTGAGGTTGTTGTTGAATTTGTTGGTGTTTTTCAATGTTGAGGTTGTTGTTGTTTTTCAACGTTGAGGTTGTTGCTGAATTTGTTGGTGTTTTTCAATGTTGAGGTTGTTGTTGAATTTGTTGGTGTTTTTCAATGTTGAGGTTGTTGTTGAATTTGTAGGTGTTTTTCAATGTTGAGGTTGTTGTTGTTTTTCAACGTTGAGGTTGTTGCTGAATTTGTTGGTGTTTTTCAATGTTGAGGTTGTTGTTGAATTTGTTGGTGTTTTTCAATTTTGAGGTTGTTGTTGTTTTTCAATGTTCAGGTTATTGTTGAATTTGTTGGTGTTTTTCAATGTCGAGGTTGTTGTTGTTTTTCAATGTTGAGGTTGCTTTTGAATTTGTTGGTGTTTTTCAATGTTGAGGTTGTTGTTGAATTTGTTGGTCTTCTTCAATGTTGAGGTTGTTGTTGTTTTTGAAAATTGAGGTTGTTGTTGAATTTGTTTGTGTTTTTCAATTTTGAAGTTGTTGTTGAATTTGTTGGTGTTTTTCAATGTTGAGGTTGTTGTTGTTTTTCAATGTTGAGGTTGTTGCTTAATTTGTTGGTTTTTTTCAATGTTGAGGTTGTTGTTGAATTTGTTGGTGTTTTTCAATGTTGAGGTTTTTGTTGTTTTTCAATGTTGAGGTTGTTGTTGAACTTGTTGGTGTTTTTCAACGTTGAGGTTGTTGTTGAATTTGTTCGTGTTTTTCAATGCTCAGGTTGTTGTTGTTTTTCAATGTTGAGGTTGTTGTTGAATTTGTTGGTGTTTTTCAATGTTGAGGTTGTTGTTGTTTTTCAATGTTGAGGTTGTTGCTGAATTTGTTGTTGTTTTTCAATGTTGAGGTTGTTGTTGAATTTGTTGGTGTTTTTCAATGTTGAGGTTGTTGTTGAATTTGTTGGTGTTTTTCAATGTTGAGGTTGTTGTTGTTTTTCAATGTTGGGGTTGTTGTTGAATTTGTTGGTGATTTTCAATGTTGAGGTTGTTGTTGTTTTTCAACGTTGAGGTTGTTGCTGAATTTGTTGGTGTTTTTCAATGTTGAGGTTGTTGTTGAATTTGTTGGTGTTTTTCAATGTTGAGGTTGTTGTTGAATTTGTTGGTGTTTTTCAATGTTGAGGTTGTTGTTGTTTTTCAACGTTGAGGTTGTTGCTGAATTTGTTGGTGTTTTTCAATGTTGAGGTTGTTGTTGAATTTGTTGGTGTTTTTCAATTTTGAGGTTGTTGTTGTTTTTCAATGTTCAGGTTATTGTTGAATTTGTTGGTGTTTTTCAATGTCGAGGTTGTTGTTGTTTTTCAATGTTGAGGTTGCTTTTGAATTTGTTGGTGTTTTTCAATGTTGAGGTTGTTGTTGAATTTGTTGGTCTTCTTCAATGTTGAGGTTGTTGTTGTTTTTGAAAATTGAGGTTGTTGTTGAATTTGTTTGTGTTTTTCAATTTTGAAGTTGTTGTTGAATTTGTTGGTGTTTTTCAATGTTGAGGTTGTTGTTGTTTTTCAATGTTGAGGTTGTTGCTTAATTTGTTGGTGTTTTTCAATGTTGAGGTTGTTGTTGAATTTGTTGGTGTTTTTCAATGTTGAGGTTTTTGTTGTTTTTCAATGTTGAGGTTGTTGTTGAATTTGTTGGTGTTTTTCAACGTTGAGGTTGTTGTTGAATTTGTTCGTGTTTTTCAATGCTCAGGTTGTTGTTGTTTTTCAATGTTGAGGTTGTTGTTGAATTTGTTGGTGTTTTTCAATGTTGAGGTTGTTGTTGTTTTTCAATGTTGAGGTTGTTGCTGAATTTGTTGTTGTTTTTCAATGTTGAGGTTGTTGTTGAATTTGTTGGTGTTTTTCAATGTTGAGGTTGTTGTTGTTTTTCAATGTTGAGGTTGTTGTTGAATTTGTTGGTGTTTTTCAACGTTGAGGTTGTTGTTGAATTTGTTCGTGTTTTTCAATGCTGAGGTTGTTGTTGTTTTTCAATGTTGAGGTTGTTGTTGAATTTGTTGGTGTTTTTCAATGTTGAGGTTGTTGTAGTTTTTCAATGTTGAGGTTGTTGTTGAATTTGTTGATGTTTTTCAATTTCGAGGTTGTTGTTGAATTTGTTGGTGTTTTTCAATGTTGAAGTTCTTGTTGAATTTGTTGGTGTTGTTCAATGTTGAGGTTGTTGTTGAATTTGTTGGTGTTTTTAAATGTTGAGGTTGTTTTTGAATTTGTTGGTGTTTTTCAATGTTGAGGTTATTGTTGTTTTTCAATGCTGAGGTTGTTGTTGAATTGGTTGATGTTTTTCAATTTCGAGGTTGTTGTTGAATTTGTTGGTGTTTTTCAATGTTGAAGTTGTTGTTGAATTTGTTGGTGTTTTTCAATGTTGAGGTTGTTGTTGTTTTTCAAAGTTGAGGTTGTTGTTGAATTTGTTGGTGTTTTTGAATGTTGAGGTTGTTGTTGTTTTTCAATGTTGAGGTTGTTGTTGTTCCTCAATGTTGAGGTTGTTGTTGAATTTGTTGGTGTTTTTCAATGTTGAGGTTGTTGTTGAATTTGTTGGTGTTTTTCAATGTTGAGGTTGTTGTTGTTTTTCAATGTTGAGGTTGTTGTTGTATTTGTTGGTGTTTTTCAATGTTGAGGTTGTTGTAGTTTTTCAATGTTCAGGTTGCTGTTGAATTTGTTGGTGTTTTTCAATGTGGAGGTGTTGTTGTTTTTCAATGTTGAGGTTGTTGTTGAATTTGTTGGTGTTTTTCAAAGCTGAGGTTGTTGTTGAACTTGTTGGTATTTTTCAATGTTGAGGTTCTTGTTGAATTCGTTGGTGTTTTTCAATGTTGAGGTTGTTGTTGTTTTTCAATGTTGAGGTTGTTGTTGAATTTGTTGGTGTTTTTCAATGTTGAGGTTGTTGTTGTTTTTCAACGTTGAGGTTGTTGCTGAATTTGTTGGTGTTTTTCAATGTTGAGGTTGTTGTTGAATTGGTTGGTGTTTTTCAATGTTGAGGTTGTTGTTGTTTTTCAATGTTCAGGTTATTGTTGAATTTGTTGGTGTTTTTCAATGTCGAGGTTGTTGTTGTTTTTCAATGTTGAGGTTGCTTTTGAATTTGTTGGTGTTTTTCAATGTTGAGGTTGTTGTTGAATTTGTTGGTCTTTTTCAATGTTGAGGTTGTTGTTGTTTTTGAAAATTGAGGTTGTTGTTGAATTTGTTTGTGTTTTTCAATTTTGAGGTTGTTGTTGAATTTGTTGGTGTTTTTCAAAGTTGAGGTTCTTGCTTAATTTGTTGGTGTTTTTCAATGTTGAGGTTGTTGTTGAATTTGTTGGTGTTTTTCAATGTTGAGGTTTTTGTAGTTTTTCAATGTTGAGGTTGTTGTTGAATTTGTTGGTGTTTTTCAACGTTGAGGTTGTTGTTGAATTTGTTCGTGTTTTTCAATGCTCAGGTTGTTGTTGTTTTTCAATGTTGAGGTTGTTGTTGAATTTGTTGGTGTTTTTCAATGTTGAGGTTGTTGTTGTTTTTCAATGTTGAGGTTGTTGCTGAATTTGTTGTTTTTTTTCAATGTTGAGGTTGTTGTTGAATTTGTTGGTGTTTTTCAATGTTGAGGTTGTTGTTGTTTTTCAATGTTGAGGTTGTTGTTGAATTTGTTGGTGTTTTTCAAAGTTGAGGTTGTTGTTGAATTTGTTCGTGTTTTTCAATGCTGAGGTTGTTGTTGTTTTTCAATGTTGAGGTTGTTGTTGAATTTGTTGGTGTTTTTCAATGTTGAGGTTGTTGTAGTTTTTCAATGTTGAGGTTGTTGTTGAATTTGTTGATGTTTTTCAATTTCGAGGTTGTTGTTGAATTTGTTGGTGTTTTTCAATGTTGAAGTTCTTGTTGAATTTGTTGGTGTTGTTCAATGTTGAGGTTGTTGTTGAATTTGTTGGTGTTTTTAAATGTTGAGGTTGTTGTTGAATTTGTTGGTGTTTTTCAATGTTGAGGTTATTGTTGTTTTTCAATGCTGAGGTTGTTGTTGAATTGGTTGATGTTTTTCAATTTCGAGGTTGTTGTTGAATTTGTTGGTGTTTTTGAATGTTGAAGTTGTTGTTGAATTTGTTGGTGTTTTTCAATGTTGAGGTAGTTGTTGTTTTTCAATGTTGAGGTTGTTGTTGAATTTGTTGGTGTTTTTGAATGTTGAGGTTGTTGTTGTTTTTCAATGTTGAGGTTGTTGTTGTTTCTCAATGTTGAGGTTGTTGTTGAATTTGTTGGTGTTTTTCAATGTTGAGGTTGTTGTTGAATTTGTTGGTGTTTTTCAATGTTGAGGTTGTTGTTGTTTTTCAATGTTGAGGTTGTTGTTGTATTTGTTGGAGTTTTTCAATGTTGAGGTTGTTGTCGTTTTTCAATGTTGAGGTTACTGTTGAATTTGTTGGTGTTTTTCAATGTGGAGGTTGTTGTTGTTTTTCAATGTTGAGGTTGTTGTTGAATTTGTTGGTGTTTTTCAATGCTGAGGTTGTTGTTGAACTTGTTGGTGTTTTTCAATGTTGAGGTTGTTGTTGAATTCGTTGGTGTTTTTCAATGTTGAGGTTGTTGTTCTTTTTCAATGTTGAGAATGTTGATGAATTTGTTGGTGTTTTTCAATGTTGAGGTTGTTGTTGTTTTTCAACGTTGAGGTTGTTGCTGAATTTGTTGGTGTTTTTCAATGTTGAGGTTGTTGTTGAATTTGTTGGTGTTTTTCAATGTTGAGGTTGTTGTTGTTTTTCAATGTTCAGGTTATTGTTGAATTTGTTGGTGTTTTTCAATGTCGAGGTTGTTGTTGTTTTTCAATGTTGAGGTTGTTGTTGAATTTGTTGGTGTTTTTCAATGTTGAGGTTGTTGTTGAATTTGTTGGTCTTTTTCAATGTTGAGGTTGTTGTTGGTTTTTGAAAATTGAGGTTGTTGTTGAATTTGTTTGTGTTTTTCAATTTTGAGGTTGTTGTTGAATTTGTTGGTGTTTTTCAATGTTGAGGTTGTTGTTGTTTTTCAATGTTGAGGTTGTTGTTGAAAATGTTGTTGTTTTTCAATGTTGAGGTTGCTGTTGAATTTGTTGGTGTTTTTCAAGGTTGAGGCTGTTGTTGTTTTTCAATGTTGAGATTGTTGTTGAATTTGTTGGTGTTTTTCCATTTTGAGGTTGTTGATGTTTTTCAATGTTGAGGTTGTTGTTGAATTTGTTGGTGTTCGTCCATGTTGAGGTTCTTGTTGTTTTTCAATGTTGAGGATGTTGTTGAATTTGTTGGTGTTTTTCAATGTTGAGGTTGTTGTTGAATTTGTTGGTGTTTTTCAATGTTGAGGTTGCTGTTGAATTTGTTGGTGTTTTTCAATGTTGAGGTTGATGTTGTTTTTCAATGTTGAGGTTGTTGTTGAATTTGTTGGTGTTTTTCAATTTCGAGGTTGTTGTTGAATTTGTTGGTGTTTTTGAATGTTGAAGTTGTTGTTGTTTTTCAATGTTGAGGTTGTTGTTGTTTCTCAATGTTGAGGTTGTTGTTGAATTTGTTGGTGTTTTTCAATGTTGAGGTTGTTGTTGAATTTGTTGGTGTTTTTCAATGTTGAGGTTGTTGTTGTTTTTCAATGTTGAGGTTGTTGTTGTATTTGTTGGAGTTTTTCAATGTTGAGGTTGTTGTAGTTTTTCAATGTTGAGGTTACTGTTGAATTTGTTGGTGTTTTTCAATGTGGAGGTTGTTGTTGTTTTTCAATGTTGAGGTTGTTGTTGAATTTGTTGGTGTTTTTCAATGCTGAGGTTGTTGTTGATCTTGTTGGTGTTTTTCAATGTTGAGGTTGTTGTTGAATTCGTTGGTGTTTTTCAATGTTGAGGTTGTTGTTGTTTTTCAATGTGGAGAATGTTGATGAATTTGTTGGTGTTTTTCAATGTTGAGGTTGTTGTTGTTTTTCAACGTTGAGGTTGTTGCTGAATTTGTTGGTGTTTTTCAATGTTGAGGTTGTTGTTGAATTTGTTGGTGTTTTTCAATGTTGAGGTTGTTGTTGTTTTTCAATGTTCAGGTTATTGTTGAATTTGTTGGTGTTTTTCAATGTCGAGGTTGTTGTTGTTTTTCAGTGTTGAGGTTGTTGTTGAATTTGTTGGTGTTTTTCAATGTTGAGGTTGTTGTTGAATTTGTTGGTCTTTTTCAATGTTGAGGTTGTTGTTGGTTTTTGAAAATTGAGGTTGTTGTTGAATTTGTTTGTGTTTTTCAATTTTGAGGTTGTTGTTGAATTTGTTGGTGTTTTTCAATGTTGAGGTTGTTGTTGTTTTTCAATGTTGAGGTTGTTGTTGAAAATGTTGGCGTTTTTCAATGTTGAGGTTGCTGTTGAATTTGTTGGTGTTTTTCAAGGTTGAGGCTGTTGTTGTTTTTCAATGTTGAGATTGTTGTTGAATTTGTTGGTGTTTTTCCATTTTGAGGTTGTTGATGTTTTTCAATGTTGAGGTTGTTGTTGAATTTGTTGGTGTTCGTCCATGTTGAGGTTCTTGTTGTTTTTCAATGTTGAGGATGTTGTTGAATTTGTTGGTGTTTTTCAATGTTGAGGTTGTTGTTGAATTTGTTGGTGTTTTTCAATGTTGAGGTTGCTGTTGAATTTGTTGGTGTTTTTCAATGTTGAGGTTGTTGTTGTTTTTCAATGTTGAGGTTGTTGTTGAATTTGTTGGTGTTTTTCAATGTTGAGGTTGTTGTTGAATTTGTTGGTGTTTTTCAATGTTGAGGTTGTTGTTGTTTTTCAATATTGAGGTTGTTGTTGAATTTGTTTGTGTTTTTCAATGTTGAGGTTGTTGTTGAATTTGTTGGTTTTTTTCAATGTTGAGGTTGTTGTTGAATTTGTTGGTGTTTTTCAATGTTGAGGTTGTTGTTGTTTTTCAATGTTGAGGTTGTTGTTGAATTTGTTGGTGTTTTTCAATGTTGAGGTTGTTGTTGTTTTTCAATGTTGAGGTTGTTGTTGAATCTGTTTGTATTTTTGAATTTCGAGGTTGTTGTTGAATTTGTTGGTGTTTTTCAATGTTGAAGTTGTTGTTGAATTTGTTGGTGTTTTTCAATGTTGAGGTTGTTGTTGTTTTTTAATGTTGAGGTTGTTGTTGAATTTGTTTGTGTTTTTCAATGTTGAGGTTGGTGTTGAATTTGTTGGTGTTGTTCAATGTTGAGGTTGTTGTTGAATTTGTTGGTGTTTTTCAATGTTGAGGTTGTTGTTGTTTTTCAATTTTGAGGTTGTTGTTGAATTTGTTGGTGTTTTTCAATGTTGAGGTTGTTGTTGTTATTCAATGTTGAGGTTGTTGTTGAATTTGTTTGTGTTTTTCAATTTCGAGGCTGTTGTTGAATTTGTTGGTGTTTTTCAATGTTGAAGTTGTTGTTGAATTTGTTGGTGTTTTTCAATGTTGAGGTTGTTGTTGAATTTGTTGGTGTTTTTAAATGTTGAGGTTGTTGTTGAATTTGTTGGTGTTTTTCAATGTTGAGGTAATTGTTGTTTCTCAATGTTGAGGTTGTTGTTGAATTGGTTGCTGTTTTTCAATTTCGAGGTTGTTGTTGAATTTGTTGGTGTTTTTCAATGTTGAAGTTGTTGTTGAATTTGTTGGTGTTTTTCAATGTTGAGGTTGTTGTTGTTTTTCAATGTTGAGGTTGTTGTTGAATTTGTTGGTGTTTTTGAATGTTGAGGTTGTTGTTGTTTTTCAATGTTGAGGTTGTTGTTGTTTTTCAATGTTGAGGTTGTTGTTGAATTTGTTAGTGTTTTTCAATGTTGAGGTTGTTGTTGAATTTGTTGCTGTTTTTCAATTTTGAGGTTGTTGTTGTTTTTCAATGTTGAGGTTGTTGTTGCATTTGTTGGTGTTTTTCAATGTTGAGGTTGTTGTTGAATTTGTTGGTGTTTTTCAATGTGGAGGTTGTTGTTGTTTTTCAATGTTGAGGTTGTTGTTGAATTTGTTGGTGTTTTTCAATGTTGAGGTTGTTGTTGAATTTGTTGGTGTTTTTCAATGTTGAGGTTGTTGTTGAATTTGTTTGTGTTTTTCAATGTTGAGGTTGTTGCTGAATTTGTTGGTGTTTTTCAATGTTGAGGTTGTTGTTGTTTTTCAATGCTGAGGTTGTTGTTGAACTTGTTGGTGTTTTTCAATGTTGAGGTTGTTGTTGAATTCGTTGGTGTTTTTCAATGTTGAGGTTGTTGTTGTTTTTCAATGTTGAGGTTGTTGTTGAATTTGTTGGTGTTTTTAAATGTTGAGGTTGTTGTTGAATTTGTTGGTGTTTTTCAATGTTGAGGTAATTGTTGTTTTTCAATGTTGAGGTTGTTGTTGAATTGGTTGCTGTTTTTCAATTTCGAGGTTGTTGTTGAATTTGTTGGTGTTTTTCAATGTTGAAGTTGTTGTTGAATTTGTTGGTGTTTTTCAATGTTGAGGTTGTTGTTGTTTTTCAATGTTGAGGTTGTTGTTGAATTTGTTGGTGTTTTTGAATGTTGAGGTTGTTGTTGTTTTTCAATGTTGAGGTTGTTGTTGTTCCTCAATGTTGAGGTTGTTGTTGAATTTGTTGGTGTTTTTCAATGTTGAGGTTGTTGTTGAATTTGTTGGTGTTTTTCAATGTTGAGGTTGTTGTTGTTTTTCAATGTTGAGGTTGTTGTTGTATTTGTTGGTGTTTTTCAATGTTGAGGTTGTTGTAGTTTTTCAATGTTCAGGTTGCTGTTGAATTTGTTGGTGTTTTTCAATGTGGAGGCTGTTGTTGTTTTTCAATGTTGAGGTTGTTGTTGAATTTGTTGGTGTTTTTCAAAGCTGAGGTTGTTGTTGAACTTGTTGGTATTTTTCAATGTTGAGGTTCTTGTTGAATTCGTTGGTGTTTTTCAATGTTGAGGTTGTTGTTGTTTTTCAATGTTGAGGTTGTTGTTGAATTTGTTGGTGTTTTTCAATGTTGAGGTTGTTGTTGTTTTTCAACGTTGAGGTTGTTGCTGAATTTGTTGGTGTTTTTCAATGTTGAGGTTGTTGTTGAATTGGTTGGTGTTTTTCAATGTTGAGGTTGTTGTTGTTTTTCAATGTTCAGGTTATTGTTGAATTTGTTGGTGTTTTTCAATGTCGAGGTTGTTGTTGTTTTTCAATGTTGAGGTTGCTTTTGAATTTGTTGGTGTTTTTCAATGTTGAGGTTGTTGTTGAATTTGTTGGTCTTTTTCAATGTTGAGGTTGTTGTTGTTTTTGAAAATTGAGGTTGTTGTTGAATTTGTTTGTGTTTTTCAATTTTGAGGTTGTTGTTGAATTTGTTGGTGTTTTTCAAAGTTGAGGTTCTTGCTTAATTTGTTGGTGTTTTTCAATGTTGAGGTTGTTGTTGAATTTGTTGGTGTTTTTCAATGTTGAGGTTTTTGTAGTTTTTCAATGTTGAGGTTGTTGTTGAATTTGTTGGTGTTTTTCAACGTTGAGGTTGTTGTTGAATTTGTTCGTGTTTTTCAATGCTCAGGTTGTTGTTGTTTTTCAATGTTGAGGTTGTTGTTGAATTTGTTGGTGTTTTTCAATGTTGAGGTTGTTGTTGTTTTTCAATGTTGAGGTTGTTGCTGAATTTGTTGTTTTTTTTCAATGTTGAGGTTGTTGTTGAATTTGTTGGTGTTTTTCAATGTTGAGGTTGTTGTTGTTTTTCAATGTTGAGGTTGTTGTTGAATTTGTTGGTGTTTTTCAAAGTTGAGGTTGTTGTTGAATTTGTTCGTGTTTTTCAATGCTGAGGTTGTTGTTGTTTTTCAATGTTGAGGTTGTTGTTGAATTTGTTGGTGTTTTTCAATGTTGAGGTTGTTGTAGTTTTTCAATGTTGAGGTTGTTGTTGAATTTGTTGATGTTTTTCAATTTCGAGGTTGTTGTTGAATTTGTTGGTGTTTTTCAATGTTGAGGTTGTTGTTGTTTTTCAATGTTGAGGTTGTTGTTGAAAATGTTGTTGTTTTTCAATGTTGAGGTTGCTGTTGAATTTGTTGGTGTTTTTCAAGGTTGAGGCTGTTGTTGTTTTTCAATGTTGAGATTGTTGTTGAATTTGTTGGTGTTTTTCCATTTTGAGGTTGTTGATGTTTTTCAATGTTGAGGTTGTTGTTGAATTTGTTGGTGTTCGTCCATGTTGAGGTTCTTGTTGTTTTTCAATGTTGAGGATGTTGTTGAATTTGTTGGTGTTTTTCAATGTTGAGGTTGTTGTTGAATTTGTTGGTGTTTTTCAATGTTGAGGTTGCTGTTGAATTTGTTGGTGTTTTTCAATGTTGAGGTTGATGTTGTTTTTCAATGTTGAGGTTGTTGTTGAATTTGTTGGTGTTTTTCAATTTCGAGGTTGTTGTTGAATTTGTTGGTGTTTTTGAATGTTGAAGTTGTTGTTGTTTTTCAATGTTGAGGTTGTTGTTGTTTCTCAATGTTGAGGTTGTTGTTGAATTTGTTGGTGTTTTTCAATGTTGAGGTTGTTGTTGAATTTGTTGGTGTTTTTCAATGTTGAGGTTGTTGTTGTTTTTCAATGTTGAGGTTGTTGTTGTATTTGTTGGAGTTTTTCAATGTTGAGGTTGTTGTAGTTTTTCAATGTTGAGGTTACTGTTGAATTTGTTGGTGTTTTTCAATGTGGAGGTTGTTGTTGTTTTTCAATGTTGAGGTTGTTGTTGAATTTGTTGGTGTTTTTCAATGCTGAGGTTGTTGTTGATCTTGTTGGTGTTTTTCAATGTTGAGGTTGTTGTTGAATTCGTTGGTGTTTTTCAATGTTGAGGTTGTTGTTGTTTTTCAATGTGGAGAATGTTGATGAATTTGTTGGTGTTTTTCAATGTTGAGGTTGTTGTTGTTTTTCAACGTTGAGGTTGTTGCTGAATTTGTTGGTGTTTTTCAATGTTGAGGTTGTTGTTGAATTTGTTGGTGTTTTTCAATGTTGAGGTTGTTGTTGTTTTTCAATGTTCAGGTTATTGTTGAATTTGTTGGTGTTTTTCAATGTCGAGGTTGTTGTTGTTTTTCAGTGTTGAGGTTGTTGTTGAATTTGTTGGTGTTTTTCAATGTTGAGGTTGTTGTTGAATTTGTTGGTCTTTTTCAATGTTGAGGTTGTTGTTGGTTTTTGAAAATTGAGGTTGTTGTTGAATTTGTTTGTGTTTTTCAATTTTGAGGTTGTTGTTGAATTTGTTGGTGTTTTTCAATGTTGAGGTTGTTGTTGTTTTTCAATGTTGAGGTTGTTGTTGAAAATGTTGGCGTTTTTCAATGTTGAGGTTGCTGTTGAATTTGTTGGTGTTTTTCAAGGTTGAGGCTGTTGTTGTTTTTCAATGTTGAGATTGTTGTTGAATTTGTTGGTGTTTTTCCATTTTGAGGTTGTTGATGTTTTTCAATGTTGAGGTTGTTGTTGAATTTGTTGGTGTTCGTCCATGTTGAGGTTCTTGTTGTTTTTCAATGTTGAGGATGTTGTTGAATTTGTTGGTGTTTTTCAATGTTGAGGTTGTTGTTGAATTTGTTGGTGTTTTTCAATGTTGAGGTTGCTGTTGAATTTGTTGGTGTTTTTCAATGTTGAGGTTGTTGTTGTTTTTCAATGTTGAGGTTGTTGTTGAATTTGTTGGTGTTTTTCAATGTTGAGGTTGTTGTTGAATTTGTTGGTGTTTTTCAATGTTGAGGTTGTTGTTGTTTTTCAATATTGAGGTTGTTGTTGAATTTGTTTGTGTTTTTCAATGTTGAGGTTGTTGTTGAATTTGTTGGTTTTTTTCAATGTTGAGGTTGTTGTTGAATTTGTTGGTGTTTTTCAATGTTGAGGTTGTTGTTGTTTTTCAATGTTGAGGTTGTTGTTGAATTTGTTGGTGTTTTTCAATGTTGAGGTTGTTGTTGTTTTTCAATGTTGAGGTTGTTGTTGAATCTGTTTGTATTTTTGAATTTCGAGGTTGTTGTTGAATTTGTTGGTGTTTTTCAATGTTGAAGTTGTTGTTGAATTTGTTGGTGTTTTTCAATGTTGAGGTTGTTGTTGTTTTTTAATGTTGAGGTTGTTGTTGAATTTGTTTGTGTTTTTCAATGTTGAGGTTGGTGTTGAATTTGTTGGTGTTGTTCAATGTTGAGGTTGTTGTTGAATTTGTTGGTGTTTTTCAATGTTGAGGTTGTTGTTGTTTTTCAATTTTGAGGTTGTTGTTGAATTTGTTGGTGTTTTTCAATGTTGAGGTTGTTGTTGTTATTCAATGTTGAGGTTGTTGTTGAATTTGTTTGTGTTTTTCAATTTCGAGGCTGTTGTTGAATTTGTTGGTGTTTTTCAATGTTGAAGTTGTTGTTGAATTTGTTGGTGTTTTTCAATGTTGAGGTTGTTGTTGAATTTGTTGGTGTTTTTAAATGTTGAGGTTGTTGTTGAATTTGTTGGTGTTTTTCAATGTTGAGGTAATTGTTGTTTTTCAATGTTGAGGTTGTTGTTGAATTGGTTGCTGTTTTTCAATTTCGAGGTTGTTGTTGAATTTGTTGGTGTTTTTCAATGTTGAAGTTGTTGTTGAATTTGTTGGTGTTTTTCAATGTTGAGGTTGTTGTTGTTTTTCAATGTTGAGGTTGTTGTTGAATTTGTTGGTGTTTTTGAATGTTGAGGTTGTTGTTGTTTTTCAATGTTGAGGTTGTTGTTGTTTTTCAATGTTGAGGTTGTTGTTGAATTTGTTAGTGTTTTTCAATGTTGAGGTTGTTGTTGAATTTGTTGCTGTTTTTCAATTTTGAGGTTGTTGTTGTTTTTCAATGTTGAGGTTGTTGTTGCATTTGTTGGTGTTTTTCAATGTTGAGGTTGTTGTTGAATTTGTTGGTGTTTTTCAATGTGGAGGTTGTTGTTGTTTTTCAATGTTGAGGTTGTTGTTGAATTTGTTGGTGTTTTTCAATGTTGAGGTTGTTGTTGAATTTGTTGGTGTTTTTCAATGTTGAGGTTGTTGTTGAATTTGTTTGTGTTTTTCAATGTTGAGGTTGTTGCTGAATTTGTTGGTGTTTTTCAATGTTGAGGTTGTTGTTGTTTTTCAATGCTGAGGTTGTTGTTGAACTTGTTGGTGTTTTTCAATGTTGAGGTTGTTGTTGAATTCGTTGGTGTTTTTCAATGTTGAGGTTGTTGTTGTTTTTCAATGTTGAGGTTGTTGTTGAATTTGTTGGTGTTTTTAAATGTTGAGGTTGTTGTTGAATTTGTTGGTGTTTTTCAATGTTGAGGTAATTGTTGTTTTTCAATGTTGAGGTTGTTGTTGAATTGGTTGCTGTTTTTCAATTTCGAGGTTGTTGTTGAATTTGTTGGTGTTTTTCAATGTTGAAGTTGTTGTTGAATTTGTTGGTGTTTTTCAATGTTGAGGTTGTTGTTGTTTTTCAATGTTGAGGTTGTTGTTGAATTTGTTGGTGTTTTTGAATGTTGAGGTTGTTGTTGTTTTTCAATGTTGAGGTTGTTGTTGTTCCTCAATGTTGAGGTTGTTGTTGAATTTGTTGGTGTTTTTCAATGTTGAGGTTGTTGTTGAATTTGTTGGTGTTTTTCAATGTTGAGGTTGTTGTTGTTTTTCAATGTTGAGGTTGTTGTTGTATTTGTTGGTGTTTTTCAATGTTGAGGTTGTTGTAGTTTTTCAATGTTCAGGTTGCTGTTGAATTTGTTGGTGTTTTTCAATGTGGAGGCTGTTGTTGTTTTTCAATGTTGAGGTTGTTGTTGAATTTGTTGGTGTTTTTCAAAGCTGAGGTTGTTGTTGAACTTGTTGGTATTTTTCAATGTTGAGGTTCTTGTTGAATTCGTTGGTGTTTTTCAATGTTGAGGTTGTTGTTGTTTTTCAATGTTGAGGTTGTTGTTGAATTTGTTGGTGTTTTTCAATGTTGAGGTTGTTGTTGTTTTTCAACGTTGAGGTTGTTGCTGAATTTGTTGGTGTTTTTCAATGTTGAGGTTGTTGTTGAATTGGTTGGTGTTTTTCAATGTTGAGGTTGTTGTTGTTTTTCAATGTTCAGGTTATTGTTGAATTTGTTGGTGTTTTTCAATGTCGAGGTTGTTGTTGTTTTTCAATGTTGAGGTTGCTTTTGAATTTGTTGGTGTTTTTCAATGTTGAGGTTGTTGTTGAATTTGTTGGTCTTTTTCAATGTTGAGGTTGTTGTTGTTTTTGAAAATTGAGGTTGTTGTTGAATTTGTTTGTGTTTTTCAATTTTGAGGTTGTTGTTGAATTTGTTGGTGTTTTTCAAAGTTGAGGTTCTTGCTTAATTTGTTGGTGTTTTTCAATGTTGAGGTTGTTGTTGAATTTGTTGGTGTTTTTCAATGTTGAGGTTTTTGTAGTTTTTCAATGTTGAGGTTGTTGTTGAATTTGTTGGTGTTTTTCAACGTTGAGGTTGTTGTTGAATTTGTTCGTGTTTTTCAATGCTCAGGTTGTTGTTGTTTTTCAATGTTGAGGTTGTTGTTGAATTTGTTGGTGTTTTTCAATGTTGAGGTTGTTGTTGTTTTTCAATGTTGAGGTTGTTGCTGAATTTGTTGTTTTTTTTCAATGTTGAGGTTGTTGTTGAATTTGTTGGTGTTTTTCAATGTTGAGGTTGTTGTTGTTTTTCAATGTTGAGGTTGTTGTTGAATTTGTTGGTGTTTTTCAAAGTTGAGGTTGTTGTTGAATTTGTTCGTGTTTTTCAATGCTGAGGTTGTTGTTGTTTTTCAATGTTGAGGTTGTTGTTGAATTTGTTGGTGTTTTTCAATGTTGAGGTTGTTGTAGTTTTTCAATGTTGAGGTTGTTGTTGAATTTGTTGATGTTTTTCAATTTCGAGGTTGTTGTTGAATTTGTTGGTGTTTTTCAATGTTGAAGTTCTTGTTGAATTTGTTGGTGTTGTTCAATGTTGAGGTTGTTGTTGAATTTGTTGGTGTTTTTAAATGTTGAGGTTGTTGTTGAATTTGTTGGTGTTTTTCAATGTTGAGGTTATTGTTGTTTTTCAATGCTGAGGTTGTTGTTGAATTGGTTGATGTTTTTCAATTTCGAGGTTGTTGTTGAATTTGTTGGTGTTTTTGAATGTTGAAGTTGTTGTTGAATTTGTTGGTGTTTTTCAATGTTGAGGTAGTTGTTGTTTTTCAATGTTGAGGTTGTTGTTGAATTTGTTGGTGTTTTTGAATGTTGAGGTTGTTGTTGTTTTTCAATGTTGAGGTTGTTGTTGTTTCTCAATGTTGAGGTTGTTGTTGAATTTGTTGGTGTTTTTCAATGTTGAGGTTGTTGTTGAATTTGTTGGTGTTTTTCAATGTTGAGGTTGTTGTTGTTTTTCAATGTTGAGGTTGTTGTTGTATTTGTTGGAGTTTTTCAATGTTGAGGTTGTTGTCGTTTTTCAATGTTGAGGTTACTGTTGAATTTGTTGGTGTTTTTCAATGTGGAGGTTGTTGTTGTTTTTCAATGTTGAGGTTGTTGTTGAATTTGTTGGTGTTTTTCAATGCTGAGGTTGTTGTTGAACTTGTTGGTGTTTTTCAATGTTGAGGTTGTTGTTGAATTCGTTGGTGTTTTTCAATGTTGAGGTTGTTGTTCTTTTTCAATGTTGAGAATGTTGATGAATTTGTTGGTGTTTTTCAATGTTGAGGTTGTTGTTGTTTTTCAACGTTGAGGTTGTTGCTGAATTTGTTGGTGTTTTTCAATGTTGAGGTTGTTGTTGAATTTGTTGGTGTTTTTCAATGTTGAGGTTGTTGTTGTTTTTCAATGTTCAGGTTATTGTTGAATTTGTTGGTGTTTTTCAATGTCGAGGTTGTTGTTGTTTTTCAATGTTGAGGTTGTTGTTGAATTTGTTGGTGTTTTTCAATGTTGAGGTTGTTGTTGAATTTGTTGGTCTTTTTCAATGTTGAGGTTGTTGTTGGTTTTTGAAAATTGAGGTTGTTGTTGAATTTGTTTGTGTTTTTCAATTTTGAGGTTGTTGTTGAATTTGTTGGTGTTTTTCAATGTTGAGGTTGTTGTTGTTTTTCAATGTTGAGGTTGTTGTTGAAAATGTTGTTGTTTTTCAATGTTGAGGTTGCTGTTGAATTTGTTGGTGTTTTTCAAGGTTGAGGCTGTTGTTGTTTTTCAATGTTGAGATTGTTGTTGAATTTGTTGGTGTTTTTCCATTTTGAGGTTGTTGATGTTTTTCAATGTTGAGGTTGTTGTTGAATTTGTTGGTGTTCGTCCATGTTGAGGTTCTTGTTGTTTTTCAATGTTGAGGATGTTGTTGAATTTGTTGGTGTTTTTCAATGTTGAGGTTGTTGTTGAATTTGTTGGTGTTTTTCAATGTTGAGGTTGCTGTTGAATTTGTTGGTGTTTTTCAATGTTGAGGTTGATGTTGTTTTTCAATGTTGAGGTTGTTGTTGAATTTGTTGGTGTTTTTCAATTTCGAGGTTGTTGTTGAATTTGTTGGTGTTTTTGAATGTTGAAGTTGTTGTTGTTTTTCAATGTTGAGGTTGTTGTTGTTTCTCAATGTTGAGGTTGTTGTTGAATTTGTTGGTGTTTTTCAATGTTGAGGTTGTTGTTGAATTTGTTGGTGTTTTTCAATGTTGAGGTTGTTGTTGTTTTTCAATGTTGAGGTTGTTGTTGTATTTGTTGGAGTTTTTCAATGTTGAGGTTGTTGTAGTTTTTCAATGTTGAGGTTACTGTTGAATTTGTTGGTGTTTTTCAATGTGGAGGTTGTTGTTGTTTTTCAATGTTGAGGTTGTTGTTGAATTTGTTGGTGTTTTTCAATGCTGAGGTTGTTGTTGATCTTGTTGGTGTTTTTCAATGTTGAGGTTGTTGTTGAATTCGTTGGTGTTTTTCAATGTTGAGGTTGTTGTTGTTTTTCAATGTGGAGAATGTTGATGAATTTGTTGGTGTTTTTCAATGTTGAGGTTGTTGTTGTTTTTCAACGTTGAGGTTGTTGCTGAATTTGTTGGTGTTTTTCAATGTTGAGGTTGTTGTTGAATTTGTTGGTGTTTTTCAATGTTGAGGTTGTTGTTGTTTTTCAATGTTCAGGTTATTGTTGAATTTGTTGGTGTTTTTCAATGTCGAGGTTGTTGTTGTTTTTCAGTGTTGAGGTTGTTGTTGAATTTGTTGGTGTTTTTCAATGTTGAGGTTGTTGTTGAATTTGTTGGTCTTTTTCAATGTTGAGGTTGTTGTTGGTTTTTGAAAATTGAGGTTGTTGTTGAATTTGTTTGTGTTTTTCAATTTTGAGGTTGTTGTTGAATTTGTTGGTGTTTTTCAATGTTGAGGTTGTTGTTGTTTTTCAATGTTGAGGTTGTTGTTGAAAATGTTGGCGTTTTTCAATGTTGAGGTTGCTGTTGAATTTGTTGGTGTTTTTCAAGGTTGAGGCTGTTGTTGTTTTTCAATGTTGAGATTGTTGTTGAATTTGTTGGTGTTTTTCCATTTTGAGGTTGTTGATGTTTTTCAATGTTGAGGTTGTTGTTGAATTTGTTGGTGTTCGTCCATGTTGAGGTTCTTGTTGTTTTTCAATGTTGAGGATGTTGTTGAATTTGTTGGTGTTTTTCAATGTTGAGGTTGTTGTTGAATTTGTTGGTGTTTTTCAATGTTGAGGTTGCTGTTGAATTTGTTGGTGTTTTTCAATGTTGAGGTTGTTGTTGTTTTTCAATGTTGAGGTTGTTGTTGAATTTGTTGGTGTTTTTCAATGTTGAGGTTGTTGTTGAATTTGTTGGTGTTTTTCAATGTTGAGGTTGTTGTTGTTTTTCAATATTGAGGTTGTTGTTGAATTTGTTTGTGTTTTTCAATGTTGAGGTTGTTGTTGAATTTGTTGGTTTTTTTCAATGTTGAGGTTGTTGTTGAATTTGTTGGTGTTTTTCAATGTTGAGGTTGTTGTTGTTTTTCAATGTTGAGGTTGTTGTTGAATTTGTTGGTGTTTTTCAATGTTGAGGTTGTTGTTGTTTTTCAATGTTGAGGTTGTTGTTGAATCTGTTTGTATTTTTGAATTTCGAGGTTGTTGTTGAATTTGTTGGTGTTTTTCAATGTTGAAGTTGTTGTTGAATTTGTTGGTGTTTTTCAATGTTGAGGTTGTTGTTGTTTTTTAATGTTGAGGTTGTTGTTGAATTTGTTTGTGTTTTTCAATGTTGAGGTTGGTGTTGAATTTGTTGGTGTTGTTCAATGTTGAGGTTGTTGTTGAATTTGTTGGTGTTTTTCAATGTTGAGGTTGTTGTTGTTTTTCAATTTTGAGGTTGTTGTTGAATTTGTTGGTGTTTTTCAATGTTGAGGTTGTTGTTGTTATTCAATGTTGAGGTTGTTGTTGAATTTGTTTGTGTTTTTCAATTTCGAGGCTGTTGTTGAATTTGTTGGTGTTTTTCAATGTTGAAGTTGTTGTTGAATTTGTTGGTGTTTTTCAATGTTGAGGTTGTTGTTGAATTTGTTGGTGTTTTTAAATGTTGAGGTTGTTGTTGAATTTGTTGGTGTTTTTCAATGTTGAGGTAATTGTTGTTTTTCAATGTTGAGGTTGTTGTTGAATTGGTTGCTGTTTTTCAATTTCGAGGTTGTTGTTGAATTTGTTGGTGTTTTTCAATGTTGAAGTTGTTGTTGAATTTGTTGGTGTTTTTCAATGTTGAGGTTGTTGTTGTTTTTCAATGTTGAGGTTGTTGTTGAATTTGTTGGTGTTTTTGAATGTTGAGGTTGTTGTTGTTTTTCAATGTTGAGGTTGTTGTTGTTTTTCAATGTTGAGGTTGTTGTTGAATTTGTTAGTGTTTTTCAATGTTGAGGTTGTTGTTGAATTTGTTGCTGTTTTTCAATTTTGAGGTTGTTGTTGTTTTTCAATGTTGAGGTTGTTGTTGCATTTGTTGGTGTTTTTCAATGTTGAGGTTGTTGTTGAATTTGTTGGTGTTTTTCAATGTGGAGGTTGTTGTTGTTTTTCAATGTTGAGGTTGTTGTTGAATTTGTTGGTGTTTTTCAATGTTGAGGTTGTTGTTGAATTTGTTGGTGTTTTTCAATGTTGAGGTTGTTGTTGAATTTGTTTGTGTTTTTCAATGTTGAGGTTGTTGCTGAATTTGTTGGTGTTTTTCAATGTTGAGGTTGTTGTTGTTTTTCAATGCTGAGGTTGTTGTTGAACTTGTTGGTGTTTTTCAATGTTGAGGTTGTTGTTGAATTCGTTGGTGTTTTTCAATGTTGAGGTTGTTGTTGTTTTTCAATGTTGAGGTTGTTGTTGAATTTGTTGGTGTTTTTCAATGTTGAGGTTGTTGTTGTTTTTCAACGTTGAGGTTGTTGCTGAATTTGTTGGTGTTTTTCAATGCTGAGGTTGTAGTTGAATTTGTTGGTGTTTTTCAATGTTGAGGTTGTTGTTGTTTTTCAATGTTCAGGTTATTGTTGAATTTGTTGGTGTTTTTCAATGTCGAGGTTGCTGTTGTTTTTCAATGTTGAGGTTGTTGTTGAATTTGTTGGTGTTTTTCAATGTTGAGGTTGTTGTTGAATTTGTTGGTCTTTTTCAATGTTGAGGTTGTTGTTGTTTTTGAAAATTGAGGTTGTAGTTGAATTTGTTTGTGTTTTTCAATTTTGAGGTTGTTGTTGAATTTGTTGGTGTTTTTCAATGTTGAGGTTGTTGTTGTTTTTCAATGTTGAGGATGTTGTTGAATTTGTTGGTGTTTTTCAATGTTGAGGTTGTTGTTGAATTTGTTGGTGTTTTTCAATGTTGAGGTTGTTGTTGAATTTGTTGGTGTTTTTCAATGTTGAGGTTGTTGTTGTTTTTCAATATTGAGGTTGTTGTTGAATTTGTTTGTGTTTTTCAATGTTGAGGTTGTTGTTGAATTTGTTGGTTTTTTTCAATGCTGAGGTTGTAGTTGAATTTGTTGGTTTTTTTCAATGTTGAGGTTGTTGTTGTTTTTCAATGTTCAGGTTATTGTTGAATTTGTTGGTGTTTTTCAATGTCGAGGTTGCTGTTGTT
Source organism: Isurus oxyrinchus (assembly GCA_026770705.1). Classification (NCBI taxonomy): domain Eukaryota; kingdom Metazoa; phylum Chordata; class Chondrichthyes; order Lamniformes; family Lamnidae; genus Isurus; species Isurus oxyrinchus. Next base: position 387,078 of record JANJGN010000516.1, on the reverse strand, counting down.
TTTCAATGTTGAGGTTGTTGTTGAATTTGTTGGTGTTTTTCAATGTTGAGGTTGTTGTTGAATTTGTTGGTCTTTTTCCATGTTGAGGTTGTTGTTGAATTTGTTGGTGTTGTTCAATGTTGAGGTTGTTGTTGAATTTGTTGGTGTTTTTAAATGTTGAGGTTGTTGTTGAATTTGTTGGTGTTTTTCAATGTTGAGGTTATTGTTGTTTTTCAATGTTGAGGTTGTTGTTGAATTGGTTGATGTTTTTCAATTTCGAGGTTGTTGTTGAATTTGTTGGTGTTTTTCAATGTTGAAGTTGTTGTTGAATTTGTTGGTGTTTTTCAATGTTGAGGTTGTTGTTGTTTTTCAATGTTGAGGTTGTTGTTGAATTTGTTTGTGTTTTTCAATGTTGAGGTTGGTGTTGAATTTGTTGGTGTTGTTCAATGTTGAGGTTGTTGTTGAATTTGTTGGTGTTTTTCAATGTTGAGGTTGTTGTTGTTTTTCAATTTTGAGGTTGTTGTTGAATTTGTTGGTGTTTTTCAATGTTGAGGTTGTTGTTGTTATTCAATGTTGAGGTTGTTGTTGAATTTGTTTGTGTTTTTCAATTTCGAGGCTGTTGTTGAATTTGTTGGTGTTTTTCAATGTTGAAGTTGTTGTTGAATTTGTTGGTGTTTTTCAATGTTGAGGTTGTTGTTGAATTTGTTGGTGTTTTTAAATGTTGAGGTTGTTGTTGAATTTGTTGGTGTTTTTCAATGTTGAGGTTATTGTTGTTTTTCAATGTTGAGGTTGTTGTTGAATTGGTTGATGTTTTTCAATTTCGAGGTTGTTGTTGAATTTGTTGGTGTTTTTCAATGTTGAAGTTTTTGTTGAATTTGTTGGTGTTTTTCAATGTTGAGGTTGTTGTTGTTTTTCAATGTTGAGGTTGTTGTTGAATTTGTTGGTGTTTTTGAATGTTGAGGTTGTTGTTGTTTTTCAATGTTGAGGTTGTTGTTGTTTTTCAATGTTGAGGTTGTTGTTGAATTTGTTAGTGTTTTTCAATGTTGAGGTTGTTGTTGAATTTGTTGCTGTTTTTCAATGTTGAGGTTGTTGTTGTTTTTCAATGTTGAGGTTGTTGTTGCATTTGTTGGTGTTTTTCAATGTTGAGGTTGTTGTTGAATTTGTTGGTGTTTTTCAATGTGGAGGTTGTTGTTGTTTTTCAATGTTGAGGTTGTTGTTGAATTTGTTGGTGTTTTTCAATGTTGAGGTTGTTGTTGAATTTGTTGGTGTTTTTCAATGTTGAGGTTGTTGTTGAATTTGTTTGTGTTTTTCAATGTTGAGGTTGTTGCTGAATTTGTTGGTGTTTTTCAATGTTGAGGTTGTTGTTGTTTTTCAATGCTGAGGTTGTTGTTGAACTTGTTGGTGTTTTTCAATGTTGAGGTTGTTGTTGAATTCGTTGGTGTTTTTCAATGTTGAGGTTGTTGTTGTTTTTCAATGTTGAGGTTGTTGTTGAATTTGTTGGTGTTTTTCAATGTTGAGGTTGTTGTTGTTTTTCAACGTTGAGGTTGTTGCTGAATTTGTTGGTGTTTTTCAATGCTGAGGTTGTAGTTGAATTTGTTGGTGTTTTTCAATGTTGAGGTTGTTGTTGTTTTTCAATGTTCAGGTTATTGTTGAATTTGTTGGTGTTTTTCAATGTCGAGGTTGCTGTTGTTTTTCAATGTTGAGGTTGTTGTTGAATTTGTTGGTGTTTTTCAATGTTGAGGTTGTTGTTGAATTTGTTGGTCTTTTTCAATGTTGAGGTTGTTGTTGTTTTTGAAAATTGAGGTTGTAGTTGAATTTGTTTGTGTTTTTCAATTTTGAGGTTGTTGTTGAATTTGTTGGTGTTTTTCAATGTTGAGGTTGTTGTTGTTTTTCAATGTTGAGGTTGTTGTTGAATTTGTTGGTGTTTTTCAATGTTGAGGTTGTTTTTTTTTCAATGTTGAGGTTGTTGTTGAATTTGTTGGTGTTTTTCAATGCTGAGGTTGCTAATGAATTTGTTGGTGTTTTTCAAGGTTGAGGCTGTTGTTGTTTTTCAATGTTGAGATTGTTGTTGAATTTGTTGGTGTTTTTCAATTTTGAGGTTGTTGATGTTTTTCAATGTTGAGGTTGTTGTTGAATTTGTTGGTCTTCGTCCATGTTGAGGTTCTTGTTGTTTTTCAATGTTGAGGATGTTGTTGAATTTGTTGGTGTTTTTCAATGTTGAGGTTGTTGTTGAATTTGTTGGTGTTTTTCAATGTTGAGGTTGCTGTTGAATTTGTTGGTGGTTTTCAATGTTGAGGTTGTTGTTGTTTTTCAATGTTGAGGTTGTTGTTGAATTTGTTTGTGTTTTTCAATGTTGAGGTTGTTGTTGAATTTGTTGGTGTTTTTCAATGTTGAGGTTGTTGTTGTTTTTCAATATTGAGGTTGTTGTTGAATTTGTTTGTGTTTTTCAATGTTGAGGTTGGTGTTGAATTTGTTTGTATTTTTCAATGTTAAGGTTGTTGTTGTTTTTCAATGTTGAGGTTGTTGTTGAATTTGTTGGTGTTTTTCAATGCTGAGGTTGTTGTTGAACTTGTTGGTCTTTTTCAATGTTGAGGTTGTTGTTGAATTCGTTGGTGTTTTTCAATGTTGAGGTTGTTGTTCTTTTTCAATGTTGAGAATGTTGATGAATTTGTTGGTGTTTTTCAATGTTGAGGTTGTTGTTGTTTTTCAACGTTGAGGTTGTTGCTGAATTTGTTGGTGTTTTTCAATGTTGAGGTTGTTGTTGAATTTGTTGGTGTTTTTCAATGTTGAGGTTGTTGTTGTTTTTCAATGTTCAGGTTATTGTTGAATTTGTTGGTGTTTTTCAATGTCGAGGTTGTTGTTGTTTTTCAATGTTGAGGTTGTTGTTGAATTTGTTGGTGTTTTTCAATGTTGAGGTTGTTGTTGAATTTGTCGGTCTTTTTCAATGTTGAGGTTGTTGTTGGTTTTTGAAAATTGAGGTTGTTGTTGAATTTGTTTGTGTTTTTCAATTTTGAGGTTGTTGTTGAATTTGTTGGTGTTTTTCAATGTTGAGGTTGTTGTTGTTTTTCAATGTTGAGGTTGTTGTTGAAAATGTTGGTGTTTTTCAATGTTGAGGTTGCTGTTGAATTTGTTGGTGTTTTTCAAGGTTGAGGCTGTTGTTGTTTTTCAATGTTGAGATTGTTGTTGAATTTGTTGGTGTTTTTCCATTTTGAGGTTGTTGATGTTTTTCAATGTTGAGGTTGTTGTTGAATTTGTTGGTGTTCGTCCTTGTTGAGGTTCTTGTTGTTTTTCAATGTTGAGGATGTTGTTGAATTTGTTGGTGTTTTTCAATGTTGAGGTTGTTGTTGTTTTTCAATGTTCAGGTTATTGTTGAATTTGTTGGTGTTTTTCAATGTCGAGGTTGTTGTTGTTTTTCAATGTTGAGGTTGTTGTTGAATTTGTTGGTGTTTTTCAATGTTGAGGTTGTTGTTGAATTTGTTGGTCTTTTTCAATGTTGAGGTTGTTGTTGGTTTTTGAAAATTGAGGTTGTTGTTGAATTTGTTTGTGTTTTTCAATTTTGAGGTTGTTGTTGAATTTGTTGGTGTTTTTCAATGTTGAGGTTGTTGTTGTTTTTCAATGTTGAGGTTGTTGTTGAAAATGTTGGCGTTTTTCAATGTTGAGGTTGCTGTTGAATTTGTCGGTGTTTTTCAAGGTTGAGGCTGTTGTTGTTTTTCAATGTTGAGATTGTTGTTGAATTTGTTGGTGTTTTTCCATTTTGAGGTTGTTGATGTTTTTCAATGTTGAGGTTGTTGTTGAATTTGTTGGTGTTCGTCCATGTTGAGGTTCTTGTTGTTTTTCAATGTTGAGGATGTTGTTGAATTTGTTGGTGTTTTTCAATGTTGAGGTTGTTGTTGAATTTGTTGGTGTTTTTCAATGTTGAGGTTGCTGTTGAATTTGTTGGTGTTTTTCAATGTTGAGGTTGTTGTTGTTTTTCAATGTTGAGGTTGTTGTTGAATTTGTTGGTGTTTTTCAATGTTGAGGTTGTTGTTGAATTTGTTGGTGTTTTTCAATGTTGAGGTTGTTGTTGTTTTTCAATATTGAGGTTGTTGTTGAATTTGTTTGTGTTTTTCAATGTTGAGGTTGCTGTTGAATTTGTTGGTTTTTTTCAATGCTGAGGTTGTAGTTGAATTTGTTGGTGTTTTTCAATGTTGAGGTTGTTGTTGAATTTGTTGGTGTTGTTCAATGTTGAGGTTGTTGTTGAATTTGTTGGTGTTTTTAAATGTTGAGGTTGTTGTTGAATTTGTTGGTGTTTTTCAATGTTGAGGTTATTGTTGTTTTTCAATGTTGAGGTTGTTGTTGAATTGGTTGATGTTTTTCAATTTCGAGGTTGTTGTTGAATTTGTTGGTGTTTTTCAATGTTGAAGTTGTTGTTGAATTTGTTGGTGTTTTTCAATGTTGAGGTTGTTGTTGTTTTTCAATGTTGAGGTTGTTGTTGAATTTGTTTGTGTTTTTCAATGTTGAGGTTGGTGTTGAATTTGTTGGTGTTGTTCAATGTTGAGGTTGTTGTTGAATTTGTTGGTGTTTTTCAATGTTGAGGTTGTTGTTGTTTTTCAATTTTGAGGTTGTTGTTGAATTTGTTGGTGTTTTTCAATGTTGAGGTTGTTGTTGTTATTCAATGTTGAGGTTGTTGTTGAATTTGTTTGTGTTTTTCAATTTCGAGGCTGTTGTTGAATTTGTTGGTGTTTTTCAATGTTGAAGTTGTTGTTGAATTTGTTGGTGTTTTTCAATGTTGAGGTTGTTGTTGAATTTGTTGGTGTTTTTAAATGTTGAGGTTGTTGTTGAATTTGTTGGTGTTTTTCAATGTTGAGGTTATTGTTGTTTTTCAATGTTGAGGTTGTTGTTGAATTGGTTGATGTTTTTCAATTTCGAGGTTGTTGTTGAATTTGTTGGTGTTTTTCAATGTTGAAGTTTTTGTTGAATTTGTTGGTGTTTTTCAATGTTGAGGTTGTTGTTGTTTTTCAATGTTGAGGTTGTTGTTGAATTTGTTGGTGTTTTTGAATGTTGAGGTTGTTGTTGTTTTTCAATGTTGAGGTTGTTGTTGTTTTTCAATGTTGAGGTTGTTGTTGAATTTGTTAGTGTTTTTCAATGTTGAGGTTGTTGTTGAATTTGTTGCTGTTTTTCAATGTTGAGGTTGTTGTTGTTTTTCAATGTTGAGGTTGTTGTTGCATTTGTTGGTGTTTTTCAATGTTGAGGTTGTTGTTGAATTTGTTGGTGTTTTTCAATGTGGAGGTTGTTGTTGTTTTTCAATGTTGAGGTTGTTGTTGAATTTGTTGGTGTTTTTCAATGTTGAGGTTGTTGTTGAATTTGTTGGTGTTTTTCAATGTTGAGGTTGTTGTTGAATTTGTTTGTGTTTTTCAATGTTGAGGTTGTTGCTGAATTTGTTGGTGTTTTTCAATGTTGAGGTTGTTGTTGTTTTTCAATGCTGAGGTTGTTGTTGAACTTGTTGGTGTTTTTCAATGTTGAGGTTGTTGTTGAATTCGTTGGTGTTTTTCAATGTTGAGGTTGTTGTTGTTTTTCAATGTTGAGGTTGTTGTTGAATTTGTTGGTGTTTTTCAATGTTGAGGTTGTTGTTGTTTTTCAACGTTGAGGTTGTTGCTGAATTTGTTGGTGTTTTTCAATGCTGAGGTTGTAGTTGAATTTGTTGGTGTTTTTCAATGTTGAGGTTGTTGTTGTTTTTCAATGTTCAGGTTATTGTTGAATTTGTTGGTGTTTTTCAATGTCGAGGTTGCTGTTGTTTTTCAATGTTGAGGTTGTTGTTGAATTTGTTGGTGTTTTTCAATGTTGAGGTTGTTGTTGAATTTGTTGGTCTTTTTCAATGTTGAGGTTGTTGTTGAATTTGTTGGTGTTTTTCAATGTTGAGGTTGTTGTTGTTTTTCAATGTTGAGGTTGTTGTTGAAAATGTTGGCGTTTTTCAATGTTGAGGTTGCTGTTGAATTTGTCGGTGTTTTTCAAGGTTGAGGCTGTTGTTGTTTTTCAATGTTGAGGTTGTTGTTGAATTTGTTGGTGTTTTTCAATGTTGAGGTTGCTGTTGAATTTGTTGGCGTTTTTCAATGTTGAGGTTGCTGTTGAATTTGTCGGTGTTTTTCAAGGTTGAGGCTGTTGTTGTTTTTCAATGTTGAGATTGTTGTTGAATTTGTTGGTGTTTTTCCATTTTGAGGTTGTTGATGTTTTTCAATGTTGAGGTTGTTGTTGAATTTGTTGGTGTTCGTCCATGTTGAGGTTCTTGTTGTTTTTCAATGTTGAGGATGTTGTTGAATTTGTTGGTGTTTTTCAATGTTGAGGTTGTTGTTGAATTTGTTGGTGTTTTTCAATGTTGAGGTTGCTGTTGAATTTGTTGGTGTTTTTCAATGTTGAGGTTGTTGTTGTTTTTCAATGTTGAGGTTGTTGTTGAATTTGTTGGTGTTTTTCAATGTTGAGGTTGTTGTTGAATTTGTTGGTGTTTTTCAATGTTGAGGTTGTTGTTGTTTTTCAATATTGAGGTTGTTGTTGAATTTGTTTGTGTTTTTCAATGTTGAGGTTGTTGTTGAATTTGTTGGTTTTTTTCAATGCTGAGGTTGTAGTTGAATTTGTTGGTGTTTTTCAATGTTGAGGTTGTTGTTGTTTTTCAATGTTCAGGTTATTGTTGAATTTGTTGGTGTTTTTCAATGTCGAGGTTGCTGTTGTTTTTCAATGTTGAGGTTGTTGTTGAATTTGTTGGTGTTTTTCAATGTTGAGGTTGTTGTTGAATTTGTTGGTCTTTTTCAATGTTGAGGTTGTTGTTGAATTTGTTGGTGTTGTTCAATGTTGAGGTTGTTGTTGAATTTGTTGGTGTTTTTAAATGTTGAGGTTGTTGTTGAATTTGTTGGTGTTTTTCAATGTTGAGGTTATTGTTGTTTTTCAATGTTGAGGTTGTTGTTGAATTGGTTGATGTTTTTCAATTTCGAGGTTGTTGTTGAATTTGTTGGTGTTTTTCAATGTTGAGGTTGTTGTTGTTTTTCAATGTTGAGGTTGTTGTTGAATTTGTTTGTGTTTTTCAATGTTGAGGTTGGTGTTGAATTTGTTGGTGTTGTTCAATGTTGAGGTTGTTGTTGAAATTGTTGGTGTTTTTCAATGTTGAGGTTGTTGTTGTTTTTCAATTTTGAGGTTGTTGTTGAATTTGTTGGTGTTTTTCAATGTTGAGGTTGTTGTTGTTATTCAATGTTGAGGTTGTTGTTGAATTTGTTTGTGTTTTTCAATTTCGAGGCTGTTGTTGAATTTGTTGGTGTTTTTCAATGTTGAAGTTGTTGTTGAATTTGTTGGTGTTTTTCAATGTTGAGGTTGTTGTTGAATTTGTTGGTGTTTTTAAATGTTGAGGTTGTTGTTGAATTTGTTGGTGTTTTTCAATGTTGAGGTTATTGTTGTTTTTCAATGTTGAGGTTGTTGTTGAATTGGTTGATGTTTTTCAATTTCGAGGTTGTTGTTGAATTTGTTGGTGTTTTTCAATGTTGAAGTTTTTGTTGAATTTGTTGGTGTTTTTCAATGTTGAGGTTGTTGTTGTTTTTCAATGTTGAGGTTGTTGTTGTATTTGTTGGTGTTTTTGAATGTTGAGGTTGTTGTTGTTTTTCAATGTTGAGGTTGTTGTTGTTTTTCAATGTTGAGGTTGTTGTTGAATTTGTTAGTGTTTTTCAATGTTGAGGTTGTTGTTGAATTTGTTGCTGTTTTTCAATGTTGAGGTTGTTGTTGTTTTTCAATGTTGAGGTTGTTGTTGCATTTGTTGGTGTTTTTCAATGTTGAGGTTGTTGTTGAATTTGTTGGTGTTTTTCAATGTGGAGGTTGTTGTTGTTTTTCAATGTTGAGGTTGTTGTTGAATTTGTTGGTGTTTTTCAATGTTGAGGTTGTTGCTGAATTTGTTGGTGTTTTTCAATGTTGAGGTTGTTGTTGAAATTGTTTGTGTTTTTCAATGTTGAGGTTGTTGCTGAATTTGTTGGTGTTTTTCAATGTTGAGGTTGTTGTTGTTTTTCAATGCTGAGGTTGTTGTTGAACTTGTTGGTGTTTTTCAATTTTGAGGTTGTTGTTGAATTCGTTGGTGTTTTTCAATGTTGAGGTTGTTGTTGTTTTTCAATGTTGAGGTTGTTGTTGAATTTGTTGGTGTTTTTCAATGTTGAGGTTGTTGTTGTTTTTCAACGTTGAGGTTGTTGCTGAATTTGTTGGTGTTTTTCAATGCTGAGGTTGTAGTTGAATTTGTTGGTGTTTTTCAATGTTGAGGTTGTTGTTGTTTTTCAATGTTCAGGTTATTGTTGAATTTGTTGGTGTTTTTCAATGTCGAGGTTGCTGTTGTTTTTCAATGTTGAGGTTGTTGTTGAATTTGTTGGTGTTTTTCAATGTTGAGGTTGTTGTTGAATTTGTTGGTCTTTTTCAATGTTGAGGTTGTTGTTGTTTTTGAAAATTGAGGTTGTTGTTGAATTTGTTGGTGTTTTTCAATGTTGAGGTTGTTGTTGTTTTTCAATGTTGAGGTTGTTGTTGAATTTTTTGGTGTTTTTCAATGCTGAGGTTGCTATTGAATTTGTTGGTGTTTATCAAGGTTGAGGCTGTTGTTGTTTTTCAATGTTGAGATTGTTGTTGAATTTGTTGGTGTTTTTCAATTTTGAGGTTGTTGATGTTTTTCAATGTTGAGGTTGTTGTTGAATTTGTTGGTCTTCGTCCATGTTGAGGTTCTTGTTGTTTTTCAATGTTGAGGATGTTGTTGAATTTGTTGGTGTTTTTCAATGTTGAGGTTGTTGTTGAATTTGTTGGTGTTTTTCAATGTTGAGGTTGCTGTTGAATTTGTTGGTGGTTTTCAATGTTGAGGTTGTTGTTGTTTTTCAATGTTGAGGTTGTTGTTGAATTTGTTTGTGTTTTTCAATGTTGAGGTTGTTGTTGAATTTGTTGGTGGTTTTCAATGTTGAGGTTGTTGTTGTTTTTCAATATTGAGGTTGTTGTTGAATTTGTTTGTGTTTTTCAATGTTGAGGTTGGTGTTGAATTTGTTTGTATTTTTCAATGTAAAGGTTGTTGTTGTTTTTCAATGTTGAGGTTGTTGTTGAATTTGTTGGTGTTTTTCAATTTCGAGGTTGTTGTTGAATTTGTTGGTGTTTTTCAATGTTGAAGTTGTTGAATTTGTTGGTGTTTTTCAATGTTGAGGTTATTGTTGTTTTTCAATGTTGAGGTTGTTGTTGAATTTGTTGGTGTTTTTCAATGTTGAGGTTGTTGTTGTTTTTCAATGTTGAGGTTGTTGTTGAATTTGTTGTTGTTTTTCAATGTTGAGGTTGTTGTTGTTTTTCAATGTTGAGGTTGTTGCTTAATTTGTTGGTGTTTTTCAATGTTGAGGTTGTTGTTGAATTTGTTGGTGTTTTTCAATGTTGAGGTTTTTGCTGTTTTTCAATGTTGAGGTTGTTGTTGAATTTGTTGGTGTTTTTCAACGTTGAGGTTCTTGTTGAATTTGTTCGTGTTTTTCAATGCTCAGGTTGTTGTTGTTTTTCAATGTTGAGGTTGTTGTTGAATTTGTTGGTGTTTTTCAATGTTGAGGTTGTTGTTGTTTTTCAATGTTGAGGTTGTTGCTGAATTTGTTGGTGTTTTTCAATGTTGAGGTTGTTGTTGAATTTGTTGGTGTTTTTCAATGTTGAGGTTGTTGTTGTTTTCCAATGTTGAGGTTGTTGTTGAATTTGTTGGTGTTTTTCAACGTTGAGGTTGTTGTTGAATTTGTTCGTGTTTTTCAATGCTGAGGTTGTTGTTGTTTTTCAATATTGTGGTTCTTGTTGAATTTGTTTGTGTTTTTCAATGTTGAGGTTGTTGTTGTTTTTCAATGTTGAGGTTGTTGTTGAATTTGTTGGTGTTTTTCAATGTTGAGGTTGTTGTTGAATTTGTTGCTGTTTTTCAATGTTGGGGTTGTTGTTGTTTTTCAATGTTGAGGTTGTTGTTGAATTTGTTGGTGTTTTTCAATGTTGAGGTTGTTGTTGAATTCGTTGGTGTTTTTCAATGTTGAGGTTGTTGTTGTTTTTCAATGTTGAGGTTGTTGTTGAATTTGTTGGTGTTTTTCAATGTTGAGGTTGTTGTTGAATTTGTTGTTGTTTTTCAATGTTGAGGTTGTTGTTGTTTTTCAATATTGAGGTTGTTGTTGAATTTGTTTGTGTTTTTCAATGTTGAGGTTGTTGTTGAATTTGTTGGTGTTTTTCAATGTTGAGGTTGTTGTTGAATTTGTTGGTATTTTTCAATGTTGAGGTTGTTGTTGTTTTTCAATTTTGAGGTTGTTGTTGAATTTGTTGGTGTTTTTCAATGTTGAGGTTGTTGTTGTTTTTCAATGTTGAGGTTGTTGTTGAATTTGTTTGTGTTTTTCAATTTCGAGGCTGTTGTTGAATTTGTTGGTGCTTTTCAATGTTGAAGTTGTTGTTGAGTTTGTTGGTGTTGTTCAATGTTGAGGTTGTTGTTGAATTTGTTGGTGTTTTTAAATGTTGAGGTTGTTGTTGAATTTGTTGGTGTTTTTCAATGTTGAGGTTATTGTTGTTTTTCAATGTTGAGGTTGTTGTTGAATTGGTTGATGTTTTTCAATTTCGAGGTTGTTGTTGAATTTGTTGGTGTTTTTCAATGTTGAAGTTGTTGTTGAATTTGTTGGTGTTTTTCAATGTTGAGGTTGTTGTTGTTTTTCAATGTTGAGGTTGTTGTTGAATTTGTTGGTGTTTTTGAATGTTGAGGTTGTTGTTGTTTTTCAATGTTGAGGTTGTTGTTGTTTTTCAATGTTGAGGTTGTTGTTGAATTTGTTAGTGTTTTTCAATGTTGAGGTTGTTGTTGAATTTGTTGCTGTTTTTCAATGTTGAGGTTGTTGTTGTTTTTCAATGTTGAGGTTGTTGTTGTATTTGTTGGTGTTTTTCAATGTTGAGGTTGTTGTAGTTTTTCAATGTTGAGGTTGTTGTTGAATTTGTTGGTGTTTTTCAATGTGGAGGTTGTTGTTGTTTTTCAATGTTGAGGTTGTTGTTGAATTTGTTGGTGTTTTTCAATGTTGAGGTTGTTGTTGAATTTGTTGGTGTTTTTCAATGTTGAGGTTGTTGTTGAATTTGTTTGTGTTTTTCAATGTTGAGGTTGTTGCTGAATTTGTTGGTGTTTTTCAATGTTGAGGTTGTTGTTGTTTTCCAATGTTGAGGTTGTTGTTGAATTTGTTGGTGTTTTTCAACGTTGAGGTTGTTGTTGAATTTGTTCGTGTTTTTCAATGCTGAGGTTGTTGTTGTTTTTCAATATTGAGGTTCTTGTTGAATTTGTTTGTGTTTTTCAATGTTGAGGTTGTTGTTGTTTTTCAATGTTGAGGTTGTTGTTGAATTTGTTGGTGTTTTTCAATGTTGAGGTTGTTGTTGAATTTGTTGCTGTTTTTCAATGTTGAGGTTGTTGTTGAATTCGTTGGTGTTTTTCAATGTTGAGGTTGTTGTTGTTTTTCAATGTTGAGGTTGTTGTTGAATTTGTTGGTGTTTTTCAATGTTGAAGTTGTTGTTGAATTTGTTGGTGTTTTTCAATGTTGAGGTTGTTGTTGTTTTTCAATGTTGAGGTTGTTGTTAAATTTGTTGGTGTTTTTCAATGTTGAGGTTGTTGTTGAATTCGTTGGTGTTTTTCAATGTTGAGGTTGTTGTTGTTTTTCAATGTTGAGGTTGTTGTTGAATTTGTTGGTGTTTTTCAATGTTGAAGTTGTTGTTGAATTTGTTGGTGTTTTTCAATGTTGAGGTTGTTGTTGTTTTTCAATGTTCAGGTTATTGTTGAATTTGTTGGTGGTTTTCAATGTCGAGGTTGTTGTTGTTTTTCAATGTTGAGGTTGTTGTTGAATTTGCTGGTGTTTTTCAATGTTGAGGTTGTTGTTAAATTTGTTGGTCTTTTTCAATGTTGAGGTTGTTGTTTTTGAAAATTGAGGTTGTTGTTGAATTTGTTTGTGTTTTTCAATTTTGAGGTTGTTGTTGAATTTGTTGGTGTTTTTCAATGTTGAGGTTGTTGTTGTTTTTCAATGTTGAGGTTGTTGTTGAATTTGTTGGTGTTTTTCAATGTTGAGGTTGTTGTTGTTTTTCAATGTTGAGGTTGTTGTTGAATTTGTTGGTGTTTTTCAATGTTGAGGTTGTTGTTGTTTTTCAATATTGAGGTTCTTGTTGAATTTGTTTGTGTTTTTCAATGTTGAGGTTGTTGTTGTTTTTCAATGTTGAGGTTGTTGTTGAATTTGTTGGTGTTTTTCAATGTTGAGGTTGTTGTTGAATTTGTTGCTGTTTTTCAATGTTGAGGTTGTTGTTGAATTCGTTGGTGTTTTTCAATGTTGAGGTTGTTGTTGTTTTTCAATGTTGAGGTTGTTGTTGAATTTGTTGGTGTTTTTCAATGTTGAAGTTGTTGTTGAATTTTTTGGTGTTTTTCAATGTTGAGGTTGTTGTTGTTTTTCAATGTTGAGGTTGTTGTTAAATTTGTTGGTGTTTTTCAATGTTGAGGTTGTTGTTGAATTCGTTGGTGTTTTTCAATGTTGAGGTTGTTGTTGTTTTTCAATGTTGAGGTTGTTGTTGAATTTGTTGGTGTTTTTCAATGTTGAAGTTGTTGTTGAATTTGTTGGTGTTTTTCAATGTTGAGGTTGTTGTTGTTTTTCAATGTTCAGGTTATTGTTGAATTTGTTGGTGTTTTTCAATGTCGAGGTTGTTGTTGTTATTCAATGTTGAGGTTGTTGTTGAATTTGTTGGTGTTTTTCAATGTTGAGGTTGTTGTTAAATTTGTTGGTCTTTTTCAATGTTGAGGTTGTTGTTGTTTTTGAAAATTGAGGTTGTTGTTGAATTTGTTTGTGTTTTTCAATTTTGAGGTTGTTGTTGAATTTGTTGGTGTTTTTCAATGTTGAGGTTGTTGTTGTTTTTCAATGTTGAGGTTGTTGTTGAATTTGTTGGTGTTTTTCAATGTTGAGGTTGTTGTTGTTTTTCAATGTTGAGGTTGTTGTTGAAAATGTTGGTGTTTTTCAATGTTGAGGTTGCTGTTGAATTTGTTGGTGTTTTTCAAGGTTGAGGCTGTTGTTGTTTTTCAATGTTGAGATTGTTGTTGAATTTGTTGGTGTTTTTCAATTTTGAGGTTGTTGATGTTTTTCAATGTTGAGGTTGTTGTTGAATTTGTTGGTGTTCGTCCATGTTGAGGTTCTTGTTGTTTTTCAATGTTGAGGATGTTGTTGAATTTGTTGGTGTTTTTCAATGTTGAGGTTGTTGTTGAATTTGTTGGTGGTTTTCAATGTTGAGGTTGCTGTTGAATTTGTTGGTGTTTTTCAATGTTGAGGTTGTTGTTGTTTTTCAATGTTGAGGTTGTTGTTGAATTTGTTGGTGTTTTTCAATGTTGAGGTTGTTGTTGTTTTTCAATATTGAGGTTGTTGTTGAATTTGTTTGTGTTTTTCAATGTTGAGGTGTTTTTGAATTTGTTGGTGTTTTTCAATGTTGAGGTTGTTGTTGAATTTGTTGGTGTTTTTCAATGTTGAGGTTGTTGTTGTTTTTCAATGTTGAGGTTGTTGTTGAATTTGTTTGTGTTTTTCAATTTCGAGGTTGTTGTTGAATTTGTTGGTGTTTTTCAATGTTGAAGTTGTTGTTGAATTTGTTGGTGTTGTTCAATGTTGAGGTTGTTGTTGAATTTGTTGGTGTTTTTAAATGTTGAGGTTGCTGTTGAATTTGTTGGTGTTTTTCAATGTTGAGGTTATTGTTGTTTTTCAATGTTGAGGTTGTTGTTGAATTGGTTGATGTTTTTCAATTTCGAGGTTGTTGTTGAATTTGTTGGTGTTTTTCAATGTTGAAGTTGTTGTTGAATTTGTTGGTGTTTTTCAATGTTGAGGTTGTTGTTGTTTTTCAATGTTGAGGTTGTTGTTGAATTTGTTGGTGTTTTTGAATGTTGAGGTTGTTGTTGTTTTTCAATGTTGAGGTTGTTGTTGTTTTTCAATGTTGAGGTTGTTGTTGAATTTGTTGGTGTTTTTCAATGTTGAGGTTGTTGTTGAATTTGTTGCTGTTTTTCAATGTTGAGGTTGTTGTTGTTTTTCAATGTTGAGGTTGTTGTAGTTTTTCAATGTTGAGGTTGTTGTTGAATTTGTTGGTGTTTTTCAATGTGGAGGTTGTTGTTGTTTTTCAATGTTGAGGTTGTTGTTGAATTTGCTGGTGTTTTTCAATGTTGAGGTTGTTGTTGAATTTGTTGGTGTTTTTCAATGTTGAGGTTGTTGTTGAATTTGTTTGTGTTTTTCAATGTTGAGGTTGTTGCTGAATTTGTAGGTGTTTTTCAATGTTGAGGTTGTTGTTGTTTCTCAATGCTGAGGTTGTTGTTGACCTTGTTGGTGTTTTTCAATGTTGAGGTTGTTGTTGAATTCGTTGGTGTTTCTCAATGTTGAGGTTGTTGTTGTTTTTCAATGTTGAGGTTGTTGTTGAATTTGTTGTTGTTTTTCAATGTTGAGGTTGTTGTTGTTTTTCAACGTTGAGGTTGTTGCTGAATTTGTTGCTGTTTTAAAATGTTGAGGCTGTTGTTGAATTTGTTGGTGTTTTTCAATGTTGAGGTTGTTGTTGTTTTTCAATGTTGAGGTTGTTGTTGAATTTGTTGGTGTTTTTGAATGTTGAGGTTGTTGTTGTTTTTCAATGTTGAGGTTGTTGTTGTTTCTCAATGTTGAGGTTGTTGTTGAATTTGTTGGTGTTTTTCAATGTTGAGGTTGTTGTTGAATTTGTTGGTGTTTTTCAATGTTGAGGTTGTTGTTGTTTTTCAATGTTGAGGTTGTTGTTGAATTTGTTGGTGTTTTTCAATGTTGAGGTTGTTGTAGTTTTTCAATGTTGAGGTTGTTGTTGAATTTGTTGGTGTTCTTCAAAGTGGAGGTTGTTGCTGTTTTTCAACGTTGAGGTTGTTGTTGAATTTGTTGGTGTTTTTCAATGCTGAGGTTGTTGTTGAACTTGTTGGTGTTTTTCAATGTTGAGGTTGTTGTTGAGTTCGTTGGTGTTTTTCAATGTTGAGGTTGTTGTTGTTTTTCAATGTTGAGGTTGTTGTTGAATTTGTTGGTGTTTTTCAATGTTGAGGTCGTTGTTGTTTTTCAACGTTGAGGTTGTTGCTGAATTTGTTGGTGTTTTTCAATGTTGAGGTTGTTGTTCAATTTGTTGGTGTTTTTCAATGTTGAGGTTGTTGTTGTTTTTCAATGTTGAGGTTATTGTTGAATTTGTTGGTGTTTTTCAATGTCGAGGTTGTTGTTGTTTTTCAATGTTGAGGTTGTTGTTGAATTTGTTGGTGTTTTTCAATGTTGAGGTTGTTGTTGAATTTGTTGGTCTTTTTCAATGTTGAGGTTGTTGTTGTTTTTGAAAATTGAGGTTGTTGTTGAATTTGTTGGTGTTTTTCAATTTTGAGGTTGTTGTTGAATTTGTTGGTGTTTTTCAATGTTGAGGTTGTTGTTGTTTTTCAATGTTGAGGTTGTTGTTGAATTTGTTGGTGTTTTTCAATGTTGAGGTTGTTGTTGAATTTGTTGGTGTTTTTCAATGTTGAGGTTGCTGTTGAATATGTTGGTGTTTTTCAATGTTGAGGTTGTTGTTGTTTTTCAATGTTGAGGTTGTTGTTGAATTTGTTGGTGTTTTTCAATGTTGAGGTTGTTGTTGAATTTGTTGTTGTTTTTCAATGTTGAGGTTGTTGTTGTTTTTCAATATTGAGGTTGTTGTTGAATTTGTTTGTGTTTTTCAATGTTGAGGTTGTTGTTGAATTTGTTGGTGTTTTTCAATGTTGAGGTTGTTGTTGAATTTGTTGGTGTTTCTCAATGTTGAGGTTGTTGTTGTTTTTCAATTTTGAGGTTGTTGTTGAATTTGTTGGTGTTTTTCAATGTTGAGGTTGTTGTTGTTTTTCAATGTTGAGGTTGTTGTTGAATTTGTTTGTGTTTTTCAATTTCGAGGCTGTTGTTGAATTTGTTGGTGTTTTTCAATGTTGAAGTTGTTGTTGAGTTTGTTGGTGTTGTTCAATGTTGAGGTTGTTGTTGAATTTGTTGGTGTTTTGAAATGTTGAGGTTGTTGTTGAATTTGTTGGTGTTTTTCAATGTTGAGGTTATTGTTGTTTTTCAATGTTGAGGTTGTTGTTGAATTGGTTGATGTTTTTCAATTTCGAGGTTGTTGTTGAATTTGTTGGTGTTTTTCAATGTTGAAGTTGTTGTTGAATTTGTTGGTGTTTTTCAATGTTGAGGTTGTTGTTGTTTTTCAATGTTGAGGTTGTTGTTAAATTTGTTGGTGTTTTTCAATGTTGAGGTTGTTGTTGAATTCGTTGGTGTTTTTCAATGTTGAGGTTGTTGTTGTTTTTCAATGTTGAGGTTGTTGTTGAATTTGTTGGTGTTTTTCAATGTTGAAGTTGTTGTTGAATTTGTTGGTGTTTTTCAATGTTGAGGTTGTTGTTGTTTTTCAATGTTCAGGTTATTGTTGAATTTGTTGGTGTTTTTCAATGTCGAGGTTGTTGTTGTTTTTCAATGTTGAGGTTGTTGTTGAATTTGTTGGTGTTTTTCAATGTTGAGGTTGTTGTTAAATTTGTTGGTCTTTTTCAATGTTGAGGTTGTTGTTGTTTTTGAAAATTGAGGTTGTTGTTGAATTTGTTTGTGTTTTTCAATTTTGAGGTTGTTGTTGAATTTGTTGGTGTTTTTCAATGTTGAGGTTGTTGTTGTTTTTCAATGTTGAGGTTGTTGTTGAATTTGTTGGTGTTTTTCAATGTTGAGGTTGTTGTTGTTTTTCAATGTTGAGGTTGTTGTTGAAAATGTTGGTGTTTTTCAATGTTGAGGTTGCTGTTGAATTTGTTGGTGTTTTTCAAGGTTGAGGCTGTTCTTGTTTTTCAATGTTGAGATTGTTGTTGAATTTGTTGGTGTTTTTCAATTTTGAGGTTGTTGATGTTTTTCAATGTTGAGGTTGTTGTTGAATTTGTTGGTGTTCGTCCATGTTGAGGTTCTTGTTGTTTTTCAATGTTGAGGATGTTGTTGAATTTGTTGGTGTTTTTCAATGTTGAGGTTGTTGTTGAATTTGTTGGTGGTTTTCAATGTTGAGGTTGCTGTTCAATTTGTTGGTGTTTTTCAATGTTGAGGTTGTTGTTGTTTTTCAATGTTGAGGTTTTTGTTGAATTTGTTGGTGTTTTTCAATGTTGAGGTTGTTGTTGTTTTTCAATATTGAGGTTGTTGTTGAATTTGTTTGTGTTTTTCAATGTTGAGGTGTTTTTGAATTTGTTGGTGTTTTTCAATGTTGAGGTTGTTGTTGAATTTGTTGGTGTTTTTCAATGTTGAGGTTGTTGTTGTTTTTCAATGTTGAGGTTGTTGTTGAATTTGTTTGTGTTTTTCAATTTCGAGGTTGTTGTTGAATTTGTTGGTGTTTTTCAATGTTGAAGTTGTTGTTGAATTTGTTGGTGTTGTTCAATGTTGAGGTTGTTGTTGAATTTGTTGGTGTTTTTAAATGTTGAGGTTGCTGTTGAATTTGTTGGTGTTTTTCAATGTTGAGGTTATTGTTGTTTTTCAATGTTGAGGTTGTTGTTGAATTGGTTGATGTTTTTCAATTTCGAGGTTGTTGTTGAATTTGTTGGTGTTTTTCAATGTTGAAGTTGTTGTTGAATTTGTTGGTGTTTTTCAATGTTGAGGTTGTTGTTGTTTTTCAATGTTGAGGTTGTTGTTGAATTTGTTGGTGTTTTTGAATGTTGAGGTTGTTGTTGTTTTTCAATGTTGAGGTTGTTGTTGTTTTTCAATGTTGAGGTTGTTGTTGAATTTGTTGGTGTTTTTCAATGTTGAGGTTGTTGTTGAATTTGTTGCTGTTTTTCAATGTTGAGGTTGTTGTTGTTTTTCAATGTTGAGGTTGTTGTTGTTTTTCAATGTTGAGGTTGTTGTTGTTTTTCAATGTTGAGGTTGTTGTTGAATTTGTTAGTGTTTTTCAATGTTGAGGTTGTTGTTGAATTTGTTGCTGTTTTTCAATGTTGAGGTTGTTGTTGTTTTTCAATGTTGAGGTTGTTGTTGTATTTGTTGGTGTTTTTCAATGTTGAGGTTGTTGTAGTTTTTCAATGTTGAGGTTGTTGTTGAATTTGTTGGTGTTTTTCAATGTGGAGGTTGTTGTTGTTTTTCAATGTTGAGGTTGTTGTTGAATTTGTTGGTGTTTTTCAATGTTGAGGTTGTTGTTGAATTTGTTGGTGTTTTTCAATGTTGAGGTTGTTGTTGAATTTGTTTGTGTTTTTCAATGTTGAGGTTGTTGCTGAATTTGTTGGTGTTTTTCAATGTTGAGGTTGTTGTTGTTTTTCAATGCTGAGGTTGTTGTTGAACTTGTTGGTGTTTTTCAATGTTGAGGTTGTTGTTGAATTCGTTCGTGTTTTTCAATGTTGAGGTTGTTGTTGTTTTTCAATGTTGAGGTTGTTGTTGAATTTGTTGGTGTTTTTCAATGTTGAAGTTGTTGTTGTTTTTCAACGTTGAGGTTGTTGCTGAATTTGTTGGTGTTTTTCAATGCTGAGGTTGTAGTTGAATTTGTTGGTGTTTTTCAATGTTGAGGTTGTTGTTGTTTTTCAATGTTCAGGTCATTGTTGAATTTGTTGGTGTTTTTCAATGTCGAGGTTGCTGTTGTTTTTCAATGTTGAGGTTGTTGTTGAATTTGTTCGTGTTTTTCAATGTTGAGGTTGTTGTTGAATTTCTTGGTCTTTTTCAATGTTGACGTTGTTGTTGTTTTTGAAAATTGAGGTTGTTGTTGAATTTGTTTGTGTTTTTCAATTTTGAGGTTGTTGTTGAATTTGTTGGTGTTTTTCAATGTTGAGGTTGTTGTTGTTTTTCAATGTTGAGGTTGCTGTTGAATTTCTTGGTTTTTTTCAATGTCGAGGTTGTTGTTGAACTTGTTGGTGTTTTTCAATGTTGAGGTTGCTGTTGAATTTGTTGGTGGTTTTCAATGTTGAGGTTGTTGTTGTTTTTCAATGTTGAGGTTGTTGTTGAATTGGTTGGTGTTTTTCAATGTTGAGGTTGTTGTTGAATATGTTGGTATTTTTCAATGTTGAGGTTGTTGTTGTTTTTCAATATTGAGGTTGTTGTTGAATTTGTTTGTGTTTTTCAATGTTGAGGTTGGTGTTGAATTTGTTTGTATTTTTCAATGTTGAGGTTGTTGTTGTTTTTCAATGTTGAGGTTGTTGTTGAATTTGTGGGTGTTTTTCAATGTTGAGGTTGTTGTTGAATTTGTTGGTGTTTTTCAATGTTGAGGTTGTTGTTGAATTTGTTGGTGTTTTTCAATGTTGAGGTTGTTGTTGAATTTGTTGGTGTTTTTCAATGTTGAGGTTGTTGTTGTTTTTCAATGTTGAGGTTGTTGTTGAAATTGTTGGTGTTTTTCAATGTTGAGGTTGTTGTTGTTTTTCAATTTTGAGGTTGTTGTTGAATTTGTTGGTGTTTTTCAATTTCGATGTTGTTGTTGAATTTGTTGGTGTTTTTCAATGTTGAAGTTGTTGAATTTGTTGGTGTTTTTCAATGTTGAGGTTATTGTTGTTTTTCAATGTTGAGGTTGTTGTTGAATTTGTTGGTGTTTTTCAATGTTGAGGTCGTTGTTGTTTTTCAATGTTGAGGTTGTTGTTGAATTTGTTGGTGTTTTTCAATGTTGAGGTTGTTGTTGTTTTTCAATGTTGAGGTTGTTGCTTAATTTGTTGGTGTTTTTGAATGTTGAGGTTGTTGTTGAATTTGTTGGTGTTTTTCAATGTTGAGGTTTTTGTTGTTTTTCAATGTTGGGGTTGTTGTTGAATTTGTTGGTGTTTTTCAACGTTGAGGTTTTTGTTGAATTTGTTCGTGTTTTTCAATGCTCAGGTTGTTGTTGTTTTTCAATGTTGAGGTTGTTGTTGATTTTGTTGGTGTTTTTCAATGTTGAGGTTGTTGTTGTTTTTCAATGTTGAGGTTGTTGCTGAATTTGTTGGTGTTTTTCAATGTTGAGGTTGTTGTTGAATTTGTTGCTGTTTTTCAATGTTGAGGTTGTTGTTGTTTTTCAATGTTGAGGTTGTTGTTGAATTTGTTGGTGTTTTTCAACGTTGAGGTTGTTGTTGAATTTGTTCGTGTTTTTCAATGCTGAGGTTGTTGTTGTTTTTCAATATTGAGGTTCTTGTTGAATTTGTTTGTGTTTTGCAATGTTGAGGTTGTTGTTGTTTTTCAATGTTGAGGTTGTTGTTGAATTTGTTGGTGTTTTTCAATGTTGATGTTGTTGTTGAATTTATTGCTGTTTTTCAATGTTTGGGTTGTTGTTGTTTTTCAATGTTGAGGTTGTTGTTGTATTTGTTGGTGTTTTTCAATGTTGAGGTTGTTGTAGTTTTTCAATGTTGAGGTTGTTGTTGAATTTGTTGGTGTTTTTCAATGTGGAGGTTGTTGTTGTTTTTCAATGTTGAGGTTGTTGTTGAATTTGTTGGTGTTTTTCAACGTTGAGGTTGTTGTTGAATTTGTTCGTGTTTTTCAAAGCTGAGGTTGTTGTTGTTTTTCAATATTGAGGTTCTTGTTGAATTTGTTTGTGTTTTTCAATGTTGAGGTTGTTGTTGTTTTTCAATGTTGAGGTTGTTGTTGAATTTGTTGGTGTTTTTCAATGTTGAGGTTGTTGTTGAATTTATTGCTGTTGTTCAATGTTTGGTATGTTGTTGTTTTTCAATGTTGAGGTTGTTGTTGTTTTTCAATGTTGAGGTTGTTGTTGAATTTGTTGGTGTTTTTCAATGTTGAGGTTGCTATTGAATTTGTTGGTGTTTTTCAAGGTTGAGGCTGTTGTTGTTTTTCAATGTTGAGATTGTTGTTGAATTTGTTGGTGTTTTTCAATTTTGAGGTTGTTGATGTTTTTCAATGTTGAGGTTGTTGTTGAATTTGTTGGTGTTCGTCCATGTTGAGGTTCTTGTTGTCTTTCAATGTTGAGGATGTTGTTGAATTTGTTGGTGTTTTTCAATGTTGAGGTTGTTGTTGAATTTGTTGGTGTTTTTCAATGTTGAGGTTGCTGTTGAATTTGTTCGTGGTTTTCAATGTTGAGGTTGTTGTTGTTTTTCAATGTTGAGGTTGTTGTTGAATTTGTTTGTGTTTTTCAATGTTGAGGTTGTTGTTGAATTTGTTGGTGTTTTTCAATGTTGTGGTTGTAGTTGTTTTTCAATATTGAGGTTGTTGTTGAATTTGTTTGTGTTTTTCAATGTTGAGGTTGGTGTTGAATTTGTTTGTATTTTTCAATGTTGAGGTTGTTGTTGTTTTTCAATGTTGAGGTTGTTGTTGAATTTGTTGGTGTTTTTCAATGTTGAGGTTGTTGTTGAATTTGTTGGTGTTTTTCAATGTTGAGGTTGTTGTTGAATTTGTTGGTGTTTTTCAATGTTGAGGTTGTTGTTGAATTTGTTGGTGTTTTTCAATGTTGAGGTTGTTGTTGTTTTTCAATCTTGAGGTTGTTGTTGAAATTGTTGGTGTTTTTCAATGTTGAGGTTGTTGTTGTTTTTCAATTTTGCGGTTGTTGTTGAATTTGTTGGTGTTTTTCAATGTTGAAGTTGTTGAATTTGTTGGTGTTTTTCAATGTTGAGGTTATTGTTGTTTTTCAATGTTGAGGTTGTTGTTGAATTTGTTGGTGTTTTTCAATGTTGAGGTTGTTGTTGTTTTTCAATGTTGAGGTTGTTGTTGAATTTGTTGGTGTTTTTCAATGTTGAGGTTGTTGTTGTTTTTCAATGTTGAGGTTGTTGCTTAATTTGTTCGTGTTTTTCAATGTTGAGGTTGTTGTTGAATTTGTTGGTGTTTTTCAATGTTGAGGTTTTTGTTGTTTTCAATGTTGGGGTTGTTGTTGAATTTGTTGGTGTTTTTCAACGTTGAGGTTGTTGAATTTGTTCGTGTTTTTCAATGCTCAGGTTGTTGTTGTTTTTCAATGTTGAGGTTGTTGTTGAATTTGTTGGTGTTTTTCAATGTTGAGGTTGTTGTTGTTTTTCAATGTTGAGGTTGTTGCTGAATTTGTTGCTGTTTTTCAATGTTGAGGTTGTTGTTGAATTTGTTGCTGTTTTTCAATGTTGAGGTTGTTGTTGTTTTTCAATGTTGAGGTTGTTGTTGAATTTGTTGGTGTTTTTCAACGTTGAGGTTGTTGTTGAATTTGTTCGTGTTTTTCAATGCTGAGGTTGTTGTTGTTTTTCAATATTGAGGTTGTTGTTGAATTTGTTTGTGTTTTTCAATGTTGAGGTTGTTGTTGTTTTTCAATGTTGAGGTTGTTGTTGAATTTGTTGGTGTTTTTCAATGTTGAGGTTGTTGTTGAATTTATTGCTGTTTTTCAATGTTTGGGTTGTTGTTGTTTTTCAATGTTGAGGTTGTTGTTGTATTTGTTGGTGTTTTTCAATGTCGAGGTTGTTGTTGTAGTTTTTCAATGTTGAGGTTGTTGTTGAATTTGTTGGTGTTTTTCAATGTGGAGGTTGTTGTTTTTCAATGTTGAGGTTGTTGTTGAATTTGTTGGTGTTTTTCAATGTTGAGGTTGTTGTTGAATTTGTTGGTGTTTTTCAATGTTGAGGTTGCTGTTGAATTTGTTGGTGGTTTTCAATGTTGTGGTTGTTGTTGTTTTTCAATGTTGAGGTTGTTGTTGAATTTGTTTGTGTTTTTCAATGTTGAGGTTGTTGTTGAATTTGTTGGTGTTTTTCAATGTTGAGGTTGTTGTTGTTTTTCAATATTGAGGTTGTTGTTGAATTTGTTTGTGTTTTTCAATGTTGAGGTTGGTGTTGAATTTGTTTGTATTTTTCAATGTTGAGGTTGTTGTTGTTTTTCAATGTTGAGGTTGTTGTTGAATTTGTTGGTGTTTTTCAATGTTGAGGTTGTTGTTGAATTTGTTGGTGTTTTTCAATGTTGAGGTTGTTGTTGAATTTGTTGGTGTTTTTCAATGTTGAGGTTGTTGTTGAATTTGTTGGTGTTTTTCAATGTTGAGGTTGTTGTTGTTTTTCAATGTTGAGGTTGTTGTTGAAATTGTTGGTGTTTTTCAATGTTGAG
Organism: Isurus oxyrinchus; assembly: GCA_026770705.1. Taxonomy (NCBI): domain Eukaryota; kingdom Metazoa; phylum Chordata; class Chondrichthyes; order Lamniformes; family Lamnidae; genus Isurus; species Isurus oxyrinchus. Next base: position 364,162 of record JANJGN010000516.1, on the reverse strand, counting down.
GTTGTTATTGTTTTTCAATTTTGCGGTTGTTGTTGAATTTGTTGGTGTTTTTCAATTTCGAGGTTGTTGTTGAATTTGTTGGTGTTTTTCAATGTTGAAGTTGTTGAATTTGTTGGTGTTTCTCAATGTTGAGGTTATTGTTGTTTTTCAATGTTGAGGTTGTTGTTGAATTTGTTGGTGTTTTTCAATGTTGAAGTTGTTGTTGTTTTTCAATGTTGAGGTTGTTGTTGAATTTGTTGGTGTTTTTCAATGTTGATGTTGTTGTTGTTTTTCAATGTTGAGGTTGTTGCTTAATTTGTTGGTGTTTTTCAATGTTGAGGTTGTTGCTTAATTTGTTGGTGTTTTTCAATGTTGAGGTTGTTGTTGAATTTGTTGGTGTTTTTCAATGTTGAGGTTTTTGTTGTTTTCAATGTTGGGGTTGTTGTTGAATTTGTTGGTGTTTTTCAACGTTGAGGTTGTTGAATTTGTTCGTGTTTTTCAATGCTCAGGTTGTTGTTGTTTTTCAATGTTGAGGTTGTTGTTGAATTTGTTGGTGTTTTTCAATGTTGAGGTTGTTGTTGTTTTTCAATGTTGAGGTTGTTGCTGAATTTGTTGGTGTTTTGCAATGTTGAGGTTGTTGTTGAATTTGTTGCTGTTTTTCAATGTTGAGGTTGTTGTTGTTTTTCAATGTTGAGGTTGTTGTTGAATTTGTTGGTGTTTTTCAACGTTGAGGTTGTTGTTGAATTTGTTCGTGTTTTTCAATGCTGAGGTTGTTGTTGTTTTTCAATATTGAGGTTCTTGTTGAATTTGTTTGTGTTTTTCAATGTTGAGGTTGTTGTTGTTTTTCAATGTTGAGGTTGTTGTTGAATTTGTTGGTGTTTTTCAATGTTGAGGTTGTTGTTGAATTTATTGCTGTTTTTCAATGTTTGGGTTGTTGTTGTTTTTCAATGTTGAGGTTGTTGTTGTATTTGTTGGTGTTTTTCAATGTTGAGGTTGTTGTAGTTTTTCAATGTTGAGGTTGTTGTTGAATTTGTTGGTGTTTTTCAATGTGGAGGTTGTTGTTGTTTTTCAATGTTGAGGTTGTTGTTGAATTTGTTGGTGTTTTTCAATGTTGAGGTTGTTGTTGAATTTGTTGGTGTTTTTCAATGTTGAGGTTGCTGTTGAATTTGTTGGTGGTTTTCAATGTTGTGGTTGTTTTTGTTTTTCAATGTTGAGGTTGTTGTTGAATTTGTTTGTGTTTTTCAATGTTGAGGTTGTTGTTGAATTTGTTGGTGTTTTTCAATGTTGAGGTTGTTGTTGTTTTTCAATATTGAGGTTGTTGTTGAATTTGTTTGTGTTTTTCAATGTTGAGGTTGGTGTTGAATTTGTTTGTATTTTTCAATGTTGAGGTTGTTGTTGTTTTTCAATGTTGAGGTTGTTGTTGAATTTGTTGGTGTTTTTCAATGTTGAGGTTGTTGTTGAATTTGTTGGTGTTTTTCAATGTTGAGGTTGTTGTTGAATTTGTTGGTGTTTTTCAATGTTGAGGTTGTTGTTGAATTTGTTGGTGTTTTTCAATGTTGAGGTTGTTGTTGTTTTTCAATGTTGAGGTTGTTGTTGAAATTGTTGGTGTTTTTCAATGTTGAGGTTGTTATTGTTTTTCAATTTTGCGGTTGTTGTTGAATTTGTTGGTGTTTTTCAATTTCGAGGTTGTTGTTGAATTTGTTGGTGTTTTTCAATGTTGAAGTTGTTGAATTTGTTGGTGTTTCTCAATGTTGAGGTTATTGTTGTTTTTCAATGTTGAGGTTGTTGTTGAATTTGTTGGTGTTTTTCAATGTTGAAGTTGTTGTTGTTTTTCAATGTTGAGGTTGTTGTTGAATTTGTTGGTGTTTTTCAATGTTGATGTTGTTGTTGTTTTTCAATGTTGAGGTTGTTGCTTAATTTGTTGGTGTTTTTCAATGTTGAGGTTGTTGTTGAATTTGTTGGTGTTTTTCAATGTTGAGGTTGTTGTTGTTTTTCAATGTTGGGGTTGTTGTTGAATTTGTTGGTGTTTTTCAACGTTGAGGTTGTTGTTGAATTTGTTCGTGTTTTTCAATGCTCAGGTTGTTGTTGTTTTTCAATGTTGAGGTTTTTGTTGAATTTGTTGGTGTTTTTCAATGTTGAGGTTGTTGTTGTTTTTCAATGTTGAGGTTGTTGCTGAATTTGTTGGTGTTTTTCAATGTTGAGGTTGTTGTTGAATTTGTTGCTGTTTTTCAATGTTGAGGTTGTTGTTGTTTTTCAATGTTGAGGTTGTTGTTGAATTTGTTGGTGTTTTTCAACGTTGAGGTTGTTGTTGAATTTGTTCGTGTTTTTCAATGCTGAGGTTGTTGTTGTTTTTCAATATTGAGGTTCTTGTTGAATTTGTTTGTGTTTTTCAATGTTGAGGTTGTTGTTGTTTTTCAATGTTGAGGTTGTTGTTGAATTTGTTGGTGTTTTTCAATGTTGAGGTTGTTGTTGAATTTATTGCTGTTTTTCAATGTTTGGGTTGTTGTTGTTTTTCAATGTTGAGGTTGTTGTTGTATTTGTTGGTGTTTTTCAATGTTGAGGTTGTTGTAGTTTTTCAATGTTGAGGTTGTTGTTGAATTTGTTGGTGTTTTTCAATGTGGAGGTTGTTGTTGTTTTTCAATGTTGAGGTTGTTGTTGAATTTGTTTGTGTTTTTCAATATTGAGGTTGTTGCTGAATTTGTTGGTGTTTTTCAATGTTGAGGTTGTTGTTGTTTTTCAATGCTGAGGTTGTTGTTGAACTTGTTGGTGTTTTTCAATGTTGAGGTTGTTGTTGAATTCGTTGGTGTTTTTCAATGTTGAGGTTGTTGTTGTTTTTCAATGTTGAGGTTGTTGTTGAATTTGTTGGTGTTTTTCAATGTTGAGGTTGTTGTTGTTTTTCAACGTTGAGGTTGTTGCTGAATTTGTTGCTGTTTTTCAATGTTGAGGTTGTAGTTGAATTTGTTGGTGTTTTTCAATGTTGAGGTTGTTGCTGTTTTTCAATGTTCAGGTTATTGTTGAATATGTTGGTGTTTTTCAATGTCGAGGTTGTTGTTGTTTTTCAATGTTGAGGTTGTTGTTGAATTTGTTGGTGTTTTTCAATGTTGAGGTTGTTGTTGAATTTGTTGGTCTTTTTCAATGTTGAGGTTGTTGTTGTTTTTGAAAATTGAGGTTGTTGTTGAATTTGTTTGTGTTTTTCAATTTTGAGGTTGTTGTTGAATTTGTTGGTGTTTTTCAATGTTGAGGTTGTTGTTGTTTTTCAATGTTGGGGTTGTTGTTGAATTTGTTGGTGTTTTTCAATGTTGAGGTTGTTGTTGTTTTTCAATGTTGAGGTTGTTGTTGAATTTGTTCGTGTTTTTCAATGCTGAGGTTGCTATTGAATTTGTTGGTGTTTTTCAAGGTTGAGGCTGTTGTTGTTTTTCAATGTTGAGATTGTTGTTGAATTTGTTGGTGTTTTTCAATTTTGAGGTTGTTGATGTTTTTCAATGTTGAGGTTGTTGTTGAATTTGTTGGTGTTCGTCCATGTTGAGGTTCTTGTTGTTTTTCAATGTTGAGGATGTTGTTGAATTTGTTGTTGTTTTTCAATGTTGAGGCTGTTGTTGAATTTGTTGGTGTTTTTCAATGTTGAGGTTGCTGTTTAATTTGTTGGTAGTTTTCAATGTTGAGGTTGTTGTTGCTTTTCAATGTTGAGGTTGTTGTTGAATTTGTTGGTGTTTTTCAATGTTGAGGTTGTTGTTGTTTTTCAATATTGAGGTTGTTGTTGAATTTGTTTGTGTTTTTCAATGTTGAGGTTGGTGTTGAATTTGTTTGTATTTTTCAATGTTGAGGTTGTTGTTGTTTTTCAATGTTGAGGTTGTTGTTGAATTTGTTGGTGTTTTTCAATGTTGAGGTTGCTGTTGAATTTGTTGGTGTTTTTCAATGTTGAGGTTGTTGTTGAATTTGTTGGTGTTTTTCAACGTTGAGGTTGTTGTTGAATTTGTTCGTGTTTTTCAATGCTGAGGTTGTTGTTGTTTTTCAATATTGAGGTTCTTGTTGAATTTGTTTGTGTTTTTCAATGTTGAGGTTGTTGTTGTTTTTCAATGTTGAGGTTGTTGTTGAATTTGTTGGTGTTTTTCAATGTTGAGGTTGTTTTTGAATTTGTTGCTGTTTTTCAATGTTTGGGTTGTTGTTGTTTTTCAATGTTGAGGTTGTTGTTGTATTTGTTGGTGTTTTTCAATGTTGAGGTTGTTGCAGGTTTCAATGTTGAGGTTGTTGTTGAATTTGTTGGTGTTTTTCAATGTGGAGGTTGTTGTTGTTTTTCAATGTTCAGGTTGTTGTTGAATTTGTTGGTGTTTTTCAATGTTGAGGTTGTTGTTGAATTTTTTGGTGCTTTTCAGTGTTGAGGTTGTTGTTGAATTTGTTTGTGTTTTTCAATGTTGAGGTTGTTGCTGAATTTGTTGGTGTTTTTCAATGTTGAGGTTGTTGTTGTTTTTCAATGCTGAGGTTGTTGTTGAACTTGTTGGTGTTTTTCAATGTTGAGGTTGTTGTTGAATTCGTTGGTGTTTTTCAATGTTGAGGTTGTTGTTGTTTTTCAATGTTGAGGTTGTTGTTGAATTTGTTGGTGTTTTTCAATGTTGAGGTTGTTGTTGTTTTTCAACGTTGAGGTTGTTGCTGAATTTGTTGGTGTTTTTCAATGTTGAGGTTGTAGTTGAATTTGTTGGTGTTTTTCAATGTTGAGGTTGTTGTTGTTTTTCAATGTTCAGGTTATTGTTGAATATGTTGGTGTTTTTCAATGTCGAGGTTGTTGTTGTTTTTCAATGTTGAGGTTGTTGTTGAATTTGTTGGTGTTTTTCAATGTTGACGTTGTTGTTGAATTTGTTGGTCTTTTTCAATGTTGAGGTTGTTGTTGTTTTTGAAAATTGAGGTTGTTGTTGAATTTGTTTGTGTTTTTCAATTTTGAGGTTGTTGTTGAATTTGTTGGTGTTTTTCAATGTTGAGGTTGTTGTTGTTTTTCAATGTTGAGGTTGTTGTTGAATTTGTTGGTGTTTTTCAATGTTGAGGTTGTTGTTGTTTTTCAATGTTGAGGTTGTTGTTGAATTTGTTGGTGTTTTTCAATGTTGAGGTTGCTATTGAGTTTGTTGGTGTTTTTCAAGGTTGAGGCTGTTGTTGTTTTTCAATGTTGAGATTGTTGTTGAATTTGTTGGTGTTTTTCAATTTTGAGGTTGTAGATGTTTTTCAATGTTGAGGTTGTTGTTGAATTTGTTGGTGTTCGTCCATGTTGAGGTTCTTGTTGTTTTTCAATGTTGAGGATGTTGTTGAATTTGTTGTTGTTTTTCAATGTTGAGGTTGTTGTTGAATTTGTTGGTGTTTTTCAATGTTGAGGTTGCTGTTTAATTTGTTGGTGGTTTTCAATTTTGAGGTTGTTGTTGCTTTTCAATGTTGAGGTTGTTGCTGAATTTGTTGGTGTTTTTCAATGTTGAGGTTGTTGTTGTTTTTCAATATTGAGGTTGTTGTTGAATTTGTTTGTGTTTTTCAATGTTGAGGTTGGTGTTGAATTTGTTTGTATTTTTCAATGTTGAGGTTGTTGTTGTTTTTCAATGTTGAGGTTGTTGTTGAATTTGTTGGTGTTTTTCAATGTTGAGGTTGCTGTTGAATTTGTTGGTGTTTTTCAATGTTGAGGTTGTTGTTGAATTTGTTGGTGTTTTTCAATGTTGAGGTTGTTGTTGAATTTGTTGGTGTTTTTCAATGTTGAGGTTGTTGTTGTTTTTCAATGTTGAGGTTGTTGTTGAATTTGTTGCTGTTTTTCAATGTTGAGGTTGTTGTTGTTTTTCAATGTTGAGGTTGTTGTTGAATTTGTTGGTGTTTTTCAATTTCGAGGTTCTTGTTGAATTTGTTGGTGTTTTTCAATGTTGAAGTTGTTGAATTTGTTGGTGTTTTTCAATGTTGAGGTTATTGTTGTTTTTCAATGTTGAGGTTGTTGTTGAATTTGTGGTGTTTTTCAATGTTGAGGTTGTTGTTGTTTTTCAATGTTGAGGTTGTTGTTGAATTTGTTGGTGTTTTTCAATGTTGAGGTTGTTGTTGTTTTTCAACGTTGAGGTTGTTGCTGAATTTGTTGCTGTTTTTCAATGTTGAGGTTGTAGTTGAATTTGTTGGTGTTTTTCAATGTTGAGGTTGTTGCTGTTTTTCAATGTTCAGGTTATTGTTGAATATGTTGGTGTTTTTCAATGTCGAGGTTGTTGTTGTTTTTCAATGTTGAGGTTGTTGTTGAATTTGTTGGTGTTTTTCAATGTTGAGGTTGTTGTTGAATTTGTTGGTCTTTTTCAATGTTGAGGTTGTTGTTGTTTTTGAAAATTGAGGTTGTTGTTGAATTTGTTTGTGTTTTTCAATTTTGAGGTTGTTGTTGAATTTGTTGGTGTTTTTCAATGTTGAGGTTGTTGTTGTTTTTCAATGTTGAGGTTGTTGTTGAATTTGTTGGTGTTTTTCAATGTTGAGGTTGTTGTTGTTTTTCAATGTTGAGGTTGTTGTTGAATTTGTTGGTGTTTTTCAATGCTGAGGTTGCTATTGAATTTGTTGGTGTTTTTCAAGGTTGAGGCTGTTGTTGTTTTTCAATGTTGAGATTGTTGTTGAATTTGTTGGTGTTTTTCAATTTTGAGGTTGTTGATGTTTTTCAATGTTGAGGTTGTTGTTGAATTTGTTGGTGTTCGTCCATGTTGAGGTTCTTGTTGCTTTTCAATGTTGAGGATGTTGTTGAATTTGTTGTTGTTTTTCAATGTTGAGGCTGTTGTTGAATTTGTTGGTGTTTTTCAATGTTGAGGTTGCTGTTTAATTTGTTGGTGGTTTTCAATGTTGAGGTTGTTGTTGCTTTTCAATGTTGAGGTTGTTGTTGAATTTGTTGGTGTTTTTCAATGTTGAGGTTGTTGTTGTTTTTCAATATTGAGGTTGTTGTTGAATTTGTTTGTGTTTTTCAATGTTGAGGTTGGTGTTGAATTTGTTTGTATTTTTCAATGTTGAGGTTGTTGTTGTTTTTCAATGTTGAGGTTGTTGTTGAATTTGTTGGTGTTTTTCAATGTTGAGGTTGCTGTTGAATTTGTTGGTGTTTTTCAATGTTGAGGTTGTTGTTGAATTTGTTGGTGTTTTTCAACGTTGAGGTTGTTGTTGAATTTGTTCGTGTTTTTCAATGCTGAGGTTGTTGTTGTTTTTCAATATTGAGGTTCTTGTTGAATTTGTTTGTGTTTTTCAATGTTGAGGTTGTTGTTGTTTTTCAATGTTGAGGTTGTTGTTGAATTTGTTGGTGTTTTTCAATGTTGAGGTTGTTGTTGAATTTGTTGCTGTTTTTCAATGTTTGGGTTGTTGTTGTTTTTCAATGTTGAGGTTGTTGTTGTATTTGTTGGTGTTTTTCAATGTTGAGGTTGTTGCAGGTTTCAATGTTGAGGTTGTTGTTGAATTTGTTGGTGTTTTTCAATGTGGAGGTTGTTGTTGTTTTTCAATGTTCAGGTTGTTGTTGAATTTGTTGGTGTTTTTCAATGTTGAGGTTGTTGTTGAATTTTTTGGTGCTTTTCAGTGTTGAGGTTGTTGTTGAATTTGTTTGTGTTTTTCAATGTTGAGGTTGTTGCTGAATTTGTTGGTGTTTTTCAATGTTGAGGTTGTTGTTGTTTTTCAATGCTGAGGTTGTTGTTGAATTCGTTGGTGTTTTTCAATGTTGAGGTTGTTGTTGTTTTTCAATGTTGAGGTTGTTGTTGAATTTGTTGGTGTTTTTCAATGTTGAGGTTGTTGTTGTTTTTCAACGTTGAGGTTGTTGCTGAATTTGTTGGTGTTTTTCAATGTTGAGGTTGTAGTTGAATTTGTTGGTGTTTTTCAATGTTGAGGTTGTTGTTGTTTTTCAATGTTCAGGTTATTGTTGAATATGTTGGTGTTTTTCAATGTCGAGGTTGTTGTTGTTTTTCAATGTTGAGGTTGTTGTTGAATTTGTTGGTGTTTTTCAATGTTGACGTTGTTGTTGAATTTGTTGGTCTTTTTCAATGTTGAGGTTGTTGTTGTTTTTGAAAATTGAGGTTGTTGTTGAATTTGTTTGTGTTTTTCAATTTTGAGGTTGTTGTTGAATTTGTTGGTGATTTTCAATGTTGAGGTTGTTGTTGTTTTTCAATGTTGAGGTTGTTGTTGAATTTGTTGGTGTTTTTCAATGTTGAGGTTGTTGTTGTTTTTCAATGTTGAGGTTGTTGTTGAATTTGTTGGTGTTTTTCAATGTTGAGGTTGCTATTGAATTTGTTGGTGTTTTTCAAGGTTGAGGCTGTTGTTGTTTTTCAATGTTGAGATTGTTGTTGAATTTGTTGGTGTTTTTCAATTTTGAGGTTGTAGATGTTTTTCAATGTTGAGGTTGTTGTTGAATTTGTTGGTGTTCGTCCATGTTGAGGTTCTTGTTGTTTTTCAATGTTGAGGATGTTGTTGAATTTGTTGTTGTTTTTCAATGTTGAGGTTGTTGTTGAATTTGTTGGTGTTTTTCAATGTTGAGGTTGCTGTTTAATTTGTTGGTGGTTTTCAATTTTGAGGTTGTTGTTGCTTTTCAATGTTGAGGTTGTTGCTGAATTTGTTGGTGTTTTTCAATGTTGAGGTTGTTGTTGTTTTTCAATATTGAGGTTGTTGTTGAATTTGTTTGTGTTTTTCAATGTTGAGGTTGGTGTTGAATTTGTTTGTATTTTTCAATGTTGAGGTTGTTGTTGTTTTTCAATGTTGAGGTTGTTGTTGAATTTGTTGGTGTTTTTCAATGTTGAGGTTGCTGTTGAATTTGTTGGTGTTTTTCAATGTTGAGGTTGTTGTTGAATTTGTTGGTGTTTTTCAATGTTGAGGTTGTTGTTGAATTTGTTGGTGTTTTTCAATGTTGAGGTTGTTGTTGTTTTTCAATGTTGAGGTTGTTGTTGAATTTGTTGCTGTTTTTCAATGTTGAGGTTGTTGTTGTTTTTCAATGTTGAGGTTGTTGTTGAATTTGTTGGTGTTTTTCAATTTCGAGGTTCTTGTTGAATTTGTTGGTGTTTTTCAATGTTGAAGTTGTTGAATTTGTTGGTGTTTTTCAATGTTGAGGTTATTGTTGTTTTTCAATGTTGAGGTTGTTGTTGAATTTGTTGGTGTTTTTCAATGTTGAGGTTGTTGTTGTTTTTCAATGTTGAGGTTGTTGTTGAATTTGTTGGTGTTTTTCAATGTTGAGGTTGTTGTTGTTTTTCAATGTTGAGGTTGTTGCTTAATTTGTTGGTGTTTTTCAATGTTGAGGTTGTTGTTGAATTTGTTGGTGTTTTTCAATGTTGAGGTTTTTGTTGTTTTTCAATGTTGAGGTTGTTGTTGAATTTGTTGGTGTTTTTCAACGTTGAGGTTGTTGTTGAATTTGTTCGTGTTTTTCAATGCTCAGGTTGTTGTTGTATTTCAATCTTGAGGTTGTTGTTGAATTTGTTGGTGTTTTTCAATGTTGAGGTTGTTGTTGTTTTTCAAAGTTGAGGTTGTTGCTGAATTTGTTGGTGTTTTTCAATGTTGAGGTTGTTGTTGAATTTGTTGGTGTTTTTCAATGTTGAGGTTGTTGTTGTTTTTCAATGTTGAGGTTGTTGTTGAATTTGTTGGTGTTTTTCAACGTTGAGGTTGTTGTTGAATTTGTTCGTGTTTTTCAATGCTGAGGTTGTTGTTGTTTTTCAATGTTGAGGTTGTTGTTGAATTTGTTGGTGTTTTTCAATGTTGAGGTTGTTGTTGTTTTTCAACGTTGATGTTGTTGCTGAATTTGTTGGTGTTTTTCAATGTTGAGGTTGTAGTTGAATTTGTTGGTGTTTTTCAATGTTGAGGTTGTTGTTGTTTTTCAATGTTCAGGTTATTGTTGAATTTGTTGGTGTTTTTCAATGTCGAGGTTGTTGTTGTTTTTCAATGTTGAGGTTGTTGTTGAATTTGTTGGTGTTGTTCGATGTTGAGGTTGTTGTTGAATTTGTTGGTCTTTTTCAATGTTGAGGTTGTTGTTGTTTTTGAAAATTGAGGTTGTTGTTGAATTTGTTTGTGTTTTTCAATTTTGAGGTTGTTGTTGAATTTGTTGGTGTTTTTCAATGTTGAGTTTGTTGTTGTTTTTCAATGTTGAGGGTGTTGTTGAATTTGTTGGTGTTTTTCAATGTTGAGGTTGTTGTTGTTTTTCAATGTTGAGGTTGTTGTTGAATTTGTTGGTGTTTTTCAATGTTGAGGTTGCTATTGAATTTGTTGGTGTTTTTCAAGGTTGAGGCTGTTGTTGTTTTTCAATGTTGAGATTGTTGTTGAATTTGTTGGTGTTTTTCAATTTTGAGGTTGTTGATGTTTTTCAATGTTGAGGTTGTTGTTGAATTTGTTGGTGTTCGTCCATGTTGAGGTTCTTGTTGTTTTTCAATGTTGAGGATTTTGTTGAATTTGTTGGTGTTTTTCAATGTTGAGGTTGTTGTTGAATTTGTTGGTGTTTTTCAATGTTGAGGTTGCTGTTTAATTTGTTGGTGGTTTTGAATGTTGAGGTTGTTGTTGTTTTTCAATGTTGAGGTTGTTGTTGAATTTGTTGGTGTTTTTCAATGTGGAGGTTGTTGTTGTTTTTCAATATTGAGGTTGTTGTTGAATTTGTTTGTGTTTTTCAATGTTCAGGTTGGTGTTGAATTTGTTTGTATTTTTCAATGTTGAGGTTGTTGTTGTTTTTCAATGTTGAGGTTGTTGTTGAATTTGTTGGTGTTTTTCAATGTTGAGGTTGCTGTTGAATTTGTTGGTGTTTTTCAATGTTGAGGTTGTTGTTGAATTTGTTGGTGTTTTTCAATGTTGAGGTTGTTGTTGAATTTGTTGGTGTTTTTCAATGTTGAGATTGTTGTTGTTTTTCAATGTTGAGGTTGTTGTTGAATTTGTTGCTGTTTTTCAATGTTGAGGTTGTTGTTGTTTTTCAATGTTGAGGTTGTTGAATTTGTTGGTGTTTTTCAATGTTGAGGTTGTTGTTGTTTTTCAATGTTGAGGTTGTTGTTGAATTTGTTGGTGTTTTTCAATGTTGAGGTTGCTATTGAATTTGTTGGTGTTTTTCAAGGTTGAGGCTGTTGTTGTTTTTCAATGTTGAGATTGTTGTTGAATTTGTTGGTGTTTTTCAATTTTGAGGTTGTTGATGTTTTTCAATGTTGAGGTTGTTGTTGAATTTGTTGGTGTTCGTCCATGTTGAGGTTCTTGTTGTTTTTCAATGTTGAGGATGTTGTTGAATTTGTTGTTGTTTTTCAATGTTGAGGCTGTTGTTGAATTTGTTGGTGTTTTTCAATGTTGAGGTTGCTGTTTAATTTGTTGGTGGTTTTCAATGTTGAGGTTGTTGTTGCTTTTCAATGTTGAGGTTGTTGTTGAATTTGTTGGTGTTTTTCAATGTTGAGGTTGTTGTTGTTTTTCAATATTGAGGTTGTTGTTGAATTTGTTGGTGTTTTTCAATGTTGAGGTTGTTGTTGAATTTGTTGGTGTTTTTCAACGTTGAGGTTGTTGTTGAATTTGTTCGTGTTTTTCAATGCTGAGGTTGTTGTTGTTTTTCAATATTGAGGTTCTTGTTGAATTTGTTTGTGTTTTTCAATGTTGAGGTTGTTGTTGTTTTTCAATGTTGAGGTTGTTGTTGAATTTGTTGGTGTTTTTCAATGTTGAGGTTGTTGTTGAATTTGTTGCTGTTTTTCAATGTTTGGGTTGTTGTTGTTTTTCAATGTTGAGGTTGTTGTTGTATTTGTTGGTGTTTTTCAATGTTGAGGTTGTTGCAGGTTTCAATGTTGAGGTTGTTGTTGAATTTGTTGGTGGTTTTCAATGTGGAGGTTGTTGTTGTTTTTCAATGTTCAGGTTGTTGTTGAATTTGTTGGTGTTTTTCAATGTTGAGGTTGTTGTTGAATTTTTTGGTGCTTTTCAGTGTTGAGGTTGTTGTTGAATTTGTTTGTGTTTTTCAATGTTGAGGTTGTTGCTGAATTTGTTGGTGTTTTTCAATGTTGAGGTTGTTGTTGTTTTTCAATGCTGAGGTTGTTGTTGAACTTGTTGGTGTTTTTCAATGTTGAGGTTATTGTTGAATTCGTTGGTGTTTTTCAATGTTGAGGTTGTTGTTGTTTTTCAATGTTGAGGTTGTTGTTGAATTTGTTGGTGTTTTTCAATGTTGAGGTTGTTGTTGTTTTTCAACGTTGAGGTTGTTGCTGAATTTGTTGGTGTTTTTCAATGTTGAGGTTGTAGTTGAATTTGTTGGTGTTTTTCAATGTTGAGGTTGTTGTTGTTTTTCAATGTTCAGGTTATTGTTGAATATGTTGGTGTTTTTCAATGTCGAGGTTGTTGTTGTTTTTGAATGTTGAGGTTGTTGTTGAATTTGTTGGTGTTTTTCAATGTTGACGTTGTTGTTGAATTTGTTGGTCTTTTTCAATGTTGAGGTTGTTGTTGTTTTTGAAAATTGAGGTTGTTGTTGAATTTGTTTGTGTTTTTCAATTTTGAGGTTGTTGTTGAATTTGTTGGTGTTTTTCAATGTTGAGGTTGTTGTTGTTTTTCAATGTTGAGGTTGTTGTTGAATTTGTTGGTGTTTTTCAATGTTGAGGTTGTTGTTGTTTTTCAATGTTGAGGTTGTTGTTGAATTTGTTGGTGTTTTTCAATGTTGAGGTTGCTATTGAATTTGTTGGTGTTTTTCAAGGTTGAGGCTGTTGTTGTTTTTCAATGTTGAGATTGTTGTTGAATTTGTTGGTGTTTTTCAATTTTGAGGTTGTAGATGTTTTTCAATGTTGAGGTTGTTGTTGAATTTGTTGGTGTTCGTCCATGTTGAGGTTCTTGTTGTTTTTCAATGTTGAGGATGTTGTTGAATTTGTTGTTGTTTTTCAATGTTGAGGTTGTTGTTGAATTTGTTGGTGTTTTTCAATGTTGAGGTTGCTGTTTAATTTGTTGGTGGTTTTCAATTTTGAGGTTGTTGTTGCTTTTCAATGTTGAGGTTGTTGCTGAATTTGTTGGTGTTTTTCAATGTTGAGGTTGTTGTTGTTTTTCAATATTGAGGTTGTTGTTGAATTTGTTTGTGTTTTTCAATGTTGAGGTTGGTGTTGAATTTGTTTGTATTTTTCAATGTTGAGGTTGTTGTTGTTTTTCAATGTTGAGGTTGTTGTTGAATTTGTTGGTGTTTTTCAATGTTGAGGTTGCTGTTGAATTTGTTGGTGTTTTTCAATGTTGAGGTTGTTGTTGAATTTGTTGGTGTTTTTCAATGTTGAGGTTGTTGTTGAATTTGTTGGTGTTTTTCAATGTTGAGGTTGTTGTTGTTTTTCAATGTTGAGGTTGTTGTTGAATTTGTTGCTGTTTTTCAATGTTGAGGTTGTTGTTGTTTTTCAATGTTGAGGTTGTTGTTGAATTTGTTGGTGTTTTTCAATTTCGAGGTTCTTGTTGAATTTGTTGGTGTTTTTCAATGTTGAAGTTGTTGAATTTGTTGGTGTTTTTCAATGTTGAGGTTATTGTTGTTTTTCAATGTTGAGGTTGTTGTTGAATTTGTTGGTGTTTTTCAATGTTGAGGTTGTTGTTGTTTTTCAATGTTGAGGTTGTTGTTGAATTTGTTGGTGTTTTTCAATGTTGAGGTTGTTGTTGTTTTTCAATGTTGAGGTTGTTGCTTAATTTGTTGGTGTTTTTCAATGTTGAGGTTGTTGTTGAATTTGTTGGTGTTTTTCAATGTTGAGGTTTTTGTTGTTTTTCAATGTTGAGGTTGTTGTTGAATTTGTTGGTGTTTTTCAACGTTGAGGTTGTTGTTGAATTTGTTCGTGTTTTTCAATGCTCAGGTTGTTGTTGTATTTCAATCTTGAGGTTGTTGTTGAATTTGTTGGTGTTCTTCAATGTTGAGGTTGTTGTTGTTTTTCAATGTTGAGGTTGTTGCTGAATTTGTTGGTGTTTTTCAATGTTGAGGTTGTTGTTGAATTTGTTGGTGTTTTTCAATGTTGAGGTTGTTGTTGTTTTTCAATGTTGAGGTTGTTGTTGAATTTGTTGGTGTTTTTCAACGTTGAGGTTGTTGTTGAATTTGTTCGTGTTTTTCAATGCTGAGGTTGTTGTTGTTTTTCAATGTTGAGGTTGTTGTTGAATTTGTTCGTGTTTTTCAATGCTCAGGTTGTTGTTGTATTTCAATCTTGAGGTTGTTGTTGAATTTGTTGGTGTTTTTCAATGTTGAGGTTGTTGTTGTTTTTCAATGTTGAGGTTGTTGCTGAATTTGTTGGTGTTTTTCAATGTTGAGGTTGTTGTTGAATTTGTTGGTGTTTTTCAATGTTGAGGTTGTTGTTGTTTTTCAATGTTGAGGTTGTTGTTGAATTTGTTGGTGTTTTTCAACGTTGAGGTTGTTGTTGAATTTGTTCGTGTTTTTCAATGCTGAGGTTGTTGTTGTTTTTCAATGTTGAGGTTGTTGTTGAATTTGTTGGTGTTTTTCAATGTTGAGGTTGTTGTTGTTTTTCAACGTTGAGGTTGTTGCTGAATTTGTTGGTGTTTTTCAATGTTGAGGTTGTAGTTGAATTTGTTGGTGTTTTTCAATGTTGAGGTTGTTGTTGTTTTTCAATGTTCAGGTTATTGTTGAATTTGTTGGTGTTTTTCAATGTCGAGGTTGTTGTTGTTTTTCAATGTTGAGGTTGTTGTTGAATTTGTTGGTGTTGTTCAATGTTGAGGTTGTTGTTGAATTTGTTGGTCTTTTTCAATGTTGAGGTTGTTGTTGTTTTTGAAAATTGAGGTTGTTGTTGAATTTGTTTGTGTTTTTCAATTTTGAGGTTGTTGTTGAATTTGTTGGTGTTTTTCAATGTTGAGTTTGTTGTTGTTTTTCAATGTTGAGGGTGTTGTTGAATTTGTTGGTGTTTTTCAATGTTGAGGTTGCTGTTGTTTTTCAATGTTGAGGTTGTTGTTGAATTTGTTGGTGTTTTTCAATGTTGAGGTTGCTATTGAATTTGTTGGTGTTTTTCAAGGTTGAGGCTGTTGTTGTTTTTCAATGTTGAGATTGTTGTTGAATTTGTTGGTGTTTTTCAATTTTGAGGTTGTTGATGTTTTTCAATGTTGAGGTTGTTGTTGAATTTGTTGGTGTTCGTCCATGTTGAGGTTCTTGTTGTTTTTCAATGTTGAGGATTTTGTTGAATTTGTTGGTGTTTTTCAATGTTGAGGTTGTTGTTGAATTTGTTGGTGTTTTTCAATGTTGAGGTTGCTGTTTAATTTGTTGGTGGTTTTGAATGTTGAGGTTGTTGTTGTTTTTCAATGTTGAGGTTGTTGTTGAATTTGTTGGTGTTTTTCAATGTTGAGGTTGTTGTTGTTTTTCAATATTGAGGTTGTTGTTGAATTTGTTTGTGTTTTTCAATGTTGAGGTTGGTGTTGAATTTGTTTGTATTTTTCAATGTTGAGGTTGTTGTTGTTTTTCAATGTTGAGGTTGTTGTTGAATTTGTTGGTGTTTTTCAATGTTGAGGTTGCTGTTGAATTTGTTGGTGTTTTTCAATGTTGAGGTTGTTGTTGAATTTGCTGGTGTTTTTCAATGTTGAGGTTGTTGTTGAATTTGTTGGTGTTTTTCAATGTTGAGATTGTTGTTGTTTTTCAATCTTGAGGTTGTTGTTGAATTTGTTGCTGTTTTTCAATGTTGAGGTTGTTGTTGTTTTTCAATGTTGAGGTTGTTGTTGAATTTGTTGGTGTTTTTCAATGTTGAGGTTGTTGTTGTTTTTCAATGTTGAGGTTGTTGTTGAATTTGTTGGTGTTTTTCAATGTTGAGGTTGCTATTGAATTTGTTGGTGTTTTTCAAGGTTGAGGCTGTTGTTGTTTTTCAATGTTGAGATTGTTGTTGAATTTGTTGGTGTTTTTCAATTTTGAGGTTGTTGATGTTTTTCAATGTTGAGGTTGTTGTTGAATTTGTTGGTGTTTTTCAATGTTGAGGTTGCTATTGAATTTGTTGGTGTTTTTCAAGGTTGAGGCTGTTGTTGTTTTTCAATGTTGAGATTGTTGTTGAATTTGTTGGTGTTTTTCAATTTTGAGGTTGTTGATGTTTTTCAATGTTGAGGTTGTTGTTGAATTTGTTGGTGTTCGTCCATGTTGAGGTTCTTGTTGTTTTTCAATGTTGAGGATTTTGTTGAATTTGTTGGTGTTTTTCAATGTTGAGGTTGTTGTTGAATTTGTTGGTGTTTTTCAATGTTGAGGTTGCTGTTTAATTTGTTGGTGGTTTTGAATGTTGAGGTTGTTGTTGTTTTTCAATGTTGAGGTTGTTGTTGAATTTGTTGGTGTTTTTCAATGTTGAGGTTGTTGTTGTTTTTCAATATTGAGGTTGTTGTTGAATTTGTTTGTGTTTTTCAATGTTGAGGTTGGTGTTGAATTTGTTTGTATTTTTCAATGTTGAGGTTGTTGTTGTTTTTCAATGTTGAGGTTGTTGTTGAATTTGTTGGTGTTTTTCAATGTTGAGGTTGCTGTTGAATTTGTTGGTGTTTTTCAATGTTGAGGTTGTTGTTGAATTTGCTGGTGTTTTTCAATGTTGAGGTTGTTGTTGAATTTGTTGGTGTTTTTCAATGTTGAGATTGTTGTTGTTTTTCAATCTTGAGGTTGTTGTTGAATTTGTTGCTGTTTTTCAATGTTGAGGTTGTTGTTGTTTTTCAATGTTGAGGTTGTTGTTGAATTTGTTGGTGTTTTTCAATGTTGAGGTTGTTGTTGTTTTTCAATGTTGAGGTTGTTGTTGAATTTGTTGGTGTTTTTCAATGTTGAGGTTGCTATTGAATTTGTTGGTGTTTTTCAAGGTTGAGGCTGTTGTTGTTTTTCAATGTTGAGATTGTTGTTGAATTTGTTGGTGTTTTTCAATTTTGAGGTTGTTGATGTTTTTCAATGTTGAGGTTGTTGTTGAATTTGTTGGTGTTCGTCCATGTTGAGGTTCTTGTTGTTTTTCAATGTTGAGGATGTTGTTGAATTTGTTGTTGTTTTTCAATGTTGAGGCTGTTGTTGAATTTGTTGGTGTTTTTCAATGTTGAGGTTGCTGTTTAATTTGTTGGTGGTTTTCAATGTTGAGGTTGTTGTTGCTTTTCAATGTTGAGGTTGTTGTTGAATTTGTTGGTGTTTTTCAAAGTTGAGGTTGTTGTTGTTTTTCAATATTGAGGTTGTTGTTGAATTTGTTTGTGTTTTTCAATGTTGAGGTTGGTGTTGAATTTGTTTGTATTTTTCAATGTTGAGGTTGTTGTTGTTTTTCAATGTTGAGGTTGTTGTTGAATTTGTTGGTGTTTTTCAATGTTGAGGTTGCTATTGAATTTGTTGGTCTTTTTCAAGGTTGAGGCTGTTGTTGTTTTTCAATGTTGAGATTGTTGTTGAATTTGTTGGTGTTCGTCCATGTTGAGGTTCTTGTTGTTTTTCAATGTTGAGGATGTTGTTGAATTTGTTGTTGTTTTTCAATGTTGAGGTTGTTGTTGAATTTGTTGGTGTTTTTCAATGTTGAGGTTGCTGTTTAATTTGTTGGTGGTTTTCAATGTTGAGGTTGTTGTCGCTTTTCAATGTTGAGGTTGTTGCTGAATTTGGTGGTGTTTTTCAATGTTGAGGTTGTTGTTGTTTTTCAATATTGAGGTTGTTGTTGAATTTGTTTGTGTTTTTCAATGTTGAGGTTGGTGTTGAATTTGTTTGTATTTTTCAATGTTGAGGTTGTTGTTGTTTTTCAATGTTGAGGTTGTTGTTGAATTTGTTGGTGTTTTTCAATGTTGAGGTTGCTGTTGAATTTGTTGGTGTTTTTCAATGTTGAGGTTGTTGTTGAATTTGTTGGTGTTTTTCAATGTTGAGGTTGTTGTTGAATTTGTTGGTGTTTTTCAATGTTGAGGTTGTTGTTGTTTTTCAATGTTGAGGTTGTTGTTGAATTTGTTGCTGTTTTTCAATGTTGAGGTTGTTGTTGTTTTTCAATGTTGAGGTTGTTGTTGAATTTGTTGGTGTTTTTCAATTTCGAGGTTCTTGTTGAATTTGTTGGTGTTTTTCAATGTTGAAGTTGTTGAATTTGTTGGTGTTTTTCAATGTTGAGGTTATTGTTGTTTTTCAATGTTGAGGTTGTTGTTGAATTTGTTGGTGTTTTTCAATGTTGAGGTTGTTGTTGTTTTTCAATGTTGAGGTTGTTGTTGAATTTGTTGGTGTTTTTCAATGTTGAGGTTGTTGTTGTTTTTCAATGTTGAGGTTGTTGCTTAATTTGTTGGTGTTTTTCAATGTTGAGGTTGTTGTTGAATTTGTTGGTGTTTTTCAATGTTGAGGTTTTTGTTGTTTTTCAATGTTGAGGTTGTTGTTGAATTTGTTGGTGTTTTTCAACGTTGAGGTTGTTGTTGAATTTGTTCGTGTTTTTCAATGCTCGGGTTGTTGTTGTATTTCAATGTTGAGGTTGTTGTTGAATTTGTTGGTGTTTTTCAATGTTGAGGTTGTTGTTGTTTTTCAATGTTGAGGTTGTTGCTGAATTTGTTGGTGTTTTTCAATGTTGAGGTTGTTGTTGAATTTGTTGGTGTTTTTCAATGTTGAGGTTGTTGTTGTTTTTCAATGTTGCGGTTGTTGTTGAATTTGTTGGTGTTTTTCAACGTTGAGGTTGTTGTTGAATTTGTTCGTGTTTTTCAATGCTGAGGTTGTTGTTGTTTTTCAATGTTGAGGTTGTTGTTGAATTTGTTGGTGTTTTTCAATGTTGAGGTTGTTGTTGTTTTTCAACGTTGAGGTTGTTGCTGAATTTGTTGGTGTTTTTCAATGTTGAGGTTGTAGTTGAATTTGTTGGTGTTTTTCAATGTTGAGGTTGTTGTTGTTTTTCAATGTTCAGGTTATTGTTGAATTTGTTGGTGTTTTTCAATGTCGAGGTTGTTGTTGTTTTTCAATGTTGAGGTTGTTGTTGAATTTGTTGGTGTTGTTCAATGTTGAGGTTGTTGTTGAATTTGTTGGTCTTTTTCAATGTTGAGGTTGTTGTTGTTTTTGAAAATTGAGGTTGTTGTTGAATTTGTTTGTGTTTTTCAATTTTGAGGTTGTTGTTGAATTTGTTGGTGTTTTTCAATGTTGAGTGTTGTTGTTTTTCAATGTTGAGGTTGTTGTTGAATTTGTTGGTGTTTTTCAATGTTGAGGTTGTTGTTGTTTTTCAATGTTGAGGTTGTTGTTGAATTTGTTGGTGTTTTTCAATGTTGAGGTTGCTATTGAATTTGTTGGTGTTTTTCAAGGTTGAGGCTGTTGTTGTTTTTCAATGTTGAGATTGTTGTTGAATTTGTTGGTGTTTTTCAATTTTGAGGTTGTTGATGTTTTTCAATGTTGAGGTTGTTGTTGAATTTGTTGGTGTTCGTCCATGTTGAGGTTCTTGTTGTTTTTCAATGTTGAGGATTTTGTTGAATTTGTTGGTGTTTTTCAATGTTGAGGTTGTTGTTGAATTTGTTGGTGTTTTTCAATGTTGAGGTTGCTGTTTAATTTGTTGGTGGTTTTGAATGTTGAGGTTGTTGTTGTTTTTCAATGTTGAGGTTGTTGTTGAATTTGTTGGTGTTTTTCAATGTTGAGGTTGTTGTTGTTTTTCAATATTGAGGTTGTTGTTGAATTTGTTTGTGTTTTTCAATGTTGAGGTTGGTGTTGAATTTGTTTGTATTTTTCAATGTTGAGGTTGTTGTTGTTTTTCAATGTTGAGGTTGTTGTTGAATTTGTTGGTGTTTTTCAATTTTGAGGTTGCTGTTGAATTTGTTGGTGTTTTTCAATGTTGAGGTTGTTGTTGAATTTGTTGGTGTTTTTCAATGTTGAGGTTGTTGTTGAATTTGTTGGTGTTTTTCAATGTTGAGATTGTTGTTGTTTTTCAATGTCGAGGTTGTTGTTGAATTTGTTGCTGTTTTTCAATGTTGAGGTTGTTGTTGTTTTTCAATGTTGAGGTTGTTGTTGAATTTGTTGGTGTTTTTCAATTTCGAGGTTGTTGTTGAATTTGTTGGTGTTTTTCAATGTTGAAGTTGTTGAATTTGTTGGTGTTTTTCAATGTTGAGGTTATTGTTGTTTTTCAATGTTGAGGTTGTTGTTGAATTTGTTGGTGTTTTTCAATGTTGAGGTTGTTGTTGTTTTTCAATGTTGAGGTTGTTGTTGAATTTGTTGGTGTTTTTCAATGTTGAGGTTGTTGTTGTTTTTCAATGTTGAGGTTTTTGCTTAATTTGTTGGTGTTTTTCAATGTTGAGGTTGTTGTTGAATTTGTTGGTGTTTTTCAATGTTGAGGTTTTTGTTGTTTTTCAATGTTGAGGTTGTTGTTGAATTTGTTGGTGTTTTTCAACGTTGAGGTTGTTGTTGAATTTGTTCGTGTTTTTCAATGCTCAAGTTGTTGTTGAATTTGTTGGTGTTTTTAAATGTTGAGGTTGTTGTTTAATTTGTTGGTGTTTTTCAATGTTGAGGTTATTGTTGTTTTTCAATGTTGAGGTTGTTGTTGAATTGGTTGATGTTTTTCAATTTCGAGGTTGTTGTTGAATTTGTTGGTGTTTTTCAATGTTGAAGTTGTTGTTGAATTTGTTGGTGTTTTTGAATGTTGAGGTTGTTGTTGTTTTTCAATGTTGAGGTTGTTGTTGAATTTGTTGGTGTTTTTGAATGTTGAGGTTGTTGTTGTTTTTCAATGTTGAGGTTGTTGTTGTTTTTCAATGTTGAGGTTGTTGTTGAATTTGTTGGTGTTTTTCAATGTTGAGGTTGTTGTTGAATTTGTTGCTGTTTTTCAATGTTGAGGTTGTTGTTGTTTTTCAATGTTGAGGTTGTTGTTGAATTTGTTGGTGTTTTTCAATGTTGAGGTTGCTGTTGAATTTGTTGGTGGTTTTCAAAGTTGAGGTTGTTGTTGTTTTTCAATGTTGAGGTTGTTGTTGAATTTGTTGGTGTTTTTCAATGTTGAGGTTGTTGTTGAATTTGTTGGTGTTTTTCAAAGTTGAGGTTGTTGTTGTTTTTCAATATTGAGGTTGTTGTTGAATTCGTTTGTGTTTTTCAAAGTTGAGGTTGCTGTAGAATTTGTTTGTATTTTTCAATGTTGAGGTTGTTGTTGTTTTTCAATGTTGAGGTTGTTGTTGAATTTGTTGGTGTTTTTCAATGTTGAGGTTGTTGTTGAATTTGTTCGTGTTTTTCAATGTTGAGGTTGTTGTTGAATTTGTTGGTGTTTTTCAATGCTGAGGTTGTTGTTGAATTTGTTGGTGTTTTTCAATGTTGAGGTTGTTGTTGTTTTTCAATGTTGAGGTTGTTGTTGAATTTGTTGGTGTTTTTCAATGTTGAGGTTGTTGTTGAATTTGTTGGTCTTTTTCAATGTTGAGGTTGTTGTTGTTTTTGAAAATTGAGGTTGTTGTTGAATTTGTTTGTGTTTTTCAATTTTGAGGTTGTTGTTGAATTTGTTGGTGTTTTTCAATGTTGAGGTTGTTGTTGTTTTTCAATGTTGAGGTTGTTGTTGAATTTGTTGGTGTTTTTCAATGTTGAGGTTGTTGTTGTTTTTCAATGTTGAGGTTGTTGTTGAAAATGTTGGTGTTTTTCAATGTTGAGGTTGCTGTTGAATTTGTTGGTGTTTTTCAAGGTTGAGGCTGTTGTTGTTTTTCAATGTTGAGATTGTTGTTGAATTTGTTGGTGTTTTTCAATTTTGAGGTTGTTGATGTTTTTCAATGATGAGGTTGTTGTTGAATTTGTTGGTGTTCGTCCATGTTGAGGTTCTTGTTGTTTTTCAATGTTGAGGATGTTGTTGAATTTGTTGTTGTTTTTCAATGTTGAGGTTGTTGTTGAATTTGTTGGTGTTTTTCAATGTTGAGGTTGCTGTTGAATTTGTTGGTGTTTTTCAATGTTGAGGTTGTTGTTGTTTTTCAATGTTGAGGTTGTTGTTGAATTTGTTGGTGTTTTTCAATGTTGAGGTTGTTGTTGAATTTGTTGGTGTTTTTCAATGTTGAGGTTGTTGTTGTTTTTCAATATTGAGGTTGTTGTTGAATTTGTTTGTGTTTTTCAATGTTGAGGTTGTTGTTGAATTTGTTGGTGTTTTTCAATGTTGAGGTTGTTGTTGAATTTGTTGGTGTTTTTCAATGTTGAGGTTGTTGTTGTTTTTCAATGTTGAGGTTGTTGTTGAATTTGTTGGTCTTTTTCAATGTTGAGGTTGTTGTTGTTTTTGAAAATTGAGGTTGTTGTTGAACTTGTTTGTGTTTTTCAATTTTGAGGTTGTTGATGAATTTGATGGTGTTTTTCAATGTTGAGGTTGTTGTTGTTTTTCAATGTTGAGGTTGTTGTTGAATTTGTTGGTGTTTTTCAATGTTGAGGTTGTTGTTGAATTTGTTGGTGTTTTTCAATGTTGAGGTTGCTGTTGAATTTGTTGGTGTTTTTCAATTTTGAGGTTGTTGTTGTTTTTCAATGTTGAGGTTGTTGTTGAATTTGTTGGTGTTTTTCAATGTTGAGGTTGTTGTTGAATTTGTTGTTGTTTTTCAATGTTGAGGTTGTTGTTGTTTTTCAATATTGAGGTTGTTGTTGAATTTGTTTGTGTTTTTCAATGTTGAGGTTGTTGTTGAATTTGTTGGTGTTTTTCAATGTTGAGGTTGTTGTTGAATTTGTTGGTGTTTTTCAATGTTGAGGTTGTTGTTGTTTTTCAATGTTGAGGTTGTTGTTGAATTTGTTTGTGTTTTTCAATTTCGAGGCTGTTGTTGAATTTGTTGGTGTTTTTCAATGTTGAAGTTGTTGTTGAATTTGTTTGTGTTTTTCAATGTTGAGGTTGTTGCTGAATTTGTTGGTGTTTTTCAATGTTGAGGTTGTTGTTGTTTTTCAATGCTGAGGTTGTTGTTGAACTTGTTGGTGTTTTTCAATGTTGAGGTTGTTGTTGAATTCGTTGGTGTTTTTCAATGTTGAGGTTGTTGTTGTTTTTCAATGTTGAGGTTGTTGTTGAATTTGTTGGTGTTTTTCAATGTTGAGGTTGTTGATGTTTTTCAACGTTGAGGTTGTTGCTGAATTTGTTGGTGCTTTTCAATCCTGAGGTTGTAGTTGAATTTGTTGGTGTTTTTCAATGTTGAGGTTGTTGTTGTTTTTCAATGTTCAGGTTATTGTTGAATTTGTTGGTGTTTTTCAATGTCGAGGTTGCTGTTGTTTTTCAATGTTGAGGTTGTTGTTGAATTTGTTGGTCTTTTTCAATGTTGAGGTTGTTGTTGAATTTGTTGGTCTTTTTCAATGTTGAGGTTGTTGTTGTTTTTGAAAATTGAGGTTGTTGTTGAATTTGTTTGTGTTTATCAATTTTGAGGTTGTTGTTGAATTTGTTGGTGTTTTTCAATGTTGAGGTTGTTGTTGTTTTTAAATTTGAGGTTGTTTTTGAATTTGTTGGTGTTTTTCAATGTTGAGGTTGTTGTTGTTTTTCAGTGTTGAGGTTGTTGTTGAATTTGTTGGTGTTTTTCAATGTTGAGGTTGCTATTGAATTTTTTGGTGTTTTTCAAGGTTGAGGCTGTTGTTGTTTTTCAATGTTGAGATTGTTGTTGAATTTGTTGGTGTTTTTCAATTTTGAGGTTGTTGATGGTTTTCAATGTTAAGGTTGTTGTTGAATTTGTTGGTGTTCGTCCATGTTGAGGTTCTTGTTGTTTTTCAATGTTGAGGTTGTTGTTGAATTTGTTGGTGTTTTTCAATGTTGAGGTTTTTGTTGAATTTGTTGTTCTTTTTCAATGTTGAGGTTGTTGTTGTTTTTGAAAATTGAGGTTGTTGTTGAACTTGTTTGTGTTTTTCAATTTTGAGGTTGTTGATGAATTTGTTGGTGTTTTTCAATGTTGAGGTTGTTGTTGTTTTTCAATGTTGAGGTTGTTGTTGAATTTGTTGGTGTTTTTGAATGTTGAGGTTTTCGTTGAATTTGTTGGTGTTTTTCAATGTTGAGGTTGCTGTTGAATTTGTTGGTGTTTTTCTATGTTGAGGTTGTTGTTGTTTTTCAATGTTGAGGTTGTTGTTGAATTTGTTGGTGTTTTTCAATGTTGAGGTTGTTGTTGAATTTGTTGTTGTTTTTCAATGTTGAGGTTGTTGTTGTTTTTCAATATTGAGGTTGTTGTTGAATTTGTTTGTGTTTTTCAATGTTGAGGTTGTTGTTGAATTTGTTGGTGTTTTTCAATGTTGAGGTTGTTGTTGAATTTGTTGGTGTTTTTCAATGTTGAGGTTGTTGTTGTGTTTCAATGTTGAGGTTGTTGTGGAATTTGTTTGTGTTTTTCAATTTCGAGGCTGTTGTTGAATTTGTTGGTGTTTTTCAATGTTGAAGTTGTTGTTGAATTTGTTGGTGTTGTTCAATGTTGAGGTTGTTGTTGAATTTGTTGGTGTTTTTAAATGTTGAGGTTGTTGTTGAATTTGTTGGTGTTTTTCAATGTTGAGGTTATTGTTGTTTTTCAATGTTGAGGTTGTTGTTGAATTGGTTGATGTTTTTCAATTTCGAGGTTGTTGTTGAATTTGTTGGTGTTTTTCAATGTTGAAGTTGTTGTTGAATTTGTTGGTGTTTTTCAATGTTGAGGTTGTTGCTGAATTTGTTGGTGTTTTTCAATGTTGAGGTTGTTGTTGTTTTTCAATGCTGAGGTTGTTGTTGAACTTTTTGGTGTTTTTCAATGTTGAGGTTGTTGTTGAGTTCGTTGGTGTTTTTCAATGTTGAGGTTGTTGTTGTTTTTCAATGTTGAGGTTGTTGTTGAATTTGTTGGTGTTTTTGAATGTTGAGGTTGTTGTTGTTTTTCAATGTTGAGGTTGTTGTTGTTTCTCAATGTTGAGGTTGTTGTTGAATTTGTTGGTGTTTTTCAATGTTGAGGTTGTTGTTGAATTTGTTGGTGTTTTTCAATGTTGAGGTTGTTGTTGTTTTTCAATGTTGAGGTTGTTGTTGTATTTGTTGGTGTTTTTCAATGTTGAGGTTGTTGTAGTTTTTCAATGTTGAGGTTGTTGTTGAATTTGTTGGTGTTTTTCAATGTGGAGGTTGTTGTTGTTTTTCAATGTTGAGGTTGTTGTTGAACTTGTTGGTGTTTTTCAATGTTGAGGTTGTTGTTGAATTCGTTGGTGTTTTTCAATGTTGAGGTTGTTGTTGTTTTTCAATGTTGAGGTTGTTGTTGAATTTGTTGGTGTTTTTCAATGTTGAGGTTGTTGTTGTTTTTCAACGTTGAGGTTGTTGCTGAATTTGTTGGTGTTTTTCAATGTTGAGGTTGTTGTTGAATTTGTTGGTGTTTTTCAATGTTGAGGTTGTTGTTGTTTTTCAATGTTCAGGTTATTGTTGAATTTGTTGGTGTTTGTCAATGTTGAGGTTGTTGTTGAATTTGTTGGTCTTTTTCATTGTTGAGGTTGTTGTTGTTTTTGAAAATTGAGGTTGTTGTTGAACTAGTTTGTGTTTTTCAATTTTGAGGTTGTTGATGAATTTGATGGTGTTTTTCAATGTTGAGGTTGTTGTTGTTTTTCAATGTTGAGGTTGTTGTTGAATTTGTTGGTGTTTTTCAATGTTGAGGTTGTTGTTGAATTTGTTGGTCTTTTTCATTGTTGAGGTTGTTGTTGTTTTTGAAAATTGAGGTTGTTGTTGAACTAGTTTGTGTTTTTCAATTTTGAGGTTGTTGATGAATTTGATGGTGTTTTTCAATGTTGAGGTTGTTGTTGTTTTTCAATGTTGAGGTTGTTGTTGAATTTGTTGGTGTTTTTCAATGTTGAGGTTGTTGTTGAATTTGTTGGTGTTTTTCAATGTTGAGGTTGCTGTTGAATTTGTTGGTGTTTTTCAATGTTGAGGTTGTTGTTGTTTTTCAATGTTGAGGTTGTTGTTGAATTTGTTGGTGTTTTTCAATGTTGAGGTTGTTGTTGAATTTGTTGTTGTTTTTCAATGTTGAGGTTGTTGTTGTTTTTCAATATTGAGGTTGTTGTTGAATTTGTTTGTGTTTTTCAATGTTGAGGTTGTTGTTGAATTTGTTGGTGTTTTTCAATGTTGAGGTTGTTGTTGAATTTGTTGGTGTTTTTCAATGTTGAGGTTGTTGTTGTTTTTCAATGTTGAGGTTGTTGTTGAATTTGTTTGTGTTTTTCAATTTCGAGGCTGTTGTTGAATTTGTTGGTGTTTTTCAATGTTGAAGTTGTTGTTGAATTTGTTTGTGTTTTTCAATGTTGAGGTTGTTGCTGAATTTGTTGGTGTTTTTCAATGTTGAGGTTGTCGTTGTTTTTCAATGCTGAGGTTGTTGTTGAACTTGTTGGTGTTTTTCAATGTTGAGGTTGTTGTTGAATTCGTTGGTGTTTTTCAATGTTGAGGTTGTTGTTGTTTTTCAATGTTGAGGTTGTTGTTGAATTTGTTGGTGTTTTTCAATGTTGAGGTTGTTGATGTTTTTCAACGTTGAGGTTGTGGCTGAATTTGTTGGTGTTTTTCAATGCTGAGGTTGTAGTTGAATTTGTTGGTGTTTTTCAATGTTGAGGTTGTTGTTGTTTTTCAATGTTCAGGTTATTGTTGAATTTGTTGGTGTTTTTCAATGTCGAGGTTGCTGTTGTTTTTCAATGTTGAGGTTGTTGTTGAATTTGCTGGTGTTTTTCAATGTTGAGGTTGTTGTTGAATTTGTTGGTCTTTTTCAATGTTGAGGTTGTTGTTGTTTTTGAAAATTGAGGTTGTTGTTGAATTTGTTTGTGTTTTTCAATTTTGAGGTTGTTGTTGAATTTGTTCGTGTTTTTCAATGTTGAGGTTGTTGTTGTTTTTAAATTTGAGGTTGTTTTTGAATTTGTTGGTGTTGTTCAATGTTGAGGTTGTTGTTGTTTTTCAGTGTTGAGGTTGTTGTTGAATTTGTTGGTGTTTTTCAATGTTGAGGTTGCTATTGAATTTTTTGGTGTTTTTCAAGGTTGAGGCTGTTGTTGTTTTTCAATGTTGAGATTGTTGTTGAATTTGTTGGTGTTTTTCAATTTTGAGGTTGTTGATGGTTTTCAATGTTAAGGTTGTTGTTGAATTTGTTGGTGTTCGTCCATGTTGAGGTTCTTGTTGTTTTTCAATGTTGAGGTTGTTGTTGAATTTGTTGGTGTTTTTCAATGTTGAGGTTGTTGTTGAATTTGTTGTTCTTTTTCAATGTTGAGGTTGTTGTTGTTTTTGAAAATTGAGGTTGTTGTTGAACTTGTTTGTGTTTTTCAATTTTAAGGTTGTTGATGAATTTGTTGGTGTTTTTCAATGTTGAGGTTGTTGTTGTTTTTCAATGTTGAGGTTGTTGTTGAATTTGTTGGTGTTTTTCTATGTTGAGGTTGTTGTTGAAATTGTTGGTGTTTTTCAATGTTGAGGTTGCTGTTGAATTTGTTGGTGTTTTTCAATGTTGAGGTTGTTGTTGTTTTTCAATGTTGAGGTTGTTGTTGAATTTGTTGGTGTTTTTCAATGTTGAGGTTGTTGTTGTTTTTCAATATTGAGGTTGTTGTTGAATTTGTTTGTGTTTTTCAATGTTGAGGTTGTTGTTGAATTTGTTGGTGTTTTTCAATGTTGAGGTTGTTGTTGAATTTGTTGGTGTTTTTCAATGTTGAGGTTGTTGTTGTTTTTCAATGTTGAGGTTGTTGTTGAATTGGTTGATGTTTTTCAATTTCGAGGTTGTTGTTGAATTTGTTGGTGTTTTTCAATGTTGAAGTTGTTGTTGAATTTTTTGGTGCTGTTCAATGTTGAGGTTGTTGTTGAATTTGTTGGTGTTTTTAAATGTTGAGGTTGTTGTTGAATTTGTTGGTGTTTTTCAATGTTGAGGTTATTGTTGTTTTTCAATGTTGAGGTTGTTGTTGAATTGGTTGATGTTTTTCAATTTCGAGGTTGTTGTTGAATTTGTTGGTGTTTTTCAATGTTGAAGTTGTTGTTGAATTTGTTTGTGTTTTTCAATGTTGAGGTTGTTGTTGGTTTTCAATGTTGAGGTTGTTGTTGAATTTGTTGGTGTTTTTGAATGTTGAGGTTGTTGCTGAATTTGTTGGTGTTTTTCAATGCTGAGGTTGTAGTTGAATTTGTTGGTGTTCTTCGATGTTGAGGTTGTTGTTGTTTTTCAATGTTCAGGTTATTGTTGAATTTGTTGGTGTTTTTCAATGTCGAGGTTGCTGTTGTTTTTCAATGTTGAGGTTGTTGTTGAATTTGTTGGTGTTTTTCAATGTTGAGGTTGTTGTTGAATTTGTTGGTCTTTTTCAATGTTGAGGTTGTTGTTGTTTTTGAAAATTGAGGTTGTTGTTGAATTTGTTTGTGTTTTTCAATTTTGAGGTTGTTGTTGAATTTGTTGGTGTTTTTCAATGTTGAGGTTGTTGTTGTTTTTAAATTTGAGGTTGTTTTTGAATTTGTTGGTGTTTTTCAATGTTGAGGTTGTTGTTGTTTTTCAGTGTTGAGGTTGTTGTTGAATTTGTTGGTGTTTTTCAATGTTGAGGTTGCTATTGAATTTTTTGGTGTTTTTCAAGGTTGAGGCTGTTGTTGTTTTTCAATGTTGAGATTGTTGTTGAATTTGTTGGTGTTTTTCAATTTTGAGGTTGTTGATGGTTTTCAATGTTAAGGTTGTTGTTGAATTTGTTGGTGTTCGTCCATTTTGAGGTTCTTGTTGTTTTTCAATGTTGAGGTTGTTGTTGAATTTGTTGGTGTTTTTCAATGTTGAGGTTGTTGTTGAATTTGTTGTTCTTTTTCAATGTTGAGGTTGTTGTTGTTTTTGAAAATTGAGGTTGTTGTTAAACTTGTTTGTGTTTTTCAATTTTGAGGTTGTTGATGAATTTGTTGGTGTTTTTCAATGTTGAGGTTGTTGTTGTTTTTCAATGTTGAGGTTGTTGTTGAATTTGTTGGTGTTTTTCAATGTTGAGGTTGTTGTTGAATTTGTTGGTGTTTTTCAATGTTGAGGTTGTTGTTGTTTTTCAATGTTGAGGTTGTTTGTTGAATTTGTTGGTGTTTTTCAATGTTGAGGTTGTTGTTGAATTTGTTGGTGTTTTTCAATGTTGAGGTTGCTGTTGAATTTGTTGGTGTTTTTCAATGTTGAGGTTGTTGTTGTTTTCCAATGTTGAGGTTGTTGTTGAATTTGTTGGTGTTTTTCAATGTTGAGGTTGTTGTTGAATTTGTTGTTGTTTTTCAATGTTGAGGTTGTTGTTGTTTTTCAATATTGAGGTTGTTGTTGAATTTGTTTGTGTTTTTCAATGTTGAGGTTGTTGTTGAATTTGTTGGTGTTTTTCAATGTTGAGGTTGTTGTTGAATTTGTTGGTGTTTTTCAATGTTGAGGTTGTTGTTGTTTTTCAATGTTGAGGTTGTTGTGGAATTTGTTTGTGTTTTTCA
Source organism: Isurus oxyrinchus (assembly GCA_026770705.1). NCBI lineage: Eukaryota > Metazoa > Chordata > Chondrichthyes > Lamniformes > Lamnidae > Isurus > Isurus oxyrinchus. The sequence goes on along the minus strand of JANJGN010000516.1, from coordinate 335,093 downwards.
ATTTCGAGGCTGTTGTTGAATTTGTTGGTGTTTTTCAATGTTGAAGTTGTTGTTGAATTTGTTGGTGTTGTTCAATGTTGAGGTTGTTGTTGAATTTGTTGGTGTTTTTAAATGTTGAGGTTGTTGTTGAATTTGTTGGTGTTTTTCAATGTTGAGGTTATTGTTGTTTTTCAATGTTGAGGTTGTTGTTGAATTGGTTGATGTTTTTCAATTTCGAGGTTGTTGTTGAATTTGTTGGTGTTTTTCAATGTTGAAGTTGTTGTTGAATTTGTTGGTTTTTTTCAATGTTGAGGTTGTTGTTGTTTTTCAAAGTTGAGGTTGTTGTTGAATTTGTTGGTGTTTTTGAATGTTGAGGTTGTTGTTGTTTTTCAATGTTGAGGTTGTTGTTGTTTTTCAATGTTGAGGTTGTTGTTGAATTTGTTAGTGTTTTTCAATGTTGAGGATGTTTTTGAATTTGTTGCTGTTTTTCAATGCTGAGCTTGTTGTTGTTTTTCAATGTTGAGGTTGTTGTTGTATTTGTTGGTGTTTTTCAATGTTGAGGTTGTTGTAGTTTTTCAATGTTGAGGTTGTTGTTGAATTTGTTGGTGTTTTTCAATGTGGAGGTTGTTGTTGTTTTTCAATGTTGAGGTTGTTGTTGAATTTGTTGGTGTTTTTCAATGTTGAGGTTGTTGTTGTTTTTCAATGTTGAGGTTGTTGTTGAATTTGTTGGTGTTTTTCAATGTTGAGGTTGTTGCTGAATTTGTTGGTGTTTTTCAATGTTGAGGTTGTTGTTGAATTTGTTTGTGTTTTTCAATGTTGAGGTTGTTGTTGTTTTTCAATGCTGAGGTTGTTGTTGAACTTGTTGGTGTTTTTCAATGTTGAGGTTGTTGTTGAATTCGTTGGTGTTTTTCAATGTTGAGGTTGTTGTTGTTTTTCAATGTTGAGGTTGTTGTTGAATTTGTTGGTGTTTTTCAATGTTGAGGTTGCTGTTGAATTTGTTGGTGTTTTTCAATGTTGAGGTTGTTGTTATTTTTCAATGTTGAGGTTGTTGTTGAATTTGTTGGTGTTTTTCAATGTTGAGGTTGTTGTTGAATTTGTTGTTGTTTTTCAATGTTGAGGTTGTTGTTGTTTTTCAATATTGAGGTTGTTGTTGAATTTGTTTGTGTTTTTCAATGTTGAGGTTGTTGTTGAATTTGTTGGTGTTTTTCAATGTTGAGGTTGTTGTTGAATTTGTTGGTGTTTTTCAATGTTGTGGTTGTTATTGTTTTTCAATGTTGAGGTTGTTGTGGAATTTGTTTGTGTTTTTCAATTTCGAGGCTGTTGTTGAATTTGTTGGTGTTTTTCAATGTTGAGGTTATTTGTTTTTCAATGTTGAGGTTGTTGTTGAATTGGTTGATGTTTTTCAATTTCGAGGTTGTTGTTGAATTTGTTGGTGTTTTTCAATGTTGAAGTTGTTGTTGAATTTGTTGGTGTTTTTCAATGTTGAGGTTGTTGTTGTTTTTCAATGTTGAGGTTGTTGTTGAATTTGTTGGTGTTTTTGAATGTTGAGGTTGTTGTTGTTTTTCAATGTTGAGGTTGTTGTTGTTTTTCAATGTTGAGGTTGTTGTTGAATTTGTTAGTGTTTTTCAATGTTGAGGATGTTTTTGAATTTGTTGCTGTTTTTCAATGTTGAGGTTGTTGTAGTTTTTCAATGTTGAGGTTGTTGTTGAATTTGTTGGTGTTTTTCAATGTGGAGGTTGTTGTTGTTTTTCAATGTTGAGGTTGTTGTTGAATTTGTTGGTGTTTTTCAATGTTGCGGTTGTTGCTGAATTTGTTGGTGTTTTTCAATGTTGAGGTTGTTGTTGAATTTGTTTGTGTTTTTCAATGTTGAGGTTGTTGCTGAATTTGTTGGTGTTTTTCAATGTTGAGGTTGTTGTTGTTTTTCAATGCTGAGGTTGTTGTTGAACTTGTTGGTGTTTTTCAATGTTGAGGTTGTTGTTGAATTCGTTGGTGTTTTTCAATGTTGAGGTTGTTGTTGTTTTTCAATGTTGAGGTTGTTGTTGAATTTGTTGGTGTTTTTCAATGTTGAGGTTGTTGATGTTTTTCAACGTTGAGGTTGTTGCTGAATTTGTTGGTGTTTTTCAATGCTGAGGTTGTAGTTGAATTTGTTGGTGTTTTTCAATGTTGAGGTTGTTGTTGTTTTTCAATGTTCAGGTTATTGTTGAATTTGTTGGTGTTTTTCAATGTCGAGGTTGCTGTTGTTTTTCAATGTTGAGGTTGTTGTTGAATTTGTTGGTGTTTTTCAATGTTGAGGTTGTTGTTGAATTTGTTGGTCTTTTTCAATGTTGAGGTTGTTGTTGTTTTTGAAAATTGAGGTTGTTGTTGAATTTGTTTGTGTTTTTCAATTTTGAGGTTGTTGTTGAATTTGTTGGTGTTTTTCAATGTTGAGGTTGTTGTTGTTTTTAAATTTGAGGTTGTTTTTGAATTTGTTGGTGTTTTTCAATGTTGAGGTTGTTGTTGTTTTTCACTGTTGAGGTTGTTGTTGAATTTGTTGGTGTTTTTCAATGTTGAGGTTGCTATTGAATTTTTTGGTGTTTTTCAAGGTTGAGGCTGTTGTTGTTTTTCAATGTTGAGATTGTTGTTGAATTTGTTGGTGTTTTTCAATTTTGAGGTTGTTGATGTTTTTCAATGTTGAGGTTGTTGTTGAATTTGTTGGTGTTCGTCCATGTTGAGGTTCTTGTTGTTTTTCAATGTTGAGGATGTTGTTGAATTTGTTGGTGTTTTTCAATGTTGAGGTTGTTGTTGAATTTGTTGGTGTTTTTCAATGTTGAGGTTGCTGTTGAATTTGTTGGTGGTTTTCAATGTTGAGGTTGTTGTTGTTTTTCAATGTTGAGGTTGTTGTTGAATTTGTTGGTGTTTTTCAACGTTGAGGTTGTTGTTGAATTTGTTGGTGTTTTTCAATGTTGAGGTTGTTGTTGTTTTTCAATATTGAGGTTGTTGTTGAATTTGTTTGTGTTTTTCAATGTTGAGGTTGGTGTTGAATTTGTTTGTATTTTTCAATGTTGAGGTTGTTGTTGTTTTTCAATGTTGAGGTTGTTGTTGAATTTGTTGGTGTTTTTCAATGTTGAGGTTGTTGTTGAATTTGTTGGTGTTTTTCAATGTTGAGGTTGTTGTTGAATTTGTTGGTGTTTTTCAATGTTGAGGTTGTTGTTGAATTTGTTGGTGTTTTTCAATGTTGAGGTTGTTGTTGTTTTTCAATGTTGAGGTTGTTGTTGAATTTGTTGGTGTTTTTCAATGTTGAGGTTGTTGTTGTTTTTCAATGTTGAGGTTGTTGTTGAATTTGTTGGTGTTTTTCAATTTCGAGGTTGTTGTTGAATTTGTTGTTGTTTTTCAATGTTGAAGTTGTTGAATTTGTTGGTGTTTTTCAATGTTGAGGTTATTGTTGTTTTTCAATGTTGAGGTTGTTGTTGAATTTGTTGGTGTTTTCCAATGTTGAGGTTGTTGTTGTTTTTCAATGTTGAGGTTGTTGTTGAATTTGTTGGTGTTTTTCAATGTTGAGGTTGTTGTTGTTTTTCAATGTTGAGGTTGTTGCTTAATTTGTTCGTGTTTTTCAATGTTGAGGTTGCTGTTGAATTTGTTGGTGTTTTTCAAAGTTGAGGATTTTGTTGTTTTTCAATGTTGAGGTTGTTGTTGAATTTGTTGGTGTTTTTCAACGTTGAGGTTGTTGTTGAATTTGTTCGTGTTTTTCAATGCTGAGTTTGTTGTTGTTTTTCAATATTGAGGTTCTTGTTGAATTTGTTTGTGTTTTTCAATGTTGAGGTTGTTGTTGTTTTTCAATGTTGAGGTTGTTGTTGAATTTGTTGGTGTTTTTCAATGTTGAGGTTGTTGTTGAATTTGTTGCTGTTTTTCAATGTTGGGGTTGTTGTTGTTTTTCAATGTTGAGGTTGTTGTTGTATGTGTTGGTGTTTTTCAATGTTGAGGTTGTTGTAGTTTTTCAATGTTGACGTTGTTGTTGAATTTGTTGGTGTTTTTCAATGTGGAGGTTGTTGTTGTTTTTCAATGTTGAGGTTGTTGTTGAATGTGTTGGTGTTTTTCAATGTTGAGGTTGTTGTTGAATTTGTTGGTGTTTTTCAATGTTGAGGTTGTTGTTGAATTTGTTTGTGTTTTTCAATGTTGAGGTTGTTGCTGAATTTGTCGGTGTTTTTCAATGTTGAGGTTGTTGTTGTTTTTCAATGCTGAGGTTGTTGTTGAACTTGTTGGTGTTTTTCAATGTTGAGGATGTTGTTGTTTTTCAATGTTGAGGTTGTTGTTGAATTTGTTGGTGTTTTTTAATGTTGAGGTTGTTGTTGTTTTTCAACGTTGAGGTTGTTGCTGAATTTGTTGGTGTTTTTCAATGTTGAGGTTGTTGTTGAATTTGTTGGTGTTTTTCAATGTTGAGGTTGTTGTTGTTTTTCAATGTTCAGGTTATTGTTGAATTTGTTGGTGTTTTTCAATGTCGAGGTTGTTGTTGTTTTTCAATGTTGAGGTTGTTGTTGAATTTGTTGATGTTTTTCAATGTTGAGGTTGTTGTTGAATTTGTTGGTCTTTTTCAATGTTGAGGTTGTTGTTGTTTTTGAAAATTGAGGTTGTTGTTGAATTTGTTTGTGTTTTTCAATTTTGAGGTTGTTGTTGAATTTGTTGGTGTTTTTCAATGTTGAGGTTGTTGTTTTTCAATGTTGAGGTTGTTGTTGAATTTGTTGGTGTTTTACAATGATGAGGTTGTTGTTGTTTTTCAATGTTGAGGTTGTTGTTGAATTTGTTGGTGTTTTTCAATGTTGAGGTTGCTATTGAATTTGTTGGTGTTTTTCAAGGTTGAGGCTGTTGTTGTTTTTCAATGTTGAGATTGTTGTTGAATTTGTTGGTGTTTTTCAATTTTGAGGTTGTTGATGTTTTTCAATGTTGAGGTTGTTGTTGAATTTGTTGGTGTTCGTCCATGTTGAGGTTCTTGTTGCTTTTCAATGTTGAGGATGTTGTTGAATTTGTTGGTGTTTTTCAATGTTGAGGTTGTTGTTGAATTTGTTGGTGTTTTTCAATGTTGAGGTTGCTGTTTAATTTGTTGGTGGTTTTCAATGTTGAGGTTGTTGTTGTTTTTCAATGCTGAGGTTGTTGTTGAATTTGTTGGTGTTTTTCAATGCTGAGGTTGTTGTTGAATTTGTTGGTGTTTTTCAATGTTGAGGTTGTTGTTGTTATTCAATATTGAGGTTGTTGTTGAATTTGTTTGTGTTTTTCAATGTTGAGGTTGGTGTTGAATTTGTTTGTATTTTTCAATGTTGAGGTTGTTGTTGTTTTTCAATGTTGAGGTTGTTGTTGAATTTGTTGGTGTTTTTCAATGTTGAGGTTGTTGTTGAATTTGTTGCTGTTTTTCAATGTTGAGGTTGTTGTTGTTCTTCAATGTTGAGGTTGTTGTTGAATTTGTTGGTGTTTTTCATTTTGAGGTTGTTGTTGAATTTGTTGGTGTTTTTCAATGTTGAAGTTTTTGAATTTGTTGGTGTTTTTCAATGTTGAGGTTATTGTTGTTTTTCAATGTTGAGGTTGTTGTTGAATTTGTTGGTGTTTTTCAATGTTGAGGTTGTTGTTGTTTTTCAATGTTGAGGTTGTTGTTGAATTTGTTGGTGTTTTTCAATGTTGAGGTTGTTGTTGTTTTTCAATGTTGAGGTTGTTGTTGTTTTTCAATGTTGAGGTTGTTGTTGAATTTGTTGGTGTTTTTCAATGTTGAGGTTGTTGTTGAATTTGTTGCTGTTTTTCAATGTTGAGGTTGTTGTTGTTTTTCAATGTTGAGGTTGTTGTTGTATTTGTTGGTGTTTTTCAATGTTGAGGTTGTTGTAGTTTTTCAATGTTGAGGTTGTTGTTGAATTTGTTGGTGTTTTTCAATGTGGAGGTTGTTGTTGTTTTTCAATGTTGAGGTTGTTGTTGAATTTGTTGGTGTTTTTCAATGTTGAGGTTGTTGTTGAATTTGTTGGTGTTTTTCAATGTTGAGGTTGTTTTTGAATTTGTTTGTGTTTTTCAATGTTGAGGTTGTTGCTGAATTTGTTGGTGTTTTTCAATGTTGAGGTTGTTTTTGTTTTTCAATGCTGAGGTTGTTGTTGAACTTGTTGGTGTTTTTCAATGTTGAGGTTGTTGTTGAATTTGTTGGTGTTTTTCAATGTTGAGGTTGTTGTTGTTTTTCAATGTTGAGGTTGTTGTTGAATTTGTTGGTGTTTTTCAATGTTGAGGTTGTTGTTGTCTTTCAACGTTGAGGTTGTTGCTGAATTTGTTGGTGTTTTTCAATGTTGAGGTTGTTGTTGTTTTTCAACGTTGAGGTTGTTGCTGAATTTGTTGGTGTTTTTCAATGTTGAGGTTGCTATTGAATTTTTTGGTGTTTTTCAAGGTTGAGGCTGTTGTTGTTTTTCAATGTTGAGATTGTTGTTGAATTTGTTGGTGTTTTTCAATTTTGAGGTTGTTGATGTTTTTCAATGTTGAGGTTGTTGTTGAATTTGTTGGTGTTCGTCCATGTTGAGGTTCTTGTTGTTTTTCAATGTTGAGGATGTTGTTGAATTTGTTGGTGTTTTTCAATGTTGAGGTTGTTGTTGAATTTGTTGGTGTTTTTCAATGTTGAGGTTGCTGTTGAATTTGTTGGTGGTTTTCAATGTTGAGGTTGTTGTTGTTTTTCAATGTTGAGGTTGTTGTTGAATTTGTTGGTGTTTTTCAATGTTGAGGTTGTTGTTGAATTTGTTGGTGTTTTTCAATGTTGAGGTTGTTGTTGTTTTTCAATATTGAGGTTGTTGTTGAATTTGTTTGTGTTTTTCAATGTTGAGGTTGGTGTTGAATTTGTTTGTATTTTTCAATGTTGAGGTTGTTGTTGTTTTTCAATGTTGAGGTTGTTGTTGAATTTGTTGGTGTTTTTCAATGTTGAGGTTGTTGTTGAATTTGTTGGTGTTTTTCAATGTTGAGGTTGTTGTTGAATTTGTTGGTGTTTTTCAATGTTGAGGTTGTTGTTGAATTTGTTGGTGTTTTTCAATGTTGAGGTTGTTGTTGTTTTTCAATGTTGAGGTTGTTGTTGAATTTGTTGGTGTTTTTCAATGTTGAGGTTGTTGTTGTTTTTCAATGTTGAGGTTGTTGTTGAATTTGTTGGTGTTTTTCAATTTCGAGGTTGTTGTTGAATTTGTTGTTGTTTTTCAATGTTGAAGTTGTTGAATTTGTTGGTGTTTTTCAATGTTGAGGTTATTGTTGTTTTTCAATGTTGAGGTTGTTGTTGAATTTGTTGGTGTTTTCCAATGTTGAGGTTGTTGTTGTTTTTCAATGTTGAGGTTGTTGTTGAATTTGTTGGTGTTTTTCAATGTTGAGGTTGTTGTTGTTTTTCAATGTTGAGGTTGTTGCTTAATTTGTTCGTGTTTTTCAATGTTGAGGTTGCTGTTGAATTTGTTGGTGTTTTTCAAAGTTGAGGATTTTGTTGTTTTTCAATGTTGAGGTTGTTGTTGAATTTGTTGGTGTTTTTCAACGTTGAGGTTGTTGTTGAATTTGTTCGTGTTTTTCAATGCTGAGTTTGTTGTTGTTTTTCAATATTGAAGTTCTTGTTGAATTTGTTTGTGTTTTTCAATGTTGAGGTTGTTGTTGTTTTTCAATGTTGAGGTTGTTGTTGAATTTGTTGGTGTTTTTCAATGTTGAGGTTGTTGTTGAATTTGTTGCTGTTTTTCAATGTTGGGGTTGTTGTTGTTTTTCAATGTTGAGGTTGTTGTTGTATGTGTTGGTGTTTTTCAATGTTGAGGTTGTTGTAGTTTTTCAATGTTGACGTTGTTGTTGAATTTGTTGGTGTTTTTCAATGTGGAGGTTGTTGTTGTTTTTCAATGTTGAGGTTGTTGTTGAATGTGTTGGTGTTTTTCAATGTTGAGGTTGTTGTTGAATTTGTTGGTGTTTTTCAATGTTGAGGTTGTTGTTGAATTTGTTTGTGTTTTTCAATGTTGAGGTTGTTGCTGAATTTGTCGGTGTTTTTCAATGTTGAGGTTGTTGTTGTTTTTCAATGCTGAGGTTGTTGTTGAACTTGTTGGTGTTTTTCAATGTTGAGGATGTTGTTGTTTTTCAATGTTGAGGTTGTTGTTGAATTTGTTGGTGTTTTTTAATGTTGAGGTTGTTGTTGTTTTTCAACGTTGAGGTTGTTGCTGAATTTGTTGGTGTTTTTCAATGTTGAGGTTGTTGTTGAATTTGTTGGTGTTTTTCAATGTTGAGGTTGTTGTTGTTTTTCAATGTTCAGGTTATTGTTGAATTTGTTGGTGTTTTTCAATGTCGAGGTTGTTGTTGTTTTTCAATGTTGAGGTTGTTGTTGAATTTGTTGATGTTTTTCAATGTTGAGGTTGTTGTTGAATTTGTTGGTCTTTTTCAATGTTGAGGTTGTTGTTGTTTTTGAAAATTGAGGTTGTTGTTGAATTTGTTTGTGTTTTTCAATTTTGAGGTTGTTGTTGAATTTGTTGGTGTTTTTCAATGTTGAGGTTGTTGTTTTTCAATGTTGAGGTTGTTGTTGAATTTGTTGGTGTTTTACAATGTTGAGGTTGTTGTTGTTTTTCAATGTTGAGGTTGTTGTTGAATTTGTTGGTGTTTTTCAATGTTGAGGTTGCTATTGAATTTGTTGGTGTTTTTCAAGGTTGAGGCTGTTGTTGTTTTTCAATGTTGAGATTGTTGTTGAATTTGTTGGTGTTTTTCAATTTTGAGGTTGTTGATGTTTTTCAATGTTGAGGTTGTTGTTGAATTTGTTGGTGTTCGTCCATGTTGAGGTTCTTGTTGCTTTTCAATGTTAAGGATGTTGTTGAATTTGTTGGTGTTTTTCAATGTTGAGGTTGTTGTTGAATTTGTTGGTGTTTTTCAATGTTGAGGTTGCTGTTTAATTTGTTGGTGGTTTTCAATGTTGAGGTTGTTGTTGTTTTTCAATGCTGAGGTTGTTGTTGAATTTGTTGGTGTTTTTCAATGCTGAGGTTGTTGTTGAATTTGTTGGTGTTTTTCAATGTTGAGGTTGTTGTTGTTATTCAATATTGAGGTTGTTGTTGAATTTGTTTGTGTTTTTCAATGTTGAGGTTGGTGTTGAATTTGTTTGTATTTTTCAATGTTGAGGTTGTTGTTGTTTTTCAATGTTGAGGTTGTTGTTGAATTTGTTGGTGTTTTTCAATGTTGAGGTTGTTGTTGAATTTGTTGCTGTTTTTCAATGTTGAGGTTGTTGTTGTTCTTCAATGTTGAGGTTGTTGTTGAATTTGTTGGTGTTTTTCATTTTGAGGTTGTTGTTGAATTTGTTGGTGTTTTTCAATGTTGAAGTTTTTGAATTTGTTGGTGTTTTTCAATGTTGAGGTTATTGTTGTTTTTCAATGTTGAGGTTGTTGTTGAATTTGTTGGTGTTTTTCAATGTTGAGGTTGTTGTTGTTTTTCAATGTTGAGGTTGTTGTTGAATTTGTTGGTGTTTTTCAATGTTGAGGTTGTTGTTGTTTTTCAATGTTGAGGTTGTTGCTTAATTTGTTGGTGTTTTTCAATGTTGAGGTTTTTGTTGAATTTGTTGGTGTTTTTCAATGTTGAGGTTTTTGTTGTTTTTCAATGTTCAGGTTGTTGTTGAATTTGTTGGTGTTTTTCAACGTTGAGGTTGTTGTTGAATTTATTCGTGTTTTTCAATGCTCAGGTTGTTGTTGTTTTTCAATGTTGAGGTTGTTGTTGAATTTGTTGGTGTTTTTCAATGTTGAGGTTGTTGTTATTTTTCAATGTTCAGGTTATTGTTGAATTTGTTGGTGTTTTTCAATGTCGAGGTTGTTGTTGTTTTTCAATGTTGAGGTTGTTGTTGAATTTGTTGATGTTTTTCAATGTTGAGGTTGTTGTTGACTTTGTTGGTCTTTTTCAATGTTGAGGTTGTTGTTGTTTTTGAAAATTGAGGTTGTTGTTGAATTTGTTTGTGTTTTTCAATTTTGAGGTTGTTGTTGAATTTGTTGGTGTTTTTCAATGTTGAGGTTGTTGTTGTTTTTCAATGTTGAGGTTGTTGTTGAATTTGTTGGTGTTTTTCAATGTTCAGGTTGTTGTTGTTTTTCAATGTTGAAATTGTTGTTGAATTTGTTGGTGTTTTTCAATGTTGAGGTTGCTATTGAATTTGTTGGTGTTTTTCAATGTTGAGGTTGTTGTAGTTTTTCAATGTTGAGGTTGTTGTTGAATTTGTTGTTGTTTTTCTTTGTTGAGGTTGTTGTTGTTTTTCAATGTTGAGGTTGTTGTTGTTTTTCAATGTTGAGGTTGTTGTTGAATTTGTTGGTGTTTTTCAATGTTGAGGTTGTTGTAGTTTTTCAATGTTGAGGTTGTTGTTGAATTTGTTGGTGTTTTTCAAATGTGAGGTTGTTGTTGTTTTTCAATGTTGAGGTTGTTGTTGAATTTGTTGGTGTTTTTCCATGTTGAGGTTGTAGTTGTTTTTCAAAGTTGAGGTTGTTGTTCAATTTGTTGGTGTTTTTCAATGTTGAAGTTGTTGTTGAATTTGTTGGTGTTTTTCAATGTTGAGGTTGTTGTTGTTTTTCAATGTTGAGGTTGTTGTTGAATTTGTTGTTGTTTTTCAATGTTGAGGTTGTTGTTGTTTTTCAATGTTGATGTTGTTGTTGTTTTTCAATGTTGAGGTTGTTGTTGAATTTGTTGGTGTTTTTCAATGTTGAGGTTGTTGTTGTTTTTCAATGTTGAGGTTGTTGTTGAATTTCTTGGGGTTTTTCAATGTTGAGGTTGTTGTCGAATTTGTTGGTGTTTTTCATTGTTGAGGTTGTTGTTGAATTTGTTGGTGTTTTTCAATGTTGAGGTTGTTGTTGTTTTTCAATGTTGAGGTTGTTGTTGAATTTGTTGGTGTTTTTCAATGTTGAGGTTGTTGTTGTTTTTCAATGTTGAGGTTGTTGTTGAATTTGTTGGTGTTTTTCCATGTTGAGGTTGTTGTTGTTTTTCAAAGTTGAGGTTGTTGTTAAATTTGTTGGTGTTTTTCAATGTTGAGGTTGTTGTTGAATTTGTTGGTGTTTTTCATTGTTGAGGTTGTTGTTGAATTTGTTGGTGTTTTTCAATGTTGAGGTTGTTGTTGTTTTTCAATGTTGAGATTGTTGTTGAATTTGTTGGTGTTTTTCAATGTTGAGGTTGTTGTTGTTTTTCAATGTTCAGGTTGTTGTTGTTTTTCAATGTTCAGGTTGTTGTTGAATTTGTTGGTGTTTTTCAATGTTCAGGTTGTTGTTGTTTTTCAATGTTGAAGTTGTTGTTGAATTTGTTGGTGTTTTTCAATGTTCAGGTTGTTGTTGAATTTGTTGGTGTTTTTCAATGTTGAGGTTGTTGTTGTTTTTAAATGTTGAGGTTGTTGTTGAATTTGTTGGTGTTTTTCAAATTTGAGGTTGTTGTTGTTTTTCAATGTTGAGGTTGTTGTTGAATTTGTTGGTGTTTTTCCATGTTGAGGTTGTAGTTGTTTTTCAAAGTTGAGGTTGTTGTTAAATTTGTTGGTGTTTTTCAATGTTGAGGTTGTTGTTCAATTTGTTGGTGTTTTTCAATGTTGAAGTTGTTGTTGAATTTGTTGGTGTTTTTCAATGTTGAGGTTGTTGTTGTTTTTCAATGTTGAGGTTGTTGTTGAATTTGTTGTTGTTTTTCTTTGTTGAGGTTGTTGTTGTTTTTCAATGTTGAGGTGGTTGTTGTTTTTCAATGTTGAGGTTGTTGTTGAATTTGTTGGTGTTTTTCAATGTTGAGGTTGTTGTAGTTTTTCAATGTTGAGGTTGTTGTTGAATTTGTTGGTGTTTTTCAAATTTGAGGTTGTTGTTGTTTTTCAATGTTGAGGTTGTTGTTCAATTTGTTGGTGTTTTTCAATGTTGAAGTTGTTGTTGAATTTGTTGGTGTTTTTCAATGTTGAGATTGTTGTTGTTTTTCAATGCTGAGGTTGTTGAATTTGTTGTTGTTTTTCAATGTTGAGGTTGTTGTTGTTTTTCAATGTTGAGGTTGTTGTAGTTTTTCAATGTTGAGGTTGTTGTTGAATTTGTTGGTGTTTTTCAATGTACAGGTTGTTGTTGAATTTGTTGGTGTTTTTCAATGTTGAGGTTGTTGTTGAATTTGTTGGTGTTTTTCTATGTTGAGGTTGTTGTTGTTTTTCAATATTGAGGTTGTTGTTGAATTTGTTTGTGTTTTTCAATGTTGAGGTTGGTGTTGAATTTGTTTGTATTTTTCAATGTTGAGGTTGTTGCTGTTTTTCAATGTTGAGGTTGTTGTTGAATTTGTTGGTGTTTTTCAATGTTGAGGTTGTTGTTGAATTTGTTGGTGTTTTTCAATGTTGAGGTTGTTGTTGTTTTTCAATGTTGAGGTTGTTGTTGAATTTGTTGGTGTTTTTCAATGTTGAGGTTGTTGTTGTTTTTCAATGTTGAGGTTGTTGTTGAATTTGTTGGTGTTTTTCAATTTCGAGGTTGTTGTTGAATTTGTTGGTGTTTTTCAATGTTGAAGTTGTTGAATTTGTTGGTGTTTTTCAATGTTGAGGTTATTGTTGTTTTTCAATGTTGAGGTTGTTGTTGAATTTGTTGGTGTTTTTCAATGTTGAGGTTGTTGTTGTTTTTCAATGTTGAGGTTGTTGTTGAATTTGTTGGTGTTTTTCAATGTTGAGGTTGTTGTTGTTTTTCAATGTTGAGGTTGTTGCTGAATTTTTTGGTGTTTTTCAATGTTGAGGTTGTTGTTGAATTTGTTGGTGTTTTTCAATGTTGAGGTTGTTGTTGTTTTTCAATGTTGAGGTTGTTGTTGAATTTGTTGGTGTTTTTCAATGTTGAGGTTGTTGTTGTTTTTCAATGTTGAGGTTGTTGCTGAATTTGTTGGTGTTTTTCAATGTTGAGGTTGTTGTTGAATTTGTTGGTGTTTTTCAATGTTGAGGTTGTTGTTGTTTTTCAATGTTGAGGTTGTTGTTGAATTTGTTGGTGTTTTTCAACGTTGAGGTTGTTGTTGAACTTGTTCATGTTTTTCAATGCTGAGGTTGTTGTTGTTTTTCAATGTTGAGGTTGTTGTTGAATTTGTTGGTGTTTTTCAATGTTGAGGTTGTTGTAGTTTTTCAATGTTGAGATGTTGTTGAATTTGTTGATGTTTTTCAATTTCGAGGTTGTTGTTGAATTTGTTGGTGTTTTTCAATGTTGAAGTTGTTGTTGAATTTGTTGGTGTTTTTCAATGTTGAGGTTTTTGTTGAATTTGTTGGTGTTTTTAAATGTTGAGGTTGTTGTTGAATTTGTTGGTGTTTTTCAATGTTGAGGTTGTTGTTGTTTTTCAATGTTGAGGTTGTTGTTGAATTGGTTGATGTTTTTCAATTTCGAGGTTGTTGTTGAATTTGTTGGTGTTTTTCAATGTTGAAGTTGTTGTTGAATTTGTTGGTGTTTTTCAATGTTGAGGTTGTTGTTGTTTTTCAATGTTGAGGTTGTTGTTGAATTTGTTGGAGTTTTTGAATGTTGAGGTTGTTGTTGTTTTTCAATGTTGAGGTTGTTGTTGTTTTTCAATGTTGAGGTTGTTGTTGAATTTGTTGGTGTTTTTCAATGTTGAGGTTGTTGTTGAATTTGTTGCTGTTTTTCAATGTTGAGGTTGTTGTTGTTTTTCAATGTTGAGGTAGTTGTTGTATTTGTTGGTGTTTTTCAATGTTGAGGTTGTTGTAGTTTTTCAATGTTGAGGTTGTTGTTGAATTTGTTGGAGTTTTTCAATGTGGAGGTTGTTGTTGTTTTTCAATGTTGAGGTTGTTGTTGAATTTGTTGGTGTTTTTCAATGTTGAGGTTGTTGTTGAATTTGTTGGTGTTTATCAATGTTGAGGTTGTTTTTGAATTTGTTTGTGTTTTTCAATGTTGAGGTTGTTGCTGAATTTGTTGGTGTTTTTCAATGTTGAGGTTGTTTTTGTTTTTCAATGCTGAGGTTGTTGTTGAACTTGTTGGTGTTTTTCAATGTTGAGGTTGTTGTTGAATTTGTTGGTGTTTTTCAATGTTGAGGTTGTTGTTATTTTTCAATGTTGAGGTTGTTGTTGAATTTGTTGGTGTTTTTCAATGTTGAGGTTGTTGTTGTTTTTCAACGTTGAGGTTGTTGCTGAATTTGTTGGTGTTTTTCAATGTTGAGGTTGTTGTTGTTTTTCAATGTTGAGGTTGTTGTTGAATTTGTTGGTGTTTTTGAATGTTGAGGTTGTTGTTGTTTTTCAATGTTGAGGTTGTTGTTGTTTTTCAATGTTGAGGTTGTTGTTGAATTTGTTGGTGTTTTTCAATGTTGAGGATGTTGTTGAATTTGTTGCTGTTTTTCAATGTTGAGGTTGTTGTTGTTTTTCAATGTTCAGGTTGTTGTTGAATTTGTTGGTGTTTTTCAACGTTGAGGTTGTTGTTGAATTTATTCGTGTTTTTCAATGCTCAGGTTGTTGTTGTTTTTCAATGTTGAGGTTGTTGTTGAATTTGTTGGTGTTTTTCAATGTTGAGGTTGTTGTTATTTTTCAATGTTCAGGTTATTGTTGAATTTGTTGGTGTTTTTCAATGTCGAGGTTGTTGTTGTTTTTCAATGTTGAGGTTGTTGTTGAATTTGTTGATGTTTTTCAATGTTGAGGTTGTTGTTGACTTTGTTGGTCTTTTTCAATGTTGAGGTTGTTGTTGTTTTTGAAAATTGAGGTTGTTGTTGAATTTGTTTGTGTTTTTCAATTTTGAGGTTGTTGTTGAATTTGTTGGTGTTTTTCAATGTTGAGGTTGTTGTTGTTTATCAATGTTGAGGTTGTTGTTGAATTTGTTGGTGTTTTTCAATGTTCAGGTTGTTGTTGTTTTTCAATGTTGAAATTGTTGTTGAATTTGTTGGTGTTTTTCAATGTTGAGGTTGCTATTGAACTTGTTGGTGTTTTTCAATGTTGAGGTTGTTGTTGTTTTTAAATGTTGAGGTTGTTGTTGAATTTGTTGGTGTTTCTCAAATTTGAGGTTGTTGTTGTTTTTCAATGTTGAGGTTGTTGTTGAATTTGTTGGTGTTTTTCCATGTTGAGGTTGTAGTTGTTTTTCAAAGTTGAGGATGTTGTTAAATTTGTTGGTGTTTTTCAATGTTGAGGTTGTTGTTCAATTTGTTGGTGTTTTTCAATGTTGAAGTTGTTGTTGAATTTGTTTGTGTTTTTCAATGTTGAGGTTGTTGTTGTTTTTCAGTGTTGAGGTTGTTGTTGAATTTGTTGTTGTTTTTCTTTGTTGAGGTTGTTGTTGTTTTTCAATGTTGAGGTTGTTGTTGTTTTTCAATGTTGAGGTTGTTGTTGAATTTGTTGGTGTTTTTCAATGTTGAGGTTGTTGTAGTTTTTCAATGTTGAGGTTGTTGTTGAATTTGTTGGTGTTTTTCAAATGTGAGGTTGTTGTTGTTTTTCAATGTTGAGGTTGTTGTTGAATTTGTTGGTGTTTTTCCATGTTGAGGTTGTAGTTGTTTTTCAAAGTTGAGGTTGTTGTTCAATTTGTTGGTGTTTTTCAATGTTGAAGTTGTTGTTGAATTTGTTGGTGTTTTTCAATGTTGAGGTTGTTGTTGTTTTTCAATGTTGAGGTTGTTGTTGAATTTGTTGTTGTTTTTCAATGTTGAGGTTGTTGTTGTTTTTCAATGTTGATGTTGTTGTTGTTTTTCAATGTTGAGGTTGTTGTTGAATTTGTTGGTGTTTTTCAATGTTGAGGTTGTTGTTGTTTTTCAATGTTGAGGTTGTTGTTGAATTTCTTGGGGTTTTTCAATGTTGAGGTTGTTGTCGAATTTGTTGGTGTTTTTCATTGTTGAGGTTGTTGTTGAATTTGTTGGTGTTTTTCAATGTTGAGGTTGTTGTTGTTTTTCAATGTTGAGGTTGTTGTTGAATTTGTTGGTGTTTTTCAATGTTGAGGTTGTTGTTGTTTTTCAATGTTGAGGTTGTTGTTGAATTTGTTGGTGTTTTTCCATGTTGAGGTTGTTGTTGTTTTTCAAAGTTGAGGTTGTTGTTAAATTTGTTGGTGTTTTTCAATGTTGAGGTTGTTGTTGAATTTGTTGGTGTTTTTCATTGTTGAGGTTGTTGTTGAATTTGTTGGTGTTTTTCAATGTTGAGGTTGTTGTTGTTTTTCAATGTTGAGATTGTTGTTGAATTTGTTGGTGTTTTTCAATGTTGAGGTTGTTGTTGTTTTTCAATGTTCAGGTTGTTGTTGTTTTTCAATGTTCAGGTTGTTGTTGAATTTGTTGGTGTTTTTCAATGTTCAGGTTGTTGTTGTTTTTCAATGTTGAAGTTGTTGTTGAATTTGTTGGTGTTTTTCAATGTTCAGGTTGTTGTTGAATTTGTTGGTGTTTTTCAATGTTGAGGTTGTTGTTGTTTTTAAATGTTGAGGTTGTTGTTGAATTTGTTGGTGTTTTTCAAATTTGAGGTTGTTGTTGTTTTTCAATGTTGAGGTTGTTGTTGAATTTGTTGGTGTTTTTCCATGTTGAGGTTGTAGTTGTTTTTCAAAGTTGAGGTTGTTGTTAAATTTGTTGGTGTTTTTCAATGTTGAGGTTGTTGTTCAATTTGTTGGTGTTTTTCAATGTTGAAGTTGTTGTTGAATTTGTTGGTGTTTTTCAATGTTGAGGTTGTTGTTGTTTTTCAATGTTGAGGTTGTTGTTGAATTTGTTGTTGTTTTTCTTTGTTGAGGTTGTTGTTGTTTTTCAATGTTGAGGTGGTTGTTGTTTTTCAATGTTGAGGTTGTTGTTGAATTTGTTGGTGTTTTTCAATGTTGAGGTTGTTGTAGTTTTTCAATGTTGAGGTTGTTGTTGAATTTGTTGGTGTTTTTCAAATTTGAGGTTGTTGTTGTTTTTCAATGTTGAGGTTGTTGTTCAATTTGTTGGTGTTTTTCAATGTTGAAGTTGTTGTTGAATTTGTTGGTGTTTTTCAATGTTGAGATTGTTGTTGTTTTTCAATGCTGAGGTTGTTGAATTTGTTGTTGTTTTTCAATGTTGAGGTTGTTGTTGTTTTTCAATGTTGAGGTTGTTGTAGTTTTTCAATGTTGAGGTTGTTGTTGAATTTGTTGGTGTTTTTCAATGTACAGGTTGTTGTTGAATTTGTTGGTGTTTTTCAATGTTGAGGTTGTTGTTGAATTTGTTGGTGTTTTTCTATGTTGAGGTTGTTGTTGTTTTTCAATATTGAGGTTGTTGTTGAATTTGTTTGTGTTTTTCAATGTTGAGGTTGGTGTTGAATTTGTTTGTATTTTTCAATGTTGAGGTTGTTGCTGTTTTTCAATGTTGAGGTTGTTGTTGAATTTGTTGGTGTTTTTCAATGTTGAGGTTGTTGTTGAATTTGTTGGTGTTTTTCAATGTTGAGGTTGTTGTTGTTTTTCAATGTTGAGTTTGTTGTTGAATTTGTTGGTGTTTTTCAATGTTGAGGTTGTTGTTGTTTTTCAATGTTGAGGTTGTTGTTGAATTTGTTGGTGTTTTTCAATTTCGAGGTTGTTGTTGAATTTGTTGGTGTTTTTCAATGTTGAAGTTGTTGAATTTGTTGGTGTTTTTCAATGTTGAGGTTATTGTTGTTTTTCAATGTTGAGGTTGTTGTTGAATTTGTTGGTGTTTTTCAATGTTGAGGTTGTTGTTGTTTTTCAATGTTGAGGTTGTTGTTGAATTTGTTGGTGTTTTTCAATGTTGAGGTTGTTGTTGTTTTTCAATGTTGAGGTTGTTGCTGAATTTGTTGGTGTTTTTCAATGTTGAGGTTGTTGTTGAATTTGTTGGTGTTTTTCAATGTTGAGGTTGTTGTTGTTTTTCAATGTTGAGGTTGTTGTTGAATTTGTTGGTGTTTTTCAATGTTGAGGTTGTTGTTGTTTTTCAATGTTGAGGTTGTTGCTGAATTTGTTGGTGTTTTTCAATGTTGAGGTTGTTGTTGAATTTGTTGGTGTTTTTCAATGTTGAGGTTGTTGTTGTTTTTCAATGTTGAGGTTGTTGTTGAATTTGTTGGTGTTTTTCAACGTTGAGGTTGTTGTTGAACTTGTTCGTGTTTTTCAATGCTGAGGTTGTTGTTGTTTTTCAATGTTGAGGTTGTTGTTGAATTTGTTGGTGTTTTTCAATGTTGAGGTTGTTGTAGTTTTTCAATGTTGAGATGTTGTTGAATTTGTTGATGTTTTTCAATTTCGAGGTTGTTGTTGAATTTGTTGGTGTTTTTCAATGTTGAAGTTGTTGTTGAATTTGTTGGTGTTTTTCAATGTTGAGGTTTTTGTTGAATTTGTTGGTGTTTTTAAATGTTGTGGTTGTTGTTGAATTTGTTGGTGTTTTTCAATGTTGAGGTTGTTGTTGTTTTTCAATGTTGAGGTTGTTGTTGAATTGGTTGATGTTTTTCAATTTCGAGGTTGTTGTTGAATTTGTTGGTGTTTTTCAATGTTGAAGTTGTTGTTGAATTTGTTGGTGTTTTTCAATGTTGAGGTTGTTGTTGTTTTTCAATGTTGAGGTTGTTGTTGAATTTGTTGGAGTTTTTGAATGTTGAGGTTGTTGTTGTTTTTCAATGTTGAGGTTGTTGTTGTTTTTCAATGTTGAGGTTGTTGTTGAATTTGTTGGTGTTTTTCAATGTTGAGGTTGTTGTTGAATTTGTTGCTGTTTTTCAATGTTGAGGTTGTTGTTGTTTTTCAATGTTGAGGTAGTTGTTGTATTTGTTGGTGTTTTTCAATGTTGAGGTTGTTGTAGTTTTTCAATGTTGAGGTTGTTGTTGAATTTGTTGGAGTTTTTCAATGTGGAGGTTGTTGTTGTTTTTCAATGTTGAGGTTGTTGTTGAATTTGTTGGTGTTTTTCAATGTTGAGGTTGTTGTTGAATTTGTTGGTGTTTATCAATGTTGAGGTTGTTTTTGAATTTGTTTGTGTTTTTCAATGTTGAGGTTGTTGCTGAATTTGTTGGTGTTTTTCAATGTTGAGGTTGTTTTTGTTTTTCAATGCTGAGGTTGTTGTTGAACTTGTTGGTGTTTTTCAATGTTGAGGTTGTTGTTGAATTTGTTGGTGTTTTTCAATGTTGAGGTTGTTGTTATTTTTCAATGTTGAGGTTGTTGTTGAATTTGTTGGTGTTTTTCAATGTTGAGGTTGTTGTTGTTTTTCAACGTTGAGGTTGTTGCTGAATTTGTTGGTGTTTTTCAATGTTGAGGTTGTTGTTGTTTTTCAATGTTGAGGTTGTTGTTGAATTTGTTGGTGTTTTTGAATGTTGAGGTTGTTGTTGTTTTTCAATGTTGAGGTTGTTGTTGTTTTTCAATGTTGAGGTTGTTGTTGAATTTGTTGGTGTTTTTCAATGTTGAGGATGTTGTTGAATTTGTTGCTGTTTTTCAATGTTGAGGTTGTTGTTGTTTTTCAATGTTGAGGTTGTTGTTGTATTTGTTGGTGTTTTTCAATGTTGAGGTTGTAGTAGTTTTTCAATGTTGAGGTTGTTGTTGAATTTGTTGGTGTTTTTCAATGTGGAGGTTGTTGTTGTTTTTCAATGTTGAGGTTGTTGTTGAATTTGTTTGTGTTTTTCAATGTTGAGGTTGGTGTTGAATTTCTTTGTATTTTTCA
Organism: Isurus oxyrinchus; assembly: GCA_026770705.1. Lineage (NCBI taxonomy): Eukaryota > Metazoa > Chordata > Chondrichthyes > Lamniformes > Lamnidae > Isurus > Isurus oxyrinchus. The sequence continues at coordinate 315,665 of JANJGN010000516.1, read as the reverse complement.
ATGTGGAGGTTGTTGCTGTTTTTCAATGTTGAGGTTGTTGTTGAATTTGTTGGTGTTTTTCAATGTTGAGGTTGTTGTTGAATTTGTTGGTGTTTTTCAATGTTGAGGTTGTTGTTGTTTTTCAATGTTGAGGTTGTTGTTGAATTTGTTGGTGTTTTTCAATGTTGAGGTTGTTGTTGTTTTTCAATGTTGAGGTTGTTGTTGAATTTGTTGGTGTTTTTCAATTTCGAGGTTGTTGTTGAATTTGTTGGTGTTTTTCAATGTTGAAGTTGTTGAATTTGTTGGTGTTTTTCAATGTTGAGGTTATTGTTGTTTTTCAATGTTGAGGTTGTTGTTGAATTTGTTGGTGTTTTTCAATGTTGAGGTTGTTGTTGTTTTTCAATGTTGAGGTTGTTGTTGAATTTGTTGGTGTTTTTCAATGTTGAGGTTGTTGTTGTTTTTCAATGTTGAGGTTGTTGCTGAATTTGTTGGTGTTTTTCAATGTTGAGGTTGTTGTTGTTTTTCAATGTTGAGGTTGTTGTTGAATTTGTTGGTGTTTTTCAATGTTGAGGTTGTTGTTGTTTTTCTTTGTTGATGTTGTTGCTGAATTTGTTGGTGTTTTTCAATGTTGAGGTTGTTGTTGAATTTGTTGGTGTTTTTCAATGTTGAGGTTGTTGTTGTTTTTCAATGTTGAGGTTGTTGTTGAATTTGTTGGTGTTTTTCAACGTTGAGGTTGTTGTTGAACTTGTTCGTGTTTTTCAATGCTGAGGTTGTTGTTGTTTTTCAATGTTGAGGTTGTTGTTGAATTTGTTGGTGTTTTTCAATGTTGATGTTGTTGTAGTTTTTCAATGTTGAGATGTTGTTGAATTTGTTGATGTTTTTCAATTTCGAGGTTGTTGTTGAATTTGTTGGTGTTTTTCAATGTTGAAGTTGTTGTTGAATTTGTTGGTGTTTTTCAATGTTGAGGTTGTTGTTGAATTTGTTGGTGTTTTTAAATGTTGAGGTTGTTGTTGAATTTGTTGGTGTTTTTCAATGTTGAGGTTGTTGTTGTTTTTCAATGTTGAGGTTGTTGTTGAATTTGTTGGTGTTTTTCAATGTTGAGGTTGTTGTTGTTTTTCTTTGTTGATGTTGTTGCTGAATTTGTTGGTGTTTTTCAATGTTGAGGTTGTTGTTGAATTTGTTGGTGTTTTTCAATGTTGAGGTTGTTGTTGTTTTTCAATGTTGAGGTTGTTGTTGAATTTGTTGGTGTTTTTCAACGTTGAGGTTGTTGTTGAACTTGTTCGTGTTTTTCAATGCTGAGGTTGTTGTTGTTTTTCAATGTTGAGGTTGTTGTTGAATTTGTTGGTGTTTTTCAATGTTGAGGTTGTTGTAGTTTTTCAATGTTGAGATGTTGTTGAATTTGTTGATGTTTTTCAATTTCGAGGTTGTTGTTGAATTTGTTGGTGTTTTTCAATGTTGAAGTTGTTGTTGAATTTGTTGGTGTTTTTCAATGTTGAGGTTGTTGTTGAATTTGTTGGTGTTTTTAAATGTTGAGGTTGTTGTTGAATTTGTTGGTGTTTTTCAATGTTGAGGTTGTTGTTGAATTTGTTGCTGTTTTTCAATGTTGAGGTTGTTGTTGTTTTTCAATGTTGAGGTAGTTGTTGTATTTGTTGGTGTTTTTCAATGTTGAGGTTGTTGTAGTTTTTCAATGTTGAGGTTGTTGTTGAATTTGTTGGAGTTTTTCAATGTGGAGGTTGTTGTTGTTTTTCAATGTTGAGGTTGTTGTTGAATTTGTTGGTGTTTTTCAATGTTGAGGTTGTTGTTGAATTTGTTGGTGTTTATCAATGTTGAGGTTGTTTTTGAATTTGTTTGTGTTTTTCAATGTTGAGGTTGTTGCTGAATTTGTTGGTGTTTTTCAATGTTGAGGTTGTTTTTGTTTGTCAATGCTGAGGTTGTTGTTGAACTTGTTGGTGTTTTTCAATGTTGAGGTTGTTGTTGAATTTGTTGGTGTTTTTCAATGTTGAGGTTGTTGTTATTTTTCAATGTTGAGGTTGTTGTTGAATTTGTTGGTGTTTTTCAATGTTGAGGTTGTTGTTGTTTTTCAACGTTGAGGTTGTTGCTGAATTTGTTGGTGTTTTTCAATGTTGAGGTTGTTGTTGTTTTTCAATGTTGAGGTTGTTGTTGAATTTGTTGGTGTTTTTGAATGTTGAGGTTGTTGTTGTTTTTCAATGTTGAGGTTGTTGTTGTTTTTCAATGTTGAGGTTGTTGTTGAATTTGTTGGTGTTTTTCAATGTTGAGGATGTTGTTGAATTTGTTGCTGTTTTTCAATGTTGAGGTTGTTGTTGTTTTTCAATGTTGAGGTTGTTGTTGTATTTGTTGGTGTTTTTCAATGTTGAGGTTGTAGTAGTTTTTCAATGTTGAGGTTGTTGTTGAATTTGTTGGTGTTTTTCAATGTGGAGGTTGTTGTTGTTTTTCAATGTTGAGGTTGTTGTTGAATTTGTTTGTGTTTTTCAATGTTGAGGTTGGTGTTGAATTTCTTTGTATTTTTCAATGTTGAGGTTGTTGCTGTTTTTCAATGTTGAGGTTGTTGTTGAATTTGTTGGTGTTTTTCAATGTTGAGGTTGTTGTTGAATTTGTTGGTGTTTTTCAATGTTGAGGTTGTTGTTGTTTTTCAATGTTGAGGTTGTTGTTGAATTTGTTGGTGTTTTTCAATGTTGAGGTTGTTGTTGTTTTTCAATGTTGAGGTTGTTGTTGAATTTGTTGGTGTTTTTCAATTTCGAGGTTGTTGTTGAATTTGTTGGTGTTTTTCAATGTTGAAGTTGTTGAATTTGTTGGTGTTTTTCAATGTTGAGGTTATTGTTGTTTTTCAATGTTGAGGTTGTTGTTGAATTTGTTGGTGTTTTTCAATGTTGAGGTTGTTGTTGTTTTTCAATGTTGAGGTTGTTGTTGAATTTGTTGGTGTTTTTCAATGTTGAGGTTGTTGTTGTTTTTCAATGTTGAGGTTGTTGCTGAATTTGTTGGTGTTTTTCAATGTTGAGGTTGTTGTTGTTTTTCAATGTTGAGGTTGTTGTTGAATTTGTTGGTGTTTTTCAATGTTGAGGTTGTTGTTGTTTTTCTTTGTTGATGTTGTTGCTGAATTTGTTGGTGTTTTTCAATGTTGAGGTTGTTGTTGAATTTGTTGGTGTTTTTCAATGTTGAGGTTGTTGTTGTTTTTCAATGTTGAGGTTGTTGTTGAATTTGTTGGTGTTTTTCAACGTTGAGGTTGTTGTTGAACTTGTTCGTGTTTTTCAATGCTGAGGTTGTTGTTGTTTTTCAATGTTGAGGTTGTTGTTGAATTTGTTGGTGTTTTTCAATGTTGAGGTTGTTGTAGTTTTTCAATGTTGAGATGTTGTTGAATTTGTTGATGTTTTTCAATTTCGAGGTTGTTGTTGAATTTGTTGGTGTTTTTCAATGTTGAAGTTGTTGTTGAATTTGTTGGTGTTTTTCAATGTTGAGGTTGTTGTTGAATTTGTTGGTGTTTTTAAATGTTGAGGTTGTTGTTGAATTTGTTGGTGTTTTTCAATGTTGAGGTTGTTGTTGTTTTTCAATGTTGAGGTTGTTGTTGAATTGGTTGATGTTTTTCAATTTCGAGGTTGTTGTTGAATTTGTTGGTGTTTTTCAATGTTGAAGTTGTTGTTGAATTTGTTGGTGTTTTTCAATGTTGAGGTTGTTGTTGTTTTTCAATGTTGAGGTTGTTGTTGAATTTGTTGGAGTTTTTGAATGTTGAGGTTGTTGTTGTTTTTCAATGTTGAGGTTGTTGTTGTTTTTCAATGTTGAGGTTGTTGTTGAATTTGTTGGTGTTTTTCAATGTTGAGGTTGTTGTTGAATTTGTTGCTGTTTTTCAATGTTGAGGTTGTTGTTGTTTTTCAATGTTGAGGTAGTTGTTGTATTTGTTGGTGTTTTTCAATGTTGAGGTTGTTGTAGTTTTTCAATGTTGAGGTTGTTGTTGAATTTGTTGGAGTTTTTCAATGTGGTGGTTGTTGTTGTTTTTCAATGTTGAGGTTGTTGTTGAATTTGTTGGTGTTTTTCAATGTTGAGGTTGTTGTTGAATTTGTTGGTGTTTTTCAATGTTGAGGTTGTTTTTGAATTTGTTTGTGTTTTTCAATGTTGAGGTTGTTGCTGAATTTGTTGGTGTTTTTCAATGTTGAGGTTGTTTTTGTTTTTCAATGCTGAGGTTGTTGTTGAACTTGTTGGTGTTTTTCAATGTTGAGGTTGTTGTTGAATTTGTTGGTGTTTTTCAATGTTGAGGTTGTTGTTATTTTTCAATGTTGAGGTTGTTGTTGAATTTGTTGGTGTTTTTCAATGTTGAGGTTGTTGTTGTTTTTCAACGTTGAGGTTGTTGCTGAATTTGTTGGTGTTTTTCAATGTTGAGGTTGTTGTTGTTTTTCAATGTTGAGGTTGTTGTTGAATTTGTTGGTGTTTTTGAATGTTGAGGTTGTTGTTGTTTTTCAATGTTGAGGTTGTTGTTGTTTTTCAATGTTGAGGTTGTTGTTGAATTTGTTGCTGTTTTTCAATGTTGAGGTTGTTGTTGTTTTTCAATGTTGAGGTTGTTGTTGTATTTGTTGGTGTTTTTCAATGTTGAGGTTGTTGTAGTTTTCAAATGTTGAGGTTGTTGTTGAATTTGTTGGTGTTTTTCAATGTGGAGGTTGTTGTTGTTTTTCAATGTTGAGGTTGTTGTTGAATTTGTTGGTGTTTTTCAATGTTGAGGTTGTTGTTGAATTTGTTGGTGTTTTTCAATGTTGAGGTTGTTTTTGAATTTGTTTGTGTTTTTCAATGTTGAGGTTGTTGCTGAATTTGTTGGTGTTTTTCAATGTTGAGGTTGTTTTTGTTTTTCAATGCTGAGGTTGTTGTTGAACTTGTTGGTGTTTTTCAATGTTGAGGTTGTTGTTGAATTTGTTTGTGTTTTTCAAATTTGAGGTTGTTGTTTTTTTTCAATGTTGAGGTGGTTGTTGAATTTGTTGGTGTTTTTCTATGTTGAGGTTGTTGTTGTTTTTCAAAGTTGAGGTTGTTGTTAAATTTGTTGGTGTTTTTCAATGTTGAGGTTGTTGAATTTGTGGGTGTTTTTCAAGGTTGAGGTTGTTGTTGTTTTTCAATGTTGAGGTTGTTGTTGAATTTGTTGGTGCTTTTCAATGTTGTGGTTGTTGTTGTTTTTCAATGTTGAGGTTGTTGTTGAATTTGTTGGTGTTATTCAATGTTGAGGTTGTTTTTGAATTTGTTTGTGTTTTTCAATGTTGAGGTTGTTGCTGAATTTGTTGGTGCTTTTCAATGTTGAGGTTGTTTTTGTTTTTCAATGCTGAGGTTGTTGTTGAACTTGTTGGTGTTTTTCAATGTTGAGGTTGTTGTTGAATTTGTTGGTGTTTTTCAATGTTGAGGTTGTTGTTATTTTTCAATGTTGAGGTTGTTGTTGAATTTGTTGGTGTTTTTCAATGTTGAGGTTGTTGTTGTTTTTCAACGTTGAGGTTGTTGCTGAATTTGTTGGTGTTTTTCAATGTTGAGGTTGTTGTTGTTTTTCAATGTTGAGGTTGTTGTTGAATTTGTTGGTGTTTTTGAATGTTGAGGTTGTTGTTGTTTTTCAATGTTGAGGTTGTTGTTGTTTTTCAATGTTGAGGTTGTTGTTGAATTTGTTGGTGTTTTTCAATGTTGAGGTTGTTGTTGAATTTGTTGCTGTTTTTCAATGTTGAGGTTGTTGTTGTTTTTCAATGTTGAGGTTGTTGTTGTATTTGTTGGTGTTTTTCAATGTTGAGGTTGTTGTAGTTTTTCAATGTTGAGGTTGTTGTTGAATTTGTTGGTGTTTTTCAATGTGGAGGTTGTTGTTGTTTTTCAATGTTGAGGTTGTTGTTGAATTTGTTGGTGTTTTTCAATGTTGAGGTTGTTGTTGAATTTGTTGGTGTTTTTCAATGTTGAGGTTGTTTTTGAGTTTGTTTTTTTTTTCAATGTTGAGGTTGTTGCTGAATTTGTTGGTGTTTTTCAATGTTGAGGTTGTTTTTGTTTTTCAATGCTGAGGTTGTTGTTGAACTTGTTGGTGTTTTTCAATGTTGAGGTTGTTGTTGAATTTGTTTGTGTTTTTCAAATTTGAGGTTGCTGTTTTTTTTCAATGTTGAGGTGGTTGTTGAATTTGTTGGTGTTTTTCTATGTTGAGGTTGTTGTTGTTTTTCAAAGTTGAGGTTGTTGTTAAATTTGTTGGTGTTTTTCAATGTTGAGGTTGTTGAATTTGTGGGTGTTTTTCAACGTTGAGGTTGTTGTTGTTTTTCAATGTTGAGGTTGTTGTTGAATTTGTTGGTGCTTTTCAATGTTGTGGTTGTTGTTGTTTTTCAATGTTGAGGTTGTTGTTGAATTTGTTGTTGTTTTTCAATGTTGAGGTTGTTGCTGAATTTGTTGGTGTTTTTCAATGTTGAGGTTGTTGTTGTAGTTGTTGGTGTTTTTCAATGTTGAGGTTGTTGTAGTTTTTCAATGTTGAGGTTGTTGTTGAATTTGTTGGTGTTTTTCAATGTGGAGGTTGTTGTTGTTTTTCAATGTTGAGGTTGTTGTTGAATTTGTTGGTGTTTTTCAATGTTGAGGTTGTTGTTGAATTTGTTGGTGTTTTTCAATGTTGAGGTTGTTGTTGAATTTGTTTGTGTTTTTCAATGTTGAGGTTGTTGCTGAATTTGTTGGTGTTTTTCAATGTTGAGGTTGTTGTTGTTTTTCAATGCTGAGGTTGTTGTTGAACTTGTTGGTGTTTTTCAATGTTGAGGTTGTTGTTGAATTCGTTGGTGTTTTTCAATGTTGAGGTTGTTGTTGTTTTTCAATGTTGAGGTTGTTTTTGAATTTGTTTGTGTTTTTCAATGTTGAGGATGTTGCTGAATTTGTTGGTGTTTTTCAATGTTGAGGTTGTTGTTGTTTTTCAATGCTGAGGTTGTTGTTGAACTTGTTGGTGTTTTTCAATGTTGAGGTTGTTGTTGAATTTGTTGGTGTTTTTCAATGTTGAGGTTGTTGTTATTTTTCAATGTTGAGGTTGTTGTTGAATTTGTTGGTGTTTTTCAATGTTGAGGTTGTTGTTGTTTTTCAACGTTGAGGTTGTTGCTGAATTTGTTGGTGTTTTTCAATGTTGAGGTTGTTGTTGTTTTTCAATGTTGAGGTTGTTGTTGAATTAGTTGGTGTTTTTGAATGTTGAGGTTGTTGTTGTTTTTCAATGTTGAGGTTGTTGTTGTTCTTCAATGTTGAGGTTGTTGTTGAATTTGTTGGTGTTTTTCAATGTTGAGGTTGTTGCTGAATTTGTTGCTGTTTTTCAATGTTGAGGTTGTTGTTGTTTTTCAATGTTGAGGTTGTTGTTGTATTTGTTGGTGTTTTTCAATGTTGAGGTTGTTGTAGTTTTTCAATGTGGAGGTTGTTGTTGAATTTGTTGGTGTTTTTCAATGTGGAGGTTGTTGTTGTTTTTCAATGTTGAGGTTGTTGTTGAATTCGTTGGTGTTTTTCAATGTTGAGGTTGTTGTTGTTTTTCAATGTTGTGGTTGTTGTTGAATTTGTTGGTGTTTTTCAATGTTGAGGTTGTTGTTGTTTTTCAACGTTGAGGTTGTTGCTGAATTTGTTGGTGTTTTTCAATGTTGAGGTTGTTGTTGAATTTGTTGGTGTTTTTCAATGTTGAGGTTGTTGTTGTTTTTCAATGTTCAGGTTATTGTTGAATTTGTTGGTGTTTTTCAATGTCGAGGTTGTTGTTGTTTTTCAATGTTGAGGTTGTTGTTGAATTTGTTGGTGTTTTTCAATTTTGAGGTTGTTGTTGAATTTGTTGGTCTTTTTCAATGTTGAGGTTGTTGTTGTTTTTCAAAATTGAGGTTGTTGTTGAATTGCTTTGTGTTTTTCATTTTTGAGGTTGTTGTTGAATTTGTTGGTGTTTTTCAATGTTGAGGTTGTTGTTGTTTTTCAATGTTGAGGTTGTTGTTGAATTTGTTGGTGTTTTTCAATGTTGAGGTTGTTGTTGTTTTTCAACGTTGAGGTTGTTGCTGAATTTGTTGGTGTTTTTCAATGTTGAGGTTGTTGTTGAATTTGTTGGTGTTTTTCAATGTTGAGGTTGTTATTTTTCAATGTTGAGGTTGTTGTTGAATTTGTTGGTGTTTTTCAATGTTGAGATTGTTGTTGTTTTTCAACGTTGAGGTTGTTGCTGAATTTGTTGGTGTTTTTCAATGTTGAGGTTGTTGTTGTTTTTCAATGTTGAGGTTGTTGTTGAATTTGTTGGTGTTTTTGAATGTTGAGGTTGTTGTTGTTTTTCAATGTTGAGGTTGTTGTTGTTTTTCAATGTTGAGGTTGTTGTTGAATTTGTTGGTGTTTTTCAATGTTGAGGTTGTTGTTGAATTTGTTGCTGTTTTTCAATGTTGAGGTTGTTGTTGTTTTTCAATGTTGAGGTTGTTGTTGTATTTGTTGGTGTTTTTCAATGTTGAGGTTGTTGTAGTTTTCAAATGTTGAGGTTGTTGTTGAATTTGTTGGTGTTTTTCAAAGTGGAGGTTGTTGTTGTTTTTCAATGTTGAGGTTGTTGTTGAATTTGTTGGTGTTTTTCAATGTTGAGGTTGTTGTTGAATTTGTTGGTGTTTTTCAATGTTGAGGTTGTTTTTGAATTTGTTTGTGTTTTTCAATGTTGAGGTTGTTGCTGAATTTGTTGGTGTTTTTCAATGTTGAGGTTGTTTTTGTTTTTCAATGCTGAGGTTGTTGTTGAACTTGTTGGTGTTTTTCAATGTTGAGGTTGTTGTTGAATTTGTTTGTGTTTTTCAAATTTGAGGTTGTTGTTTTTTTTCAATGTTGAGGTGGTTGTTGAATTTGTTGGTGTTTTTCTATGTTGAGGTTGTTGTTGTTTTTCAAAGTTGAGGTTGTTGTTAAATTTGTTGGTGTTTTTCAATGTTGAGGTTGTTGAATTTGTGGGTGTTTTTCAAGGTTGAGGTTGTTGTTGTTTTTCAATGTTGAGGTTGTTGTTGAATTTGTTCGTGCTTTTCAATGTTGTGGTTGTTGTTGTTTTTCAATGTTGAGGTTGTTGTTGAATTTGTTGGTGTTATTCAATGTTGAGGTTGTTTTTGAATTTGTTTGTGTTTTTCAATGTTGAGGTTGTTGCTGAATTTGTTCGTGCTTTTCAATGTTGAGGTTGTTTTTGTTTTTCAATGCTGAGGTTGTTGTTGAACTTGTTGGTGTTTTTCAATGTTGAGGTTGTTGTTGAATTTGTTGGTGTTTTTCAATGTTGAGGTTGTTGTTATTTTTCAATGTTGAGGTTGTTGTTGAATTTGTTGGTGTTTTTCAATGTTGAGGTTGTTGTTGTTTTTCAACGTTGAGGTTGTTGCTGAATTTGTTGGTGTTTTTCAATGTTGAGGTTGTTGTTGTTTTTCAATGTTGAGGTTGTTGTTGAATTTGTTGGTGTTTTTGAATGTTGAGGTTGTTGTTGTTTTTCAATGTTGAGGTTGTTGTTGTTTTTCAATGTTGAGGTTGTTGTTGAATTTGTTGGTGTTTTTCAATGTTGAGGTTGTTGTTGAATTTGTTGCTGTTTTTCAATGTTGAGGTTGTTGTTGTTTTTCAATATTGAGGTTGTTGTTGTATTTGTTGGTGTTTTTCAATGTTGAGGTTGTTGTAGTTTTTCAATGTTGAGGTTGTTGTTGAATTTGTTGGTGTTTTTCAATGTGGAGGTTGTTGTTGTTTTTCAATGTTGAGGTTGTTGTTGAATTTGTTGGTGTTTTTCAATGTTGAGGTTGTTGTTGAATTTGTTGGTGTTTTTCAATGTTGAGGTTGTTTTTGAGTTTGTTTGTGTTTTTCAATGTTGAGGTTGTTGCTGAATTTGTTGGTGTTTTTCAATGTTGAGGTTGTTTTTGTTTTTCAATGCTGAGGTTGTTGTTGAACTTGTTGGTGTTTTTCAATGTTGAGGTTGTTGTTGAATTTGTTTGTGTTTTTCAAATTTGAGGTTGCTGTTTTTTTTCAATGTTGAGGTGGTTGTTGAATTTGTTGGTGTTTTTCTATGTTGAGGTTGTTGTTGTTTTTCAAAGTTGAGGTTGTTGTTAAATTTGTTGGTGTTTTTCAATGTTGAGGTTGTTGAATTTGTGGGTGTTTTTCAAGGTTGAGGTTGTTGTTGTTTTTCAATGTTGAGGTTGTTGTTGAATTTGTTGGTGCTTTTCAATGTTGTGGTTGTTGTTGTTTTTCAATGTTGAGGTTGTTGTTGAATTTGTTGTTGTTTTTCAATCTTGAGGTTGTTGCTGAATTTGTTGGTGTTTTTCAATGTTGAGGTTGTTGTTGTTTTTCAATGTTGAGGTTGTTGTTGTAGTTGTTGGTGTTTTTCAATGTTGAGGTTGTTGTAGTTTTTCAATGTTGAGGTTGTTGTTGAATTTGTTGGTGTTTTTCAATGTGGAGGTTGTTGTTGTTTTTCAATGTTGAGGTTGTTGTTGAATTTGTTGGTGTTTTTCAATGTTGAGGTTGTTGTTGAATTTGTTGGTGTTTTTCAATGTTGAGGTTGTTGTTGAATTTGTTTGTGTTTTTCAATGTTGAGGTTGTTGCTGAATTTGTTGGTGTTTTTCAATGTTGAGGTTGTTGTTGTTTTTCAATGCTGAGGTTGTTGTTGAACTTGTTGGTGTTTTTCAATGTTGAGGTTGTTGTTGAATTCGTTGGTGTTTTTCAATGTTGAGGTTGTTGTTGTTTTTCAATGTTGAGGTTGTTTTTGAATTTGTTTGTGTTTTTCAATGTTGAGGATGTTGCTGAATTTGTTGGTGTTTTTCAATGTTGAGGTTGTTGTTGTTTTTCAATGCTGAGGTTGTTGTTGAACTTGTTGGTGTTTTTCAATGTTGAGGTTGTTGTTGAATTTGTTGGTGTTTTTCAATGTTGAGGTTGTTGTTATTTTTCAATGTTGAGGTTGTTGTTGAATTTGTTGGTGTTTTTCAATGTTGAGGTTGTTGTTGTTTTTCAACGTTGAGGTTGTTGCTGAATTTGTTGGTGTTTTTCAATGTTGAGGTTGTTGTTGTTTTTCAATGTTGAGGTTGTTGTTGAATTAGTTGGTGTTTTTGAATGTTGAGGTTGTTGTTGTTTTTCAATGTTGAGGTTGTTGTTGTTCTTCAATGTTGAGGTTGTTGTTGAATTTGTTGGTGTTTTTCAATGTTGAGGTTGTTGCTGAATTTGTTGCTGTTTTTCAATGTTGAGGTTGTTGTTGTTTTTCAATGTTGAGGTTGTTGTTGTATTTGTTGGTGTTTTTCAATGTTGAGGTTGTTGTAGTTTTTCAATGTGGAGGTTGTTGTTGAATTTGTTGGTGTTTTTCAATGTGGAGGTTGTTGTTGTTTTTCAATGTTGAGGTTGTTGTTGAATTTGTTTGTGTTTTTCAAATTTGAGGTTGCTGTTTTTTTTCAATGTTGAGGTGGTTGTTGAATTTGTTGGTGTTTTTCTATGTTGAGGTTGTTGTTGTTTTTCAAAGTTGAGGTTGTTGTTAAATTTGTTGGTGTTTTTCAATGTTGAGATTGTTGAATTTGTGGGTGTTTTTCAAGGTTGAGGTTGTTGTTGTTTTTCAATGTTGAGGTTGTTGTTGAATTTGTTGGTGCTTTTCAATGTTGTGGTTGTTGTTGTTTTTCAATGTTGAGGTTGTTGTTGAATTTGTTGTTGTTTTTCAATGTTGAGGTTGTTGCTGAATTTGTTGGTGTTTTTCAATGTTGAGGTTGTTGTTGTTTTTCAATGTTGAGGTTGTTGTTGTAGTTGTTGGTGTTTTTCAATGTTGAGGTTGTTGTAGTTTTTCAATGTTGAGGTTGTTGTTGAATTTGTTGGTGTTTTTCAATGTGGAGGTTGTTGTTGTTTTTCAATGTTGAGGTTGTTGTTGAATTTGTTGGTGTTTTTCAATGTTGAGGTTGTTGTTGAATTTGTTGGTGTTTTTCAATGTTGAGGTTGTTGTTGAATTTGTTTGTGTATTTCAATGTTGATGTTGTTGCTGAATTTGTTGGTGTTTTTCAATGTTGAGGTTGTTGTTGTTTTTCAATGCTGAGGTTGTTGTTGAACTTGTTGGTGTTTTTCAATGTTGAGGTTGTTGTTGAATTCGTTGGTGTTTTTCAATGTTGAGGTTGTTGTTGTTTTTCAATGTTGTGCTTGTTGTTGAATTTGTTGGTGTTTTTCAATGTTGAGGTTGTTGTTGTTTTTCAACGTTGAGGTTGTTGCTGAATTTGTTGGTGTGTTTCAATGTTGAGGTTGTTGTTGAATTTGTTGGTGTTTTTCAATGTTGAGGTTGTTGTTGTTTTTCAATGTTCAGGTTATTGTTGAATTTGTTGGTGTTTTTCAATGTCGAGGTTGTTGTTGTTTTTCAATGTTGAGGTTGTTGTTGAATTTGTTGGTGTTTTTCAATTTTGAGGTTGTTGTTGAATTTGTTGGTCTTTTTCAATGTTGAGGTTGTTGTTGTTTTTCAAAATTGAGGTTGTTGTTGAATTGCTTTGTGTTTTTCATTTTTGAGGTTGTTGTTGAATTTGTTGGTGTTTTTCAATGTTGAGGTTGTTGTTGTTTTTCAATGTTCAGGTTGTTGTTGAATTTGTTGGTGTTTTTCAATGTTGAGGTTGTTGTTGTTTTTCAACGTTGAGGTTGTTGCTGAATTTGTTGGTGTTTTTCAATGTTGAGGTTGTTGTTGAATTTGTTGGTGTTTTTCAATGTTGAGGTTGTTATTTTTCAATGTTGAGGTTGTTGTTGAATTTGTTGGTGTTTTTCAATGTTGAGATTGTTGTTGTTTTTCAACGTTGAGGTTGTTGCTGAATTTGTTGGTGTTTTTCAATGTTGAGGTTGTTGTTGTTTTTCAATGTTGAGGTTGTTGTTGAATTTGTTGGTGTTTTTGAATGTTGAGGTTGTTGTTGTTTTTCAATGTTGAGGTTGTTGTTGTTTTTCAATGTTGAGGTTGTTGTTGAATTTGTTGGTGTTTTTCAATGTTGAGGTTGTTGTTGAATTTGTTGCTGTTTTTCAATGTTGAGGTTGTTGTTGTTTTTCAATGTTGAGGTTGTTGTTGTATTTGTTGGTGTTTTTCAATGTTGAGGTTGTTGTAGTTTTTCAATGTTGAGGTTGTTGTTGAATTTGTTGGTGTTTTTCAATGTGGAGGTTGTTGTTGTTTTTCAATGTTGAGGTTGTTGTTGAATTTGTTGGTGTTTTTCAATGTTGAGGTTGTTGTTGAATTTGTTGGTGTTTTTCAATGTTGAGGTTGTTTTTGAATTTGTTTGTGTTTTTCAATGTTGAGGTTGTTGCTGAATTTGTTGGTGTTTTTCAATGTTGAGGTTGTTTTTGTTTTTCAATGCTGAGGTTGTTGTTGAACTTGTTGGTGTTTTTCAATGTTGAGGTTGTTGTTGAATTTGTTTGTGTTTTTCAAATTTGAGGTTGTTGTTTTTTTTCAATGTTGAGGTGGTTGTTGAATTTGTTGGTGTTTTTCTATGTTGAGGTTGTTGTTGTTTTTCAAAGTTGAGGTTGTTGTTAAATTTGTTGGTGTTTTTCAATGTTGAGGTTGTTGAATTTGTGGGTGTTTTTCAATGTTGAGGTTGTTGTTGTTTTTCAATGTTGAGGTTGTTGTTGAATTTGTTGGTGCTTTTCAATGTTGTGGTTGTTGTTGTTTTTCAATGTTGAGGTTGTTGTTGAATTTGTTGTTGTTTTTCAATGTTGAGGTTGTTGCTGAATTTGTTGGTGTTTTTCAATGTTGAGGTTGTTGTTGTTTTTCAATGTTGAGGTTGTTGTTGTATTTGTTGGTGTTTTTCAATGTTGAGGTTGTTGTAGTTTTTCAATGTTGAGGTTGTTGTTGAATTTGTTGGTGTTTTTCAATGTGGAGGTTGTTGTTGTTTTTCAATGTTGAGGTTGTTGTTGAATTTGTTGGTGTTTTTCAATGTTGAGGTTGTTGTTGAATTTGTTTGTGTTTTTCAATGTTGAGGTTGTTGCTGAATTTGTTGGTGTTTTTCAATGTTGAGGTTGTTGTTGTTTTTCAATGCTGAGGTTGTTGTTGAACTTGTTGGTGTTTTTCAATGTTGAGGTTGTTATTGAATTCGTTGGTGTTTTTCAATGTTGAGGTTGTTGTTGTTTTTCAATGTTGTGGTTGTTGTTGAATTTGTTGGTGTTTTTCAATGTTGAGGTTGTTGTTGTTTTTCAACGTTGAGGTTGTTGCTGAATTTGTTGGTGTTTTTCAATGTTGAGGTTGTTGTTGAATTTGTTGGTGTTTTTCAATGTTGAGGTTGTTGTTGCTTTTCAATGTTCAGGTTATTGTTGAATTTGTTGGTGTTTTTCAATGTCGAGGTTGTTGTTGTTTTTCAACGTTGAGGTTGTTGTTGAATTTGTTGGTGTTTTTCACTTTTGAGGTTGTTGTTGAATTTGTTGGTCTTTTTCAATGTTGAGGTTGTTGTTGTTTTTCAAAATTGAGGTTGTTGTTGAATTGGTTTGTGTTTTTCATTTTTGAGGTTGTTGTTGAATTTGTTGGTGTTTTTCAATGTTGAGGTTGTTGTTGTTTTTCAATGTTGAGGTTGTTGTTGAATTTGTTGGTGTTTTTCAATGTTGAGGTTGTTGTTGTTTTTCAATGTTGAGGTTGTTGTTGAATTTGTTGGTGTTTTTCAATGTTGAGGTTGTTGTTGAATTTGTTGGTGTTTTTCAATGTTGAGGTTGTTGTTGAATTTGTTTGTGTTTTTCAATGTTGAGGTTGTTGCTGAATTTGTTGGTGTTTTTCAATGTTGAGGTTGTTGTTGTTTTTCAATACTGAGGTTGTTGTTGAACTTGTTGGTGTTTTTCAATGTTGAGGTTGTTGTTGAATTCGTTGGTGTTTTTCAATGTTGAGGTTGTTGTTGTTTTTCAATGTTGTGGTTGTTGTTGAATTTGTTGGTGTTTTTCAATGTTGAGGTTGTTGTTGTTTTTCAACGTTGAGGTTGTTGCTGAATTTGTTGGTGTTTTTCAATGTTGAGGTTGTTGTTGTTTTTCAATGTTGAGGTTGTTGTTGAATTTGTTGGTGTTTTTGAATGTTGAGGTTGTTGTTGTTTTTCAATGTTGAGGTTGTTGTTGTTTTTCAATGTTGAGGTTGTTGTTGAATTTGTTGGTGTTTTTCAATGTTGAGGTTGTTGTTGTTTTTCAACGTTGAGGTTGTTGCTGAATTTGTTGGTGTTTTTCAATGTTGAGGTTGTTGTTGAATTTGTTGGTGTTTTTCAATGTCGAGGTTAATGTTGTTTTTCAATGTTGAGGTTGTTGTTGAATTTGTTGGTGTTTTTCA
This sequence comes from Isurus oxyrinchus, assembly GCA_026770705.1. Taxonomy (NCBI): domain Eukaryota; kingdom Metazoa; phylum Chordata; class Chondrichthyes; order Lamniformes; family Lamnidae; genus Isurus; species Isurus oxyrinchus. Next base: position 300,493 of record JANJGN010000516.1, on the reverse strand, counting down.
ATTTTGAGGTTGTTGTTGAATTTGTTGGTCTTTTTCAATGTTGAGGTTGTTGTTGTTTTTCAAAATTGAGGTTGTTGTTGAATTGGTTTGTGTTTTTCATTTTTAAGGTTGTTGTTGAATTTGTTGGTGTTTTTCAATGTTGAGGTTGTTGTTGTTTTTCAATGTTGAGGTTGTTGTTGAATTTGTTGGTGTTTTTCAATGTTGAGGTTGTTGTTGTTTTTCAACGTTGAGGTTGTTGCTGAATTTGTTGGTGTTTTTCAATGTTGAGGTTGTTGTTGAATTTGTTGCTGTTTTTCAATGTTGAGGTTGTTATTTTTCAATGTTGAAGTTGTTGTTGAATTTGTTGGTGTTTTTCAATGTTGAGATTGTTGTTGTTTTTCAACGTTGAGGTTGTTGCTGAATTTGTTAGTGTTTTTCAATGTTGAGGTTGTTGTTGTTTTTCAATGTTGAGGTTGTTGTTGAATTTGTTGGTGTTTTTGAATGTTGAGGTTGTTGTTGTTTTTCAATGTTGAGGTTGTTGTTGTTTTTCAATGTTGAGGTTGTTGTTGAATTTGTTGGTGTTTTTCAATGTTGAGGTTGTTGTTGAATTTGTTGCTGTTTTTCAATGTTGAGGTTGTTGTTGTTTTTCAATGTTGAGGTTGTTGTTGTATTTGTTGCTGTTTTTCAATGTTGAGGTTGTTGTAGTTTTTCAATGTTGAGGTTGTTGTTGAATTTGTTGGTGTTTTTCAATGTGGAGGTTGTTGTTGTTTTTCAATGTTGAGGTTGTTGTTGAATTTGTTGGTGTTTTTCAATGTTGAGGTTGTTGTTGAATTTGTTGGTGTTTTTCAATGTTGAGGTTGTTTTTGAATTTGTTTGTGTTTTTCAATGTTGAGGTTGTTGCTGAATTTGTTGGTGTTTTTCAATGTTGAGGTTGTTTTTGTTTTTCAATGCTGAGGTTGTTGTTGAACTTGTTGGTGTTTTTCAATGTTGAGGTTGTTGTTGAATTTGTTTGTGTTTTTCAAATTTGAGGTTGTTGTTTTTTTTCAATGTTGAGGTGGTTGTTGAATTTGTTGGTGTTTTTCTATGTTGAGGTTGTTGTTGTTTTTCAAAGTTGAGGTTGTTGTTAAATTTGTTGGTGTTTTTCAATGTTGAGGTTTTTCAATTTGTGGGTGTTTTTCAATGTTGAGGTTGTTGTTGTTTTTCAATGTTGAGGTTGTTGTTGAATTTGTTGGTGCTTTTCAATGTTGTGGTTGTTGTTGTTTTTCAATGTTGAGGTTGTTGTTGAATTTGTTGTTGTTTTTCAATGTTGAGGTTGTTGCTGAATTTGTTGGTGTTTTTCAATGTTGAGGTTGTTGTTGTTTTTCAATGTTGAGGTTGTTGTTGTATTTGTTGGTGTTTTTCAATGTTGAGGTTGTTGTAGTTTTTCAATGTTGAGGTTGTTGTTGAATTTGTTGGTGTTTTTCAATGTGGAGGTTGTTGTTGTTTTTCAATGTTGAGGTTGTTGTTGAATTTGTTGGTGTTTTTCAATGTTGAGGTTGTTGTTGAATTTGTTGGTGTTTTTCAATGTTGAGGTTGTTGTTGAATTTGTTTCTGTTTTTCAATGTTGAGGTTGTTGCTGAATTTGTTGGTGTTTTTCAATGTTGAGGTTGTTGTTGTTTTTCAATGCTGAGGTTGTTGTTGAACCTGTTGGTGTTTTTCAATGTTGAGGTTGTTGTTGAATTCGTTGGTGTTTTTCAATGTTGAGGTTGTTGTTGTTTTTCAATGTTGTGGTTGTTGTTGAATTTGTTGGTGTTTTTCAATGTTGAGGTTGTTGTTGTTTTTCAACGTTGAGGTTGTTGCTGAATTTGTTGGTGTTTTTCAATGTTGAGGTTGTTGTTGAATTTGTTGGTGTTTTTCAATGTTGAGGTTGTTGTTGTTTTTCAATGTTCAGGTTATTGTTGAATTTGTTGGTGTTTTTCAATGTCGAGGTTGTTGTTGTTTTTCAATGTTGAGGTTGTTGTTGAATTTGTTGGTGTTTTTCAATTTTGAGGTTGTTGTTGAATTTGTTGGTCTTTTTCAATGTTGAGGTTGTTGTTGTTTTTCAAAATTGAGGTTGTTGTTGAATTGGTTTGTGTTTTTCATTTTTGAGGTTGTTGTTGAATTTGTTGGTGTTTTTCAATGTTGAGGTTGTTGTTGTTTTTCAATGTTGAGGTTGTTGTTGAATTTGTTGGTGTTTTTCAATGTTGAGGTTGTTGTTGAATTTGTTGGTGTTTTTCACTGTTGAGGTTGCTGTTGAATTTGTTGGTGTTTTTCAAGGTTGAGGCTGTTGTTGTTTTTCAATGTTGAGATTGTTGTTGAATTTGTTGGTGTTTTTCAATTTTGAGGTTGTTGATGTTTTTCAATGTTGAGGTTGTTGTTGAATTTGTTGGTGTTCGTCCATGTTGACGTTCTTGTTGTTTTTCAATGATGAGGATGTTGTTGAATTTGTTGGTGTTTTTCAATGTTGAGGTTGTTGTTGAATTTGTTGGTGTTTTTCAATGTTGAGGTTGCTGTTGAATTTGTTTGTGGTTTTCAATGTTGAGGTTGTTGTTTAATTTGTTGGTGTTTTTCAATGTTGAGGTTGTTGTTGAATTTGTTGGTGTTTTTCAATGTTGAGGTTGTTGTTGAATTTGTTGGTGTTTTTCAATGTTGAGGTTGTTGTTGTTTTTCAATGTTGAGGTTATTGTTGAATTTGTTGGTGTTTTTCAATGTCGAGGTTGTTGTTGTTTTTCAATGTTGAGGTTGTTGTTGAATTTGTTGGTGTTTTTCAATTTTGAGGTTGTTGTTGAATTTGTTGGTCTTTTTCAATGTTGAGGTTGTTGTTGTTTTTCAAAATTGAGGTTGTTGTTGAATTGGTTTGTGTTTTTCATTTTTGAGGTTGTTGTTGAATTTGTTGGTGTTTTTCAATGTTGAGGTTGTTGTTGTTTTTCAATGTTGAGGTTGTTGTTGAATTTGTTGGTGTTTTTCAATGTTGAGGTTGTTGTTGTTTTTCAATGTTGAGGTTGTTGTTGAATTTGTTTGTGTTTTTCAATGTTGAGGTTGTTGCTGAATTTGTTGGTGTTTTTCAATGTTGAGGTTGTTGTTGTTTTTCAATGCTGAGGTTGTTGTTGAACTTGTTGGTGTTTTTCAATTTTGAGGTTGTTGTTGAATTCGTTGGTGTTTTTCAATGTTGAGGTTGTTGTTGTTTTTCAATGTTGTGGTTGTTGTTGAATTTGTTGGTGTTTTTCAATGTTGAGGTTGTTGTTGTTTTTCAACGTTGAGGTTGTTGCTGAATTTGTTGGTGTTTTTCAATGTTGAGGTTGTTGTTGAATTTGTTGGTGTTTTTCAATGTTGAGGTTGTTGTTGTTTTTCAATGTTCAGGTTATTGTTGAATTTGTTGGTGTTTTTCAATGTCGAGGTTGTTGTTGTTTTTCAATGTTGAGGTTGTTGTTGAATTTGTTGGTGTTTTTCAATTTTGAGGTTGTTGTTGTTTTTCAACGTTGAGGGTGTTGCTGAATTTGTTGGTGTTTTTCAATGTTGAGGTTGTTGTTGAATTTGTTGGTGTTTTTCAATGTTGAGGTTGTTGTTGTTTTTCAAAATTGAGGTTGTTGTTGAATTGGTTTGTGTTTTTCATTTTTGAGGTTGTTGTTGAATTTGTTGGTGTTTTTCAATGTTGAGGTTGTTGTTGTTTTTCAATGTTGAGGTTGTTGTTGAATTTGTTGGTGTTTTTCAATGTTGAGGTTGTTGTTGTTTTTCAACGTTGAGGTTGTTGCTGAATTTGTTGGTGTTTTTCAATGTTGAGGTTGTTGTTGAATTTGTTGGTGTTTTTCAATGTTGAGGTTGTTATTTTTCAATGTTGAGGTTGTTGTTGAATTTGTTGGTGTTTTTCAATGTTGAGATTGTTGTTGTTTTTCAACGTTGAGGTTGTTGCTGAATTTGTTGGTGTTTTTCAATGTTGAGGTTGTTGTTGTTTTTCAATGTTGAGGTTGTTGTGGAATTTGTTTGTGTTTTTGAATGTTGAGGTTGTTGTTGTTTTTCAATGTTGAGGTTGTTGTTGTTTTTCAATGTTGAGGTTGTTGTTGAATTTGTTGGTGTTTTTCAATGTTGAGGTTGTTGTTGAATTTGTTGCTGTTTTTCAATGTTGAGGTTGTTGTTGTTTTTCAATGTTGAGGTTGTTGTTGTATTTGTTGGTGTTTTTCAATGTTGAGGTTGTTGTAGTTTTACAATGTTGAGGTTGTTGTTGAATTTGTTGGTGTTTTTCAATGTGGAGGTTGTTGTTGTTTTTCAATGTTGAGGTTGTTGTTGAATTTGTTGGTGTTTTTCAATGTTGAGGTTGTTGTTGAATTTGTTGGTGTTTTTCAATGTTGAGGTTGTTTTTGAATTTGTTTGTGTTTTTCAATGTTGAGGTTGTTGCTGAATTTGTTGGTGTTTTTCAATGTTGAGGTTGTTTTTGTTTTTCAATGCTGAGGTTGTTGTCGAACTTGTTGGTGTTTTTCAATGTTGAGGTTGTTGTTGAATTTGTTTGTGTTTTTCAAATTTGAGGTTGTTGTTTTTTTTCAATGTTGAGGTGGTTGTTGAATTTGTTGGTGTTTTTCTATGTTGAGGTTGTTGTTGTTTTTCAAAGTTGAGGTTGTTGTTAAATTTGTTGGTGTTTTTCAATGTTGAGGTTGTTGAATTTGTGGGTGTTTTTCAATGTTGAGGTTGTTGTTGTTTTTCAATGTTGAGGTTGTTGTTGAATTTGTTGGTGCTTTTCAATGTTGTGGTTGTTGTTGTTTTTCAATGTTGAGGTTGTTGTTGAATTTGTTGTTGTTTTTCAATGTTGAGGTTGTTGCTGAATTTGTTGGTGTTTTTCAATGTTGAGGTTGTTGTTGTTTTTCAATGTTGAGGTTGTTGTTGTATTTGTTGGTGTTTTTCAATGTTGAGGTTGTTGTAGTTTTTCAAAATTGAGGTTGTTGTTGAATTGGTTTGTGTTTTTCATTTTTGAGGTTGTTGTTGAATTTGTTGGTGTTTTTCAATGTTGAGGTTGTTGTTGTTTTTCAATGTTGAGGTTGTTGTTGAATTTGTTGGTGTTTTTCAATGTTGAGGTTGTTGTTGTTTTTCAATGTTGAGGTTGTTGTTGAATTTGTTGGTGTTTTTCAATGTTGAGGTTGTTGTTGAATTTGTTGGTGTTTTTCAATGTTGAGGTTGTTGTTGAATTTGTTTGTGTTTTTCAATGTTGAGGTTGTTGTTGTTTTTCAACGTTGAGGTTGTTGCTGAATTTGTTGGTGTTTTTCAATGTTGAGGTTGTTGTTGAATTTGTTGGTGTTTTTCAATGTTGAGGTTGTTGTTGTTTTTCAATGTTCAGGTTATTGTTGAATTTGTTGGTGTTTTTCAATGTCGAGGTTGTTGTTGTTTTTCAATGTTGAGGTTGTTGTTGAATTTGTTGGTGTTTTTCAATTTTGAGGTTGTTGTTGTTTTTCAACGTTGAGGTTGTTGCTGAATTTGTTGGTGTTTTTCAATGTTGAGGTTGTTGTTGAATTTGTTGGTGTTTTTCAATGTTGAGGTTGTTGTTGTTTTTCAAAATTGAGGTTGTTGTTGAATTGGTTTGTGTTTTTCATTATTGAGGTTGTTGTTGAATTTGTTGGTGTTTTTCAATGTTGAGGTTGTTGTTGTTTTTCAATGTTGAGGTTGTTGTTGAATTTGTTGGTGTTTTTCAATGTTGAGGTTGTTGTTGTTTTTCAACGTTGAGGTTGTTGCTGAATTTGTTGGTGTTTTTCAATGTTGAGGTTGTTGTTGAATTTGTTGGTGTTTTTCAATGTTGAGGTTGTTATTTTTCAATGTTGAGGTTGTTGTTGAATTTGTTGGTGTTTTTCAATGTTGAGATTGTTGTTGTTTTTCAACGTTGAGGTTGTTGCTGAATTTGTTGGTGTTTTTCAATGTTGAGGTTGTTGTTGTTTTTCAATGTTGAGGTTGTTGTTGAATTTGTTGGTGTTTTTGAATGTTGAGGTTGTTGTTGTTTTTCAATGTTGAGGTTGTTGTTGTTTTTCAATGTTGAGGTTGTTGTTGAATTTGTTGGTGTTTTTCAATGTTGAGGTTGTTGTTGAATTTGTTGCTGTTTTTCAATGTTGAGGTTGTTGTTGTTTTTCAATGTTGAGGTTGTTGTTGTATTTGTTGGTGTTTTTCAATGTTGAGGTTGTTGTAGTTTTTCAATGTTGAGGTTGTTGTTGAATTTGTTGGTGTTTTTCAATGTGGAGGTTGTTGTTGTTTTTCAATGTTGAGGTTGTTGTTGAATTTGTTGGTGTTTTTCAATGTTGAGGTTGTTGTTGAATTTGTTGGTGTTTTTCAATGTTGAGGTTGTTGTTGTTTTTCAATGTTGAGGTTATTGTTGAATTTGTTGGTGTTTTTCAATGTCGAGGTTGTTGTTGTTTTTCAATGTTGAGGTTGTTGTTGAATTTGTTGGTGTTTTTCAATTTTGAGGTTGTTGTTGAATTTGTTGGTCTTTTTCAATGTTGAGGTTGTTGTTGTTTTTCAAAATTGAGGTTGTTGTTGAATTGGTTTGTGTTTTTCATTTTTGAGGTTGTTGTTGAATTTGTTGGTGTTTTTCAATGTTGAGGTTGTTGTTGTTTTTCAATGTTGAGGTTGTTGTTGAATTTGTTGGTGTTTTTCAATGTTGAGGTTGTTGTTGTTTTTCAATGTTGAGGTTGTTGTTGAATTTGTTTGTGTTTTTCAATGTTGAGGTTGTTGCTGAATTTGTTGGTGTATTTCAATGTTGAGGTTGTTGTTGTTTTTCAATGCTGAGGTTGTTGTTGAACTTGTTGGTGTTTTTCAATTTTGAGGTTGTTGTTGAATTCGTTGGTGTTTTTCAATGTTGAGGTTGTTGTTGTTTTTCAATGTTGTGGTTGTTGTTGAATTTGTTGGTGTTTTTCAATGTTGAGGTTGTTGTTGTTTTTCAACGTTGAGGTTGTTGCTGAATTTGTTGGTGTTTTTCAATGTTGAGGTTGTTGTTGAATTTGTTGGTGTTTTTCAATGTTGAGGTTGTTGTTGTTTTTCAATGTTCAGGTTATTGTTGAATTTGTTGGTGTTTTTCAATGTCGAGGTTGTTGTTGTTTTTCAATGTTGAGGTTGTTGTTGAATTTGTTGGTGTTTTTCAATTTTGAGGTTGTTGTTGTTTTTCAACGTTGAGGGTGTTGCTGAATTTGTTGGTGTTTTTCAATGTTGAGGTTGTTGTTGAATTTGTTGGTGTTTTTCAATGTTGAGGTTGTTGTTGTTTTTCAAAATTGAGGTTGTTGTTGAATTGGTTTGTGTTTTTCATTTTTGAGGTTGTTGTTGAATTTGTTGGTGTTTTTCAATGTTGAGGTTGTTGTTGTTTTTCAATGTTGAGGTTGTTGTTGAATTTGTTGGTGTTTTTCAATGTTGAGGTTGTTGTTGTTTTTCAACGTTGAGGTTGTTGCTGAATTTGTTGGTGTTTTTCAATGTTGAGGTTGTTGTTGAATTTGTTGGTGTTTTTCAATGTTGAGGTTGTTATTTTTCAATGTTGAGGTTGTTGTTGAATTTGTTGGTGTTTTTCAATGTTGAGATTGTTGTTGTTTTTCAACGTTGAGGTTGTTGCTGAATTTGTTGGTGTTTTTCAATGTTGAGGTTGTTGTTGTTTTTCAATGTTGAGGTTGTTGTGGAATTTGTTTGTGTTTTTGAATGTTGAGGTTGTTGTTGTTTTTCAATGTTGAGGTTGTTGTTGTTTTTCAATGTTGAGGTTGTTGTTGAATTTGTTGGTGTTTTTCAATGTTGAGGTTGTTGTTGAATTTGTTGCTGTTTTTCAATGTTGAGGTTGTTGTTGTTTTTCAATGTTGAGGTTGTTGTTGTATTTGTTGGTGTTTTTCAATGTTGAGGTTGTTGTAGTTTTACAATGTTGAGGTTGTTGTTGAATTTGTTGGTGTTTTTCAATGTGGAGGTTGTTGTTGTTTTTCAATGTTGAGGTTGTTGTTGAATTTGTTGGTGTTTTTCAATGTTGAGGTTGTTGTTGAATTTGTTGGTGTTTTTCAATGTTGAGGTTGTTTTTGAATTTGTTTGTGTTTTTCAATGTTGAGGTTGTTGCTGAATTTGTTGGTGTTTTTCAATGTTGAGGTTGTTTTTGTTTTTCAATGCTGAGGTTGTTGTCGAACTTGTTGGTGTTTTTCAATGTTGAGGTTGTTGTTGAATTTGTTTGTGTTTTTCAAATTTGAGGTTGTTGTTTTTTTTCAATGTTGAGGTGGTTGTTGAATTTGTTGGTGTTTTTCTATGTTGAGGTTGTTGTTGTTTTTCAAAGTTGAGGTTGTTGTTAAATTTGTTGGTGTTTTTCAATGTTGAGGTTGTTGAATTTGTGGGTGTTTTTCAATGTTGAGGTTGTTGTTGTTTTTCAATGTTGAGGTTGTTGTTGAATTTGTTGGTGCTTTTCAATGTTGTGGTTGTTGTTGTTTTTCAATGTTGAGGTTGTTGTTGAATTTGTTGTTGTTTTTCAATGTTGAGGTTGTTGCTGAATTTGTTGGTGTTTTTCAATGTTGAGGTTGTTGTTGTTTTTCAATGTTGAGGTTGTTGTTGTATTTGTTGGTGTTTTTCAATGTTGAGGTTGTTGTAGTTTTTCAAAATTGAGGTTGTTGTTGAATTGGTTTGTGTTTTTCATTTTTGAGGTTGTTGTTGAATTTGTTGGTGTTTTTCAATGTTGAGGTTGTTGTTGTTTTTCAATGTTGAGGTTGTTGTTGAATTTGTTGGTGTTTTTCAATGTTGAGGTTGTTGTTGTTTTTCAATGTTGAGGTTGTTGTTGAATTTGTTGGTGTTTTTCAATGTTGAGGTTGTTGTTGAATTTGTTGGTGTTTTTCAATGTTGAGGTTGTTGTTGAATTTGTTTGTGTTTTTCAATGTTGAGGTTGTTGTTGTTTTTCAACGTTGAGGTTGTTGCTGAATTTGTTGGTGTTTTTCAATGTTGAGGTTGTTGTTGAATTTGTTGGTGTTTTTCAATGTTGAGGTTGTTGTTGTTTTTCAATGTTCAGGTTATTGTTGAATTTGTTGGTGTTTTTCAATGTCGAGGTTGTTGTTGTTTTTCAATGTTGAGGTTGTTGTTGAATTTGTTGGTGTTTTTCAATTTTGAGGTTGTTGTTGTTTTTCAACGTTGAGGTTGTTGCTGAATTTGTTGGTGTTTTTCAATGTTGAGGTTGTTGTTGAATTTGTTGGTGTTTTTCAATGTTGAGGTTGTTGTTGTTTTTCAAAATTGAGGTTGTTGTTGAATTGGTTTGTGTTTTTCATTATTGAGGTTGTTGTTGAATTTGTTGGTGTTTTTCAATGTTGAGGTTGTTGTTGTTTTTCAATGTTGAGGTTGTTGTTGAATTTGTTGGTGTTTTTCAATGTTGAGGTTGTTGTTGTTTTTCAACGTTGAGGTTGTTGCTGAATTTGTTGGTGTTTTTCAATGTTGAGGTTGTTGTTGAATTTGTTGGTGTTTTTCAATGTTGAGGTTGTTATTTTTCAATGTTGAGGTTGTTGTTGAATTTGTTGGTGTTTTTCAATGTTGAGATTGTTGTTGTTTTTCAACGTTGAGGTTGTTGCTGAATTTGTTGGTGTTTTTCAATGTTGAGGTTGTTGTTGTTTTTCAATGTTGAGGTTGTTGTTGAATTTGTTGGTGTTTTTGAATGTTGAGGTTGTTGTTGTTTTTCAATGTTGAGGTTGTTGTTGTTTTTCAATGTTGAGGTTGTTGTTGAATTTGTTGGTGTTTTTCAATGTTGAGGTTGTTGTTGAATTTGTTGCTGTTTTTCAATGTTGAGGTTGTTGTTGTTTTTCAATGTTGAGGTTGTTGTTGTATTTGTTGGTGTTTTTCAATGTTGAGGTTGTTGTAGTTTTTCAATGTTGAGGTTGTTGTTGAATTTGTTGGTGTTTTTCAATGTGGAGGTTGTTGTTGTTTTTCAATGTTGAGGTTGTTGTTGAATTTGTTGGTGTTTTTCAATGTTGAGGTTGTTGTTGAATTTGTTGGTGTTTTTCAATGTTGAGGTTGTTTTTGAATTTGTTTGTGTTTTTCAATGTTGAGGTTGTTGCTGAATTTGTTGGTGTTTTTCAATGTTGAGGTTGTTTTTGTTTTTCAATGCTGAGGTTGTTGTTGAACTTGTTGGTGTTTTTCAATGTTGAGGTTGTTGTTGAATTTGTTTGTGTTTTTCAAATTTGAGGTTGTTGTTTTTTTTCAATGTTGAGGTGGTTGTTGAATTTGTTGGTGTTTTTCTATGTTGAGGTTGTTGTTGTTTTTCAAAGTTGAGGTTGTTGTTAAATTTGTTGGTGTTTTTCAATGTTGAGGTTGTTGAATTTGTGGGTGTTTTTCAATGTTGAGGTTGTTGTTGTTTTTCAATGTTGAGGTTGTTGTTGAATTTGTTGGTGCTTTTCAATGTTGTGGTTGTTGTTGTTTTTCAATGTTGAGGTTGTTGTTGAATTTGTTGTTGTTTTTCAATGTTGAGGTTGTTGCTGAATTTGTTGGTGTTTTTCAATGTTGAGGTTGTTGTTGTTTTTCAATGTTGAGGTTGTTGTTGTATTTGTTGGTGTTTTTCAATGTTGAGGTTGTTGTAGTTTTTCAATGTTGAGGTTGTTGTTGAATTTGTTGGTGTTTTTCAATGTGGAGGTTGTTGTTGTTTTTCAATGTTGAGGTTGTTGTTGAATTTGTTGGTGTTTTTCAATGTTGAGGTTGTTGTTGAATTTGTTGGTGTTTTTCAATGTTGAGGTTGTTGTTGAATTTGTTTGTGTTTTTCAATGTTGAGGTTGTTGCTGAATTTGTTGGTGTTTTTCAATGTTGAGGTTGTTGTTGTTTTTCAATGCTGAGGTTGTTGTTGAACTTGTTGATGTTTTTCAATGTTGAGGTTGTTGTTGAATTCGTTGGTGTTTTTCAATGTTGAGGTTGTTGTTGTTTTTCAATGTTGTGGTTGTTGTTGAATTTGTTGGTGTTTTTCAATGTTGAGGTTGTTGTTGTTTTTCAACGTTGAGGTTGTTGCTGAATTTGTTGGTGTTTTTCAATGTTGAGGTTGTTGTTGAATTTGTTGGTGTTTTTCAATGTTGAGGTTGTTGTTGTTTTTCAATGTTCAGGTTATTGTTGAATTTGTTGGTGTTTTTCAATGTCGAGGTTGTTGTTGTTTTTCAATGTTGAGGTTGTTGTTGAATTTGTTGGTGTTTTTCAATTTTGAGGTTGTTGTTGAATTTGTTGGTCTTTTTCAATGTTGAGGTTGTTGTTGTTTTTCAAAATTGAGGTTGTTGTTGAATTGGTTTGTGTTTTTCATTTTTGAGGTTGTTGTTGAATTTGTTGGTGTTTTTCAATGTTGAGGTTGTTGTTGTTTTTCAATGTTGAGGTTGTTGTTGAATTTGTTGGTGTTTTTCAATGTTGAGGTTGTTGTTGTTTTTCAATGTTGAGGTTGTTGTTGAATTTGTTGGTGTTTTTCAATGTTGAGGTTGTTGTTCAATTTGTTGGTGTTTTTCAATGTTGAGGTTGTTGTTGAATTTGTTTGTGTTTTTCAATGTTGAGGTTGTTGCTGAATTTGTTGGTGTTTTTCAATGTTGAGGTTGTTGTTGTTTTTCAATGCTGAGGTTGTTGTTGAACTTGTTGGTGTTTTTCAATTTTGAGGTTGTTGTTGAATTCGTTGGTGTTTTTCAATGTTGAGGTTGTTGTTGTTTTTCAATGTTGTGGTTGTTGTTGAATTTGTTGGTGTTTTTCAATGTTGAGGTTGTTGTTGTTTTTCAACGTTGAGGTTGTTGCTGAATTTGTTGGTGTTTTTCAATGTTGAGGTTGTTGTTGAATTTGTTGGTGTTTTTCAATGTTGAGGTTGTTGTTGTTTTTCAATGTTCAGGTTATTGTTGAATTTGTTGGTGTTTTTCAATGTCGAGGTTGTTGTTGTTTTTCAATGTTGAGGTTGTTGTTGAATTTGTTGGTGTTTTTCAATTTTGAGGTTGTTGTTGTTTTTCAACGTTGAGGTTGTTGCTGAATTTGTTGGTGTTTTTCAATGTTGAGGTTGTTGTTGAATTTGTTGGTGTTTTTCAATGTTGAGGTTGTTGTTGTTTTTCAAAATTGAGGTTGTTGTTGAATTGGTTTGTGTTTTTCATTTTTGAGGTTGTTGTTGAATTTGTTGGTGTTTTTCAATGTTGAGGTTGTTGTTGTTTTTCAATGTTGAGGTTGTTGTTGAATTTGTTGGTGTTTTTCAATGTTGAGGTTGTTGTTGTTTTTCAACGTTGAGGTTGTTGCTGAATTTGTTGGTGTTTTTCAATGTTGAGGTTGTTGTTGAATTTGTTGGTGTTTTTCAATGTTGAGGTTGTTATTTTTCAATGTTGAGGTTGTTGTTGAATTTGTTGGTGTTTTTCAATGTTGAGATTGTTGTTGTTTTTCAACGTTGAGGTTGTTGCTGAATTTGTTGGTGTTTTTCAATGTTGAGGTTGTTGTTGTTTTTCAATGTTGAGGTTGTTGTGGAATTTGTTTGTGTTTTTGAATGTTGAGGTTGTTGTTGTTTTTCAATGTTGAGGTTGTTGTTGTTTTTCAATGTTGAGGTTGTTGTTGAATTCGTTGGTGTTTTTCAATGTTGAGGTTGTTGTTGTTTTTCAATGTTGTGGTTGTTGTTGAATTTGTTGGTGTTTTTCAATGTTGAGGTTGTTGTTGTTTTTCAACGTTGAGGTTGTTGCTGAATTTGTTGGTGTTTTTCAATGTTGAGGTTGTTGTTGAATTTGTTGGTGTTTTTCAATGTTGAGGTTGTTGTTGTTTTTCAATGTTCAGGTTATTGTTGAATTTGTTGGTGTTTTTCAATGTCGAGGTTGTTGTTGTTTTTCAATGTTGAGGTTGTTGTTGAATTTGTTGGTGTTTTTCAATTTTGAGGTTGTTGTTGAATTTGTTGGTCTTTTTCAATGTTGAGGTTGTTGTTGTTTTTCAAAATTGAGGTTGTTGTTGAATTGGTTTGTGTTTTTCATTTTTGAGGTTGTTGTTGAATTTGTTGGTGTTTTTCAATGTTGAGGTTGTTGTTGTTTTTCAATGTTGAGGTTGTTGTTGAATTTGTTGGTGTTTTTCAATGTTGAGGTTGTTGTTGTTTTTCAATGTTGAGGTTGTTGTTGAATTTGTTGGTGTTTTTCAATGTTGAGGTTGTTGTTCAATTTGTTGGTGTTTTTCAATGTTGAGGTTGTTGTTGAATTTGTTTGTGTTTTTCAATGTTGAGGTTGTTGCTGAATTTGTTGGTGTTTTTCAATGTTGAGGTTGTTGTTGTTTTTCAATGCTGAGGTTGTTGTTGAACTTGTTGGTGTTTTTCAATTTTGAGGTTGTTGTTGAATTCGTTGGTGTTTTTCAATGTTGAGGTTGTTGTTGTTTTTCAATGTTGTGGTTGTTGTTGAATTTGTTGGTGTTTTTCAATGTTGAGGTTGTTGTTGTTTTTCAACGTTGAGGTTGTTGCTGAATTTGTTGGTGTTTTTCAATGTTGAGGTTTTTGTTGAATTTGTTGGTGTTTTTCAATGTTGAGGTTGTTGTTGTTTTTCAATGTTCAGGTTATTGTTGAATTTGTTGGTGTTTTTCAATGTCGAGGTTGTTGTTGTTTTTCAATGTTGAGGTTGTTGTTGAATTTGTTGGTGTTTTTCAATTTTGAGGTTGTTGTTGTTTTTCAACGTTGAGGTTGTTGCTGAATTTGTTGGTGTTTTTCAATGTTGAGGTGGTTGTTGAATTTGTTGGTGTTTTTCAATGTTGAGGTTGTTGTTGTTTTTCAAAATTGAGGTTGTTGTTGAATTGGTTTGTGTTTTTCATTTTTGAGGTTGTTGTTGAATTTGTTGGTGTTTTTCAATGTTGAGGTTGTTGTTGTTTTTCAATGTTGAGGTTGTTGTTGAATTTGTTGGTGTTTTTCAATGTTGAGGTTGTTGTTGTTTTTCAACGTTGAGGTTGTTGCTGAATTTGTTGGTGTTTTTCAATGTTGAGGTTGTTGTTGTTTTTCAATGTTGAGGTTGTTGTGGAATTTGTTTGTGTTTTTGAATGTTGAGGTTGTTGTTGTTTTTCAATGTTGAGGTTGTTGTTGTTTTTCAATGTTGAGGTTGTTGTTGAATTTGTTGGTGTTTTTCAATGTTGAGGTTGTTGTTGAATTTGTTGCTGTTTTTCAATGTTGAGGTTGTTGTTGTTTTTCAATGTTGAGGTTGTTGTTGTATTTGTTGGTGTTTTTCAATGTTGAGGTTGTTGTAGTTTTACAATGTTGAGGTTGTTGTTGAATTTGTTGGTGTTTTTCAATGTGGAGGTTGTTGTTGTTTTTCAATGTTGAGGTTGTTGTTGAATTTGTTGGTGTTTTTCAATGTTGAGGTTGTTGTTGAATTTGTTGGTGTTTTTCAATGTTGAGGTTGTTTTTGAATTTGTTTGTGTTTTTCAATGTTGAGGTTGTTGCTGAATTTGTTGGTGTTTTTCAATGTTGAGGTTGTTTTTGTTTTTCAATGCTGAGGTTGTTGTCGAACTTGTTGGTGTTTTTCAATGTTGAGGTTGTTGTTGAATTTGTTTGTGTTTTTCAAATTTGAGGTTGTTGTTTTTTTTCAATGTTGAGGTGGTTGTTGAATTTGTTGGTGTTTTTCTATGTTGAGGTTGTTGTTGTTTTTCAAAGTTGAGGTTGTTGTTAAATTTGTTGGTGTTTTTCAATGTTGAGGTTGTTGAATTTGTGGGTGTTTTTCAATGTTGAGGTTGTTGTTGTTTTTCAATGTTGAGGTTGTTGTTGAATTTGTTGGTGCTTTTCAATGTTGTGGTTGTTGTTGTTTTTCAATGTTGAGGTTGTTGTTGAATTTGTTGTTGTTTTTCAATGTTGAGGTTGTTGCTGAATTTGTTGGTGTTTTTCAATGTTGAGGTTGTTGTTGTTTTTCAATGTTGAGGTTGTTGTTGTATTTGTTGGTGTTTTTCAATGTTGAGGTTGTTGTAGTTTTTCAAAATTGAGGTTGTTGTTGAATTGGTTTGTGTTTTTCATTTTTGAGGTTGTTGTTGAATTTGTTGGTGTTTTTCAATGTTGAGGTTGTTGTTGTTTTTCAATGTTGAGGTTGTTGTTGAATTTGTTGGTGTTTTTCAATGTTGAGGTTGTTGTTGTTTTCAATGTTGAGGTTGTTGTTGAATTTGTTGGTGTTTTTCAATGTTGAGGTTGTTGTTGAATTTGTTGGTGTTTTTCAATGTTGAGGTTGTTGTTGAATTTGTTTGTGTTTTTCAATGTTGAGGTTGTTGCTGAATTTGTTGGTGTTTTTCAATGTTGAGGTTGTTGTTGTTTTTCAATGCTGAGGTTGTTGTTGAACTTGTTGGTGTTTTTCAATTTTGAGGTTGTTGTTGAATTCGTTGGTGTTTTTCAATGTTGAGGTTGTTGTTGTTTTTCAATGTTGTGGTTGTTGTTGAATTTGTTGGTGTTTTTCAATGTTGAGGTTGTTGTTGTTTTTCAACGTTGAGGTTGTTGCTGAATTTGTTGGTGTTTTTCAATGTTGAGGTTGTTGTTGAATTTGTTGGTGTTTTTCAATGTTGAGGTTGTTGTTGTTTTTCAATGTTCAGGTTATTGTTGAATTTGTTGGTGTTTTTCAATGTCGAGGTTGTTGTTGTTTTTCAATGTTGAGGTTGTTGTTGAATTTGTTGGTGTTTTTCAATTTTGAGGTTGTTGTTGTTTTTCAACGTTGAGGTTGTTGCTGAATTTGTTGGTGTTTTTCAATGTTGAGGTTGTTGTTGAATTTGTTGGTGTTTTTCAATGTTGAGGTTGTTGTTGTTTTTCAAAATTGAGGTTGTTGTTGAATTGGTTTGTGTTTTTCATTATTGAGGTTGTTGTTGAATTTGTTGGTGTTTTTCAATGTTGAGGTTGTTGTTGTTTTTCAATGTTGAGGTTGTTGTTGAATTTGTTGGTGTTTTTCAATGTTGAGGTTGTGTTGTTTTTCAACGTTGAG
The DNA here is from genome assembly GCA_026770705.1 of Isurus oxyrinchus. Taxonomy (NCBI): domain Eukaryota; kingdom Metazoa; phylum Chordata; class Chondrichthyes; order Lamniformes; family Lamnidae; genus Isurus; species Isurus oxyrinchus. The sequence goes on along the minus strand of JANJGN010000516.1, from coordinate 284,645 downwards.
GTTGTTGCTGAATTTGTTGGTGTTTTTCAATGTTGAGGTTGTTGTTGAATTTGTTGGTGTTTTTCAATGTTGAGGTTGTTATTTTTCAATGTTGAGGTTGTTGTTGAATTTGTTGGTGTTTTTCAATGTTGAGATTGTTGTTGTTTTTCAACGTTGAGGTTGTTGCTGAATTTGTTGGTGTTTTTCAATGTTGAGGTTGTTGTTGTTTTTCAATGTTGAGGTTGTTGTTGAATTTGTTGGTGTTTTTGAATGTTGAGGTTGTTGTTGTTTTTCAATGTTGAGGTTGTTGTTGTTTTTCAATGTTGAGGTTGTTGTTGAATTTGTTGGTGTTTTTCAATGTTGAGGTTGTTGTTGAATTTGTTGCTGTTTTTCAATGTTGAGGTTGTTGTTGTTTTTCAATGTTGAGGTTGTTGTTGTATTTGTTGGTGTTTTTCAATGTTGAGGTTGTTGTAGTTTTTCAATGTTGAGGTTGTTGTTGAATTTGTTGGTGTTTTTCAATGTGGAGGTTGTTGTTGTTTTTCAATGTTGAGGTTGTTGTTGAATTTGTTGGTGTTTTTCAATGTTGAGGTTGTTGTTGAATTTGTTGGTGTTTTTCAATGTTGAGGTTGTTTTTGAATTTGTTTGTGTTTTTCAATGTTGAGGTTGTTGCTGAATTTGTTGGTGTTTTTCAATGTTGAGGTTGTTTTTGTTTTTCAATGCTGAGGTTGTTGTTGAACTTGTTGGTGTTTTTCAATGTTGAGGTTGTTGTTGAATTTGTTTGTGTTTTTCAAATTTGAGGTTGTTTTTTTTCAATGTTGAGGTGGTTGTTGAATTTGTTGGTGTTTTTCTATGTTGAGTTTGTTGTTGTTTTTCAAAGTTGAGGTTGTTGTTAAATTTGTTGGTGTTTTTCAATGTTGAGGTTGTTGAATTTGTGGGTGTTTTTCAATGTTGAGGTTGTTGTTGTTTTTCAATGTTGAGGTTGTTGTTGAATTTGTTGGTGCTTTTCAATGTTGTGGTTGTTGTTGTTTTTCAATGTTGAGGTTGTTGTTGAATTTGTTGTTGTTTTTCAATGTTGAGGTTGTTGCTGAATTTGTTGGTGTTTTTCAATGTTGAGGTTGTTGTTGTTTTTCAATGTTGAGGTTGTTGTTGTATTTGTTGGTGTTTTTCAATGTTGAGGTTGTTGTAGTTTTTCAATGTTGAGGTTGTTGTTGAATTTGTTGGTGTTTTTCAATGTGGAGGTTGTTGTTGTTTTTCAATGTTGAGGTTGTTGTTGAATTTGTTGGTGTTTTTCAATGTTGAGGTTGTTGTTGAATTTGTTGGTGTTTTTCAATGTTGAGGTTGTTGTTGTTTTTCAATGTTGAGGTTGTTGTTGAATTTGTTGGTGTTTTTCAATGTTGAGGTTGTTGTTCAATTTGTTGGTGTTTTTCAATGTTGAGGTTGTTGTTGAATTTGTTTGTGTTTTTCAATGTTGAGGTTGTTGCTGAATTTGTTGGTGTTTTTCAATGTTGAGGTTGTTGTTGTTTTTCAATGCTGAGGTTGTTGTTGAACTTGTTGGTGTTTTTCAATTTTGAGGTTGTTGTTGAATTCGTTGGTGTTTTTCAATGTTGAGGTTGTTGTTGTTTTTCAATGTTGTGGTTGTTGTTGAATTTGTTGGTGTTTTTCAATGTTGAGGTTGTTGTTGTTTTTCAACGTTGAGGTTGTTGCTGAATTTGTTGGTGTTTTTCAATGTTGAGGTTTTTGTTGAATTTGTTGGTGTTTTTCAATGTTGAGGTTGTTGTTGTTTTTCAATGTTCAGGTTATTGTTGAATTTGTTGGTGTTTTTCAATGTCGAGGTTGTTGTTGTTTTTCAATGTTGAGGTTGTTGTTGAATTTGTTGGTGTTTTTCAATTTTGAGGTTGTTGTTGTTTTTCAACGTTGAGGTTGTTGCTGAATTTGTTGGTGTTTTTCAATGTTGAGGTGGTTGTTGAATTTGTTGGTGTTTTTCAATGTTGAGGTTGTTGTTGTTTTTCAAAATTGAGGTTGTTGTTGAATTGGTTTGTGTTTTTCATTTTTGAGGTTGTTGTTGAATTTGTTGGTGTTTTTCAATGTTGAGGTTGTTGTTGTTTTTCAACGTTGAGGTTGTTGCTGAATTTGTTGGTGTTTTTCAATGTTGAGGTTGTTGTTGTTTTTCAATGTTGAGGTTGTTGTGGAATTTGTTTGTGTTTTTGAATGTTGAGGTTGTTGTTGTTTTTCAATGTTGAGGTTGTTGTTGTTTTTCAATGTTGAGGTTGTTGTTGAATTTGTTGGTGTTTTTCAATGTTGAGGTTGTTGTTGAATTTGTTGCTGTTTTTCAATGTTGAGGTTGTTGTTGTTTTTCAATGTTGAGGTTGTTGTTGTATTTGTTGGTGTTTTTCAATGTTGAGGTTGTTGTAGTTTTACAATGTTGAGGTTGTTGTTGAATTTGTTGGTGTTTTTCAATGTGGAGGTTGTTGTTGTTTTTCAACGTTGAGGTTGTTGCTGAATTTGTTGGTGTTTTTCAATGTTGAGGTTGTTGTTGTTTTTCAATGTTGAGGTTGTTGTTGAATTTGTTGGTGTTTTTGAATGTTGAGGTTGTTGTTGTTTTTCAATGTTGAGGTTGTTGTTGTTTTTCAATGTTGAGGTTGTTGTTGAATTTGTTGGTGTTTTTCAATGTTGAGGTTGTTGTTGAATTTGTTGCTGTTTTTCAATGTTGAGGTTGTTGTTGTTTTTCAATGTTGAGGTTGTTGTTGTATTTGTTGGTGTTTTTCAATGTTGAGGTTGTTGTAGTTTTTCAATGTTGAGGTTGTTGTTGAATTTGTTGGTGTTTTTCAATGTGGAGGTTGTTGTTGTTTTTCAATGTTGAGGTTGTTGTTGAATTTGTTGGTGTTTTTCAATGTTGAGGTTGTTGTTGAATTTGTTGGTGTTTTTCAATGTTGAGGTTGTTTTTGAATTTGTTTGTGTTTTTCAATGTTGAGGTTGTTGCTGAATTTGTTGGTGTTTTTCAATGTTGAGGTTGTTTTTGTTTTTCAATGCTGAGGTTGTTGTTGAACTTGTTGGTGTTTTTCAATGTTGAGGTTGTTGTTGAATTTGTTTGTGTTTTTCAAATTTGAGGTTGTTTTTTTTCAATGTTGAGGTGGTTGTTGAATTTGTTGGTGTTTTTCTATGTTGAGGTTGTTGTTGTTTTTCAAAGTTGAGGTTGTTGTTAAATTTGTTGGTGTTTTTCAATGTTGAGGTTGTTGAATTTGTGGGTGTTTTTCAATGTTGAGGTTGTTGTTGTTTTTCAATGTTGAGGTTGTTGTTGAATTTGTTGGTGCTTTTCAATGTTGTGGTTGTTGTTGTTTTTCAATGTTGAGGTTGTTGTTGAATTTGTTGTTGTTTTTCAATGTTGAGGTTGTTGCTGAATTTGTTGGTGTTTTTCAATGTTGAGGCTGTTGTTGTTTTTCAATGTTGAGGTTGTTGTTGTATTTGTTGGTGTTTTTCAATGTTGAGGTTGTTGTAGTTTTTCAATGTTGAGGTTGTTGTTGAATTTGTTGGTGTTTTTCAATGTGGAGGTTGTTGTTGTTTTTCAATGTTGAGGTTGTTGTTGAATTTGTTGGTGTTTTTCAATGTTGAGGTTGTTGTTGAATTTGTTGGTGTTTTTCAATGTTGAGGTTGTTGTTGTTTTTCAATGTTGAGGTTGTTGTTGAATTTGTTGGTGTTTTTCAATGTTGAGGTTGTTGTTCAATTTGTTGGTGTTTTTCAATGTTGAGGTTGTTGTTGAATTTGTTTGTGTTTTTCAATGTTGAGGTTGTTGCTGAATTTGTTGGTGTTTTTCAATGTTGAGGTTGTTGTTGTTTTTCAATGCTGAGGTTGTTGTTGAACTTGTTGGTGTTTTTCAATTTTGAGGTTGTTGTTGAATTCGTTGGTGTTTTTCAATGTTGAGGTTGTTGTTGTTTTTCAATGTTGTGGTTGTTGTTGAATTTGTTGGTGTTTTTCAATGTTGAGGTTGTTGTTGTTTTTCAACGTTGAGGTTGTTGCTGAATTTGTTGGTGTTTTTCAATGTTGAGGTTTTTGTTGAATTTGTTGGTGTTTTTCAATGTTGAGGTTGTTGTTGTTTTTCAATGTTCAGGTTATTGTTGAATTTGTTGGTGTTTTTCAATGTCGAGGTTGTTGTTGTTTTTCAATGTTGAGGTTGTTGTTGAATTTGTTGGTGTTTTTCAATTTTGAGGTTGTTGTTGTTTTTCAACGTTGAGGTTGTTGCTGAATTTGTTGGTGTTTTTCAATGTTGAGGTGGTTGTTGAATTTGTTGGTGTTTTTCAATGTTGAGGTTGTTGTTGTTTTTCAAAATTGAGGTTGTTGTTGAATTGGTTTGTGTTTTTCATTTTTGAGGTTGTTGTTGAATTTGTTGGTGTTTTTCAATGTTGAGGTTGTTGTTGTTTTTCAATGTTGAGGTTGTTGTTGAATTTGTTGGTGTTTTTCAATGTTGAGGTTGTTGTTGTTTTTCAACGTTGAGGTTGTTGCTGAATTTGTTGGTGTTTTTCAATGTTGAGGTTGTTGTTGTTTTTCAATGTTGAGGTTGTTGTGGAATTTGTTTGTGTTTTTGAATGTTGAGGTTGTTGTTGTTTTTCAATGTTGAGGTTGTTGTTGTTTTTCAATGTTGAGGTTGTTGTTGAATTTGTTGGTGTTTTTCAATGTTGAGGTTGTTGTTGAATTTGTTGCTGTTTTTCAATGTTGAGGTTGTTGTTGTTTTTCAATGTTGAGGTTGTTGTTGTATTTGTTGGTGTTTTTCAATGTTGAGGTTGTTGTAGTTTTACAATGTTGAGGTTGTTGTTGAATTTGTTGGTGTTTTTCAATGTGGAGGTTGTTGTTGTTTTTCAATGTTGAGGTTGTTGTTGAATTTGTTGGTGTTTTTCAATGTTGAGGTTGTTGTTGAATTTGTTGGTGTTTTTCAATGTTGAGGTTGTTTTTGAATTTGTTTGTGTTTTTCAATGTTGAGGTTGTTGCTGAATTTGTTGGTGTTTTTCAATGTTGAGGTTGTTTTTGTTTTTCAATGCTGAGGTTGTTGTCGAACTTGTTGGTGTTTTTCAATGTTGAGGTTGTTGTTGAATTTGTTTGTGTTTTTCAAATTTGAGGTTGTTGTTTTTTTTCAATGTTGAGGTGGTTGTTGAATTTGTTGGTGTTTTTCTATGTTGAGGTTGTTGTTGTTTTTCAAAGTTGAGGTTGTTGTTAAATTTGTTGGTGTTTTTCAATGTTGAGGTTGTTGAATTTGTGGGTGTTTTTCAATGTTGAGGTTGTTGTTGTTTTTCAATTTTGAGGTTGTTGTTGAATTTGTTGGTGCTTTTCAATGTTGTGGTTGTTGTTGTTTTTCAATGTTGAGGTTGTTGTTGAATTTGTTGTTGTTTTTCAATGTTGAGGTTGTTGCTGAATTTGTTGGTGTTTTTCAATGTTGAGGTTGTTGTTGTTTTTCAATGTTGAGGTTGTTGTTGTATTTGTTGGTGTTTTTCAATGTTGAGGTTGTTGTAGTTTTTCAAAATTGAGGTTGTTGTTGAATTGGTTTGTGTTTTTCATTTTTGAGGTTGTTGTTGAATTTGTTGGTGTTTTTCAATGTTGAGGTTGTTGTTGTTTTTCAATGTTGAGGTTGTTGTTGAATTTGTTGGTGTTTTTCAATGTTGAGGTTGTTGTTGTTTTCAATGTTGAGGTTGTTGTTGAATTTGTTGGTGTTTTTCAATGTTGAGGTTGTTGTTGAATTTGTTGGTGTTTTTCAATGTTGAGGTTGTTGTTGAATTTGTTTGTGTTTTTCAATGTTGAGGTTGTTGCTGAATTTGTTGGTGTTTTTCAATGTTGAGGTTGTTGTTGTTTTTCAATGCTGAGGTTGTTGTTGAACTTGTTGGTGTTTTTCAATTTTGAGGTTGTTGTTGAATTCGTTGGTGTTTTTCAATGTTGAGGTTGTTGTTGTTTTTCAATGTTGTGGTTGTTGTTGAATTTGTTGGTGTTTTTCAATGTTGAGGTTGTTGTTGTTTTTCAACGTTGAGGTTGTTGCTGAATTTGTTGGTGTTTTTCAATGTTGAGGTTGTTGTTGAATTTGTTGGTGTTTTTCAATGTTGAGGTTGTTGTTGTTTTTCAATGTTCAGGTTATTGTTGAATTTGTTGGTGTTTTTCAATGTCGAGGTTGTTGTTGTTTTTCAATGTTGAGGTTGTTGTTGAATTTGTTGGTGTTTTTCAATTTTGAGGTTGTTGTTGTTTTTCAACGTTGAGGTTGTTGCTGAATTTGTTGGTGTTTTTCAATGTTGAGGTTGTTGTTGAATTTGTTGGTGTTTTTCAATGTTGAGGTTGTTGTTGTTTTTCAAAATTGAGGTTGTTGTTGAATTGGTTTGTGTTTTTCATTATTGAGGTTGTTGTTGAATTTGTTGGTGTTTTTCAATGTTGAGGTTGTTGTTGTTTTTCAATGTTGAGGTTGTTGTTGAATTTGTTGGTGTTTTTCAATGTTGAGGCTGTGTTGTTTTTCAACGTTGAGGTTGTTGCTGAATTTGTTGGTGTTTTTCAATGTTGAGGTTGTTGTTGAATTTGTTGGTGTTTTTCAATGTTGAGGTTGTTATTTTTCAATGTTGAGGTTGTTGTTGAATTTGTTGGTGTTTTTCAATGTTGAGATTGTTGTTGTTTTTCAACGTTGAGGTTGTTGCTGAATTTGTTGGTGTTTTTCAATGTTGAGGTTGTTGTTGTTTTTCAATGTTGAGGTTGTTGTTGAATTTGTTGGTGTTTTTGAATGTTGAGGTTGTTGTTGTTTTTCAATGTTGAGGTTGTTGTTGTTTTTCAATGTTGAGGTTGTTGTTGAATTTGTTGGTGTTTTTCAATGTTGAGGTTGTTGTTGAATTTGTTGCTGTTTTTCAATGTTGAGGTTGTTGTTGTTTTTCAATGTTGAGGTTGTTGTTGTATTTGTTGGTGTTTTTCAATGTTGAGGTTGTTGTAGTTTTTCAATGTTGAGGTTGTTGTTGAATTTGTTGGTGTTTTTCAATGTGGAGGTTGTTGTTGTTTTTCAATGTTGAGGTTGTTGTTGAATTTGTTGGTGTTTTTCAATGTTGAGGTTGTTGTTGAATTTGTTGGTGTTTTTCAATGTTGAGGTTGTTTTTGAATTTGTTTGTGTTTTTCAATGTTGAGGTTGTTGCTGAATTTGTTGGTGTTTTTCAATGTTGAGGTTGTTTTTGTTTTTCAATGCTGAGGTTGTTGTTGAACTTGTTGGTGTTTTTCAATGTTGAGGTTGTTGTTGAATTTGTTTGTGTTTTTCAAATTTGAGGTTGTTTTTTTTCAATGTTGAGGTGGTTGTTGAATTTGTTGGTGTTTTTCTATGTTGAGGTTGTTGTTGTTTTTCAAAGTTGAGGTTGTTGTTAAATTTGTTGGTGTTTTTCAATGTTGAGGTTGTTGAATTTGTGGGTGTTTTTCAATGTTGAGGTTGTTGTTGTTTTTCAATGTTGAGGTTGTTGTTGAATTTGTTGGTGCTTTTCAATGTTGTGGTTGTTGTTGTTTTTCAATGTTGAGGTTGTTGTTGAATTTGTTGTTGTTTTTCAATGTTGAGGTTGTTGCTGAATTTGTTGGTGTTTTTCAATGTTGAGGTTGTTGTTGTTTTTCAATGTTGAGGTTGTTGTTGTATTTGTTGGTGTTTTTCAATGTTGAGGTTGTTGTAGTTTTTCAATGTTGAGGTTGTTGTTGAATTTGTTGGTGTTTTTCAATGTGGAGGTTGTTGTTGTTTTTCAATGTTGAGGTTGTTGTTGAATTTGTTGGTGTTTTTCAATGTTGAGGTTGTTGTTGAATTTGTTGGTGTTTTTCAATGTTGAGGTTGTTGTTGAATTTGTTTGTGTTTTTCAATGTTGAGGTTGTTGCTGAATTTGTTGGTGTTTTTCAATGTTGAGGTTGTTGTTGTTTTTCAATGCTGAGGTTGTTGTTGAACTTGTTGATGTTTTTCAATGTTGAGGTTGTTGTTGAATTCGTTGGTGTTTTTCAATGTTGAGGTTGTTGTTGTTTTTCAATGTTGTGGTTGTTGTTGAATTTGTTGGTGTTTTTCAATGTTGAGGTTGTTGTTGTTTTTCAACGTTGAGGTTGTTGCTGAATTTGTTGGTGTTTTTCAATGTTGAGGTTGTTGTTGAATTTGTTGGTGTTTTTCAATGTTGAGGTTGTTGTTGTTTTTCAATGTTCAGGTTATTGTTGAATTTGTTGGTGTTTTTCAATGTCGAGGTTGTTGTTGTTTTTCAATGTTGAGGTTGTTGTTGAATTTGTTGGTGTTTTTCAATTTTGAGGTTGTTGTTGAATTTGTTGGTCTTTTTCAATGTTGAGGTTGTTGTTGTTTTTCAAAATTGAGGTTGTTGTTGAATTGGTTTGTGTTTTTCATTTTTGAGGTTGTTGTTGAATTTGTTGGTGTTTTTCAATGTTGAGGTTGTTGTTGTTTTTCAATGTTGAGGTTGTTGTTGAATTTGTTGGTGTTTTTCAATGTTGAGGTTGTTGTTGTTTTTCAATGTTGAGGTTGTTGTTGAATTTGTTGGTGTTTTTCACTGTTGAGGTTGCTGTTGAATTTGTTGGTGTTTTTCAAGGTTGAGGCTGTTGTTGTTTTTCAATGTTGAGATTGTTGTTGAATTTGTTGGTGTTCGTCCATGTTGACGTTCTTGTTGTTTTTCTATGATGAGGATGTTGTTGAATTTTTTGGTGTTTTTCAATGTTGAGGTTGTTGTTGAATTTGTTGGTGTTTTTCAATGTTGAGGTTGCTGTTGAATTTGTTTGTGGTTTTCAATGTTGAGGTTGTTGTTTAATTTGTTGGTGTTTTTCAATGTTGAGGTTGTTGTTGAATTTGTTGGTGTTTTTCAATGTTGAGGTTGTTGTTGAATTTGTTGGTGTTTTTCAATGTTGAGGTTGTTGTTGTTTTTCAATGTTGAGGTTGTTGTTGAATTTGTTGGTGTTTTTCAATGTTGAGGTTGTTGTTGTTTTTCAATGTTGAGGTTGTTGTTGAATTTGTTGGTGTTTTTCAATTTCGAGGTTGTTGTTGAATTTGTTGGTGTTTTTCAATGTTGAAGTTGTTGAATTTGTTGATGTTTTTCAATGTTGAGGTTGTTGTTGTTTTTCAATGTTGAGGTTGTTGTTGAATTTGTTGGTGTTTTTCAACGTTGAGGTTGTTGTTGAACTTGTTCGTGTTTTTCAATGCTGAGGTTGTTGTTGTTTTTCAATGTTGAGGTTGTTGTTGAATTTGTTGGTGTTTTTCAATGTTGAGGTTGTTGTAGTTTTTCAATGTTGAGATGTTGTTGAATTTGTTGATGTTTTTCAATTTCGAGGTTGTTGTTGAATTTGTTGGTGTTTTTCAATGTTGAAGTTGTTGTTGAATTTGATGGTGTTGTTCAATGTTGAGGTTGTTGTTGAATTTGTTGGTGTTTTTAAATGTTGAGGTTGTTGTTGAATTTGTTGGTGTTTTTCAATGTTGTGGTTGGCGTTGTTTTTCAATGTTGAGGTTGTTGTTGAATTGGTTGATGTTTTTCAATTTCGAGGTTGTTGTTGAATTTGTTGGTGTTTTTCAATGTTGAAGTTGTTGTTGAATTTGTTGGTGTTTTTCAATGTTGAGGTTGTTGTTGTTTTTCAATGTTGAGGTTGTTGTTGAATTTGTTGGTGTTTTTGAATGTTGAGGTTGTAGTTGTTTTTCAATGTTGAGGTTGTTGTTGTTTTTCAATGTTGAGGTTGTTGTTGAATTTGTTGGTGTTTTTCAATTTTGAGGTTGTTGTTGAATTTGTTGGTCTTTTTCAATGTTGAGGTTGTTGTTGTTTTTCAAAATTGAGGTTGTTGTTGAATTTGTTTGTGTTTTTCATTTTTGAGGTTGATGTTGAATTTGTTGGTGTTTTTCAATGTTGAGGTTGTTGTTGTTTTTCAATGTTGAGGTTGTTGTTGAATTTGTTGGTGTTTTTCAATGATGAGGTTGTTGTTGTTTTTCAATGTTGAGGTTGTTGTTGAATTTGTTGGTGTTTTTCAGTGTTGAGGTTGCTGTTGAATTTGTTGGTGTTTTTCAAGGTTGAGGCTGTTGTTGTTTTTCAATGTTGAGATTGTTGTTGAATTTGTTGGTGTTTTTCAATTTTGAATTTGTTGGTGTTTTTCAATGTTGAGGTTGTTGTTGTTTTTCAATGTTGAGGTTGTTGTTGAATTTGTTGGTGTTTTTCACTGTTGAGGTTGCTGTTGAATTTGTTGGTGTTTTTCAAGGTTGAGGCTGTTGTTGTTTTTCAATGTTGAGATTGTTGTTGAATTTGTTGGTGTTTTTCAATTTTGAGGTTGTTGATGTTTTTCAATGTTGAGCTTGTTGTTGAATTTGTTGGTGTTCGTCCATGTTGACGTTCTTGTTGTTTTTCAATGATGAGGATGTTGTTGAATTTGTTGGTGTTGTTCAATGTTGAGGTTGTTGTTGAATTTGTTGGTGTTTTTCAATGTTGAGGTTGTTGTTGAATTTGTTTGTGGTTTTCAATGTTGAGGTTGTTGTTTAATTTGTTGGTGTTTTTCAATGTTGAGGTTGTTGTTGAATTTGTTGGTGTTTTTCAATGTTGAGGTTGTTGTTGAATTTGTTGGTGTTTTTCAATGTTGAGGTTGTTGTTGTTTTTCAATGTTGAGGTTGTTGTTGAATTTGTTGGTGTTTTTCAATGTTGAGGTTGTTGTTGTTTTTCAATGTTGAGGTTGTTGTTGAATTTGTTGGTGTTTTTCAATTTCGAGGTTGTTGTTGAATTTGTTGGTGTTTTTCAATGTTGAAGTTGTTGAATTTGTTGATGTTTTTCAATGTTGAGGTTATTGTTGTTTTTCAAAGTTGAGGTTGTTGTTGAATTTGTTGGTGTTTTTCAATGTTGAGGTTGTTGTTGTTTTTCAATGTTGAGGTTGTTGTTGAATTTGTTGGTGTTTTTCAATGTTGAGGTTGTTGTTGTTTTTCAATGTTGAGGTTGTTGCTGAATTTGTTGGTGTTTTTCAATGTTGAGGTTGTTGTTGAATTTGTTGGTGTTTTTCAATGTTGAGGTTGTTGTTGTTTTTCAATGTTGAGGTTGTTGTTGAATTTGTTGGTGTTTTTCAACGTTGAGGTTGTTGTTGAACTTGTTCGTGTTTTTCAATGCTGAGGTTGTTGTTGTTTTTCAATGTTGAGGTTGTTGTTGAATTTGTTGGTGTTTTTCAATGTTGAGGTTGTTGTAGTTTTTCAATGTTGAGATGTTGTTGAATTTGTTGATGTTTTTCAATTTCGAGGTTGTTGTTGAATTTGTTGGTGTTTTTCAATGTTGAAGTTGTTGTTGAATTTGTTGGTGTTGTTCAATGTTGAGGTTGTTGTTGAATTTGTTGGTGTTTTTAAATGTTGAGGTTGTTGTTGAATTTGTTGGTGTTTTTCAATGTTGAGGTTGTTGTTGTTTTTCAATGTTGAGGTTGTTGTTGAATTGTTTGATGTTTTTCAATTTCGAGGTTGTTGTTGAATTTGTTGGTGTTTTTCAATGTTGAAGTTGTTGTTGAATTTGTTGGTGTTTTTCAATGTTGAGGTTGTTGTTGTTTTACAATGTTGAGGTTGTTGGTGAATTTGTTGGTGTTTTTGAATGTTGAGGTTGTAGTTGTTTTTCAATATTGAGGTTGTTGTTGTTTTTCAATGTTGAGGTTGTTGTTGAATTTGTTGGTGTTTTTCAATTTTGAGGTTGTTGTTGAATTTGTTGGTCTTTTTCAATGTTGAGGTTGTTGTTGTTTTTCAAAATTGAGGTTGTTGTTGAATTTGTTTGTGTTTTTCATTTTTGAGGTTGTTGTTGAATTTGTTGGTGTTTTTCAATGTTGAGGTTGTTGTTGTTTTTCAATGTTGAGGTTGTTGTTGAATTTGTTGGTGTTTTTCAATGTTGAGGTTGTTGTTGTTTTTCAATGTTGAGGTTGTTGTTGAATTTGTTGGTGTTTTTCACTGTTGAGGTTGCTGTTGAATTTGTTGGTGTTTTTCAAGGTTGAGGCTGTTGTTGTTTTTCAATGTTGAGATTGTTGTTGAATTTGTTGGTGTTTTTCAATTTTGAATTTGTTGGTGTTTTTCAATGTTGAGGTTGTTGTTGAATTTGTTGGTGTTCGTCCATGTTGAGGTTGCTGTTGAATTTGTTGGTGGTTTTCAATGTTGAGGTTGTTGTTGTTTTTCAATGTTGAAGTTGTTGTTGAATTTGTTGGTGTTTTTCAATGTTGAGGTTGTTGTTGTTTTTCAATATTGAGGTTGTTGTTGAATTTGTTTGTGTTTTTCAATGTTGAGGTTGGTGTTGAATTTGTTTGTATTTTTCAATGTTGAGGTTGTTGTTGTTTTTCAATGTTGAGGTTGTTGTTGAATTTGTTGGTGTTTTTCAATGTTGAGGTTGTTGTTGAATTTGTTGGTGTTTTTCAATGTGAGGTTGTTGTTGAATTTGTTGGTGTTCGTCCATGTTGAGGTTGCTGTTGAATTTGTTGGTGGTTTTCAATGTTGAGGTTGTTGTTGTTTTTCAATGTTGAGGTTGTTGTTGAATTTGTTGGTGTTTTTCAATGTTGAGGTTGTTGTTGTTTTTCAATATTGAGGTTGTTGTTGAATTTGTTTGTGTTTTTCAATGTTGAGGTTGGTGTTGAATTTGTTTGTATTTTTCAATGTTGAGGTTGTTGTTGTTTTTCAATGTTGAGGTTGTTGTTGAATTTGTTGGTGTTTTTCAATGTTGAGGTTGTTGTTGAATTTGTTGGTGTTTTTCAATGTGAGGTTGTTGTTGAATTTGTTGGTGTTTTTCAATGTTGAGGTTGTTGTTGTTTTTCAACGTTGAGGTTGTTGCTGAATTTGTTGGTGTTTTTCAATGTTGAGGTTGTTGTTGAATTTGTTGGTGTTTTTCAATGTTGAGGTTGTTGTTGTTTTTCAATGTTCAGGTTATTGTTGAATTTGTTGGTGTTTTTCAATGTCGAGGTTGTTGTTGTTTTTCAATGTTGAGGTTGTTGTTGAATTTGTTGGTGTTTTTCAATTTTGAGGTTGTTGTTGAATTTGTTGGTCTTTTTCAATGTTGAGGTTGTTGTTGTTTTTCAAAATTGAGGTTGTTGTTGAATTGGTTTGTGTTTTTCATTTTTGAGGTTGTTGTTGAATTTGTTGGTGTTTTTCAATGTTGAGGTTGTTGTTGTTTTTCAATGTTGAGGTTGTTGTTGAATTTGTTGGTGTTTTTCAATGTTGAGGTTGTTGTTTTTCAATGTTGAGGTTGTTGTTGAATTTGTTGGTGTTTTTCACTGTTGAGGTTGCTGTTGAATTTGTTGGTGTTTTTCAAGGTTGAGGCTGTTGTTGTTTTTCAATGTTGAGATTGTTGTTGAATTTGTTGGTGTTCGTCCATGTTGACGTTCTTGTTGTTTTTCAATGATGAGGATGTTGTTGAATTTGTTGGTGTTTTTCAATGTTGAGGTTGTTGTTGAATTTGTTGGTGTTTTTCAATGTTGAGGTTGCTGTTGAATTTGTTTGTGGTTTTCAATGTTGAGGTTGTTGTTTAATTTGTTGGTGTTTTTCAATGTTGAGGTTGTTGTTGAATTTGTTGGTGTTTTTCAATGTTGAGGTTGTTGTTGAATTTGTTGGTGTTTTTCAATGTTGAGGTTGTTGTTTTTCAATGTTGAGGTTGTTGTTGAATTTGTTGGTGTTTTTCAATGTTGAGGTTGTTGTTGTTTTTCAATGTTGAGGTTGTTGTTGAATTTGTTGGTGTTTTTCAATTTCGAGGTTGTTGTTGAATTTGTTCGTGTTTTTCAATGTTGAAGTTGTTGAATTTGTTGATGTTTTTCAATGTTGAGGTTGTTGTTGTTTTTCAATGTTGAGGTTGTTGTTGAATTTGTTGGTGTTTTTCAACGTTGAGGTTGTTGTTGAACTTGTTCGTGTTTTTCAATGCTGAGGTTGTTGTTGTTTTTCAATGTTGAGGTTGTTGTTGAATTTGTTGGTGTTTTTCAATGTTGAGGTTGTTGTAGTTTTTCAATGTTGAGATGTTGTTGAATTTGTTGATGTTTTTCAATTTCGAGGTTGTTGTTGAATTTGTTGGTGTTTTTCAATGTTGAAGTTGTTGTTGAATTTGATGGTGTTGTTCAATGTTGAGGTTGTTGTTGAATTTGTTGGTGTTTTTAAATGTTGAGGTTGTTGTTGAATTTGTTGGTGTTTTTCAATGTTGAGGTTGTTGTTGTTTTTCAATGTTGAGGTTGTTGTTGAATTGGTTGATGTTTTTCAATTTCGAGGTTGTTGTTGAATTTGTTGGTGTTTTTCAATGTTGAAGTTGTTGTTGAATTTGTTGGTGTTTTTCAATGTTGAGGTTGTTGTTGTTTTTCAATGTTGAGGTTGTTGTTGAATTTGTTGGTGTTTTTGAATGTTGAGGTTGTAGTTGTTTTTCAATGTTGAGGTTGTTGTTGTTTTTCAATGTTGAGGTTGTTGTTGAATTTGTTGGTGTTTTTCAATTTTGAGGTTGTTGTTGAATTTGTTGGTCTTTTTCAATGTTGAGGTTGTTGTTGTTTTTCAAAATTGAGGTTGTTGTTGAATTTGTTTGTGTTTTTCATTTTTGAGGTTGATGTTGAATTTGTTGGTGTTTTTCAATGTTGAGGTTGTTGTTGTTTTTCAATGTTGAGGTTGTTGTTGAATTTGTTGGTGTTTTTCAATGTTGAGGTTGTTGTTGTTTTTCAATGTTGAGGTTGTTGTTGAATTTGTTGGTGTTTTTCACTGTTGAGGTTGCTGTTGAATTTGTTGGTGTTTTTCAAGGTTGAGGCTGTTGTTGTTTTTCAATGTTGAGATTGTTGTTGAATTTGTTGGTGTTTTTCAATTTTGAATTTGTTGGTGTTTTTCAATGTTGAGGTTGTTGTTGTTTTTCAATGTTGAGGTTGTTGTTGAATTTGTTGGTGTTTTTCACTGTTGAGGTTGCTGTTGAATTTGTTGGTGTTTTTCAAGGTTGAGGCTGTTGTTGTTTTTCAATGTTGAGATTGTTGTTGAATTTGTTGGTGTTTTTCAATTTTGAGGTTGTTGATGTTTTTCAATGTTGAGGTTGTTGTTGAATTTGTTGGTGTTCGTCCATGTTGACGTTCTTGTTGTTTTTCAATGATGAGGATGTTGTTGAATTTGTTGGTGTTTTTCAATGTTGAGGTTGTTGTTGAATTTGTTGGTGTTTTTCAATGTTGAGGTTGCTGTTGAATTTGTTTGTGGTTTTCAATGTTGAGGTTGTTGTTTAATTTGTTGGTGTTTTTCAATGTTGAGGTTGTTGTTGAATTTGTTGGTGTTTTTCAATGTTGAGGTTGTTGTTGAATTTGTTGGTGTTTTTCAATGTTGAGGTTGTTGTTGTTTTTCAATGTTGAGGTTGTTGTTGAATTTGTTGGTGTTTTTCAATGTTGAGGTTGTTGTTGTTTTTCAATGTTGAGGTTGTTGTTGAATTTGTTGGTGTTTTTCAATTTCGAGGTTGTTGTTGAATTTGTTGGTGTTTTTCAATGTTGAAGTTGTTGAATTTGTTGATGTTTTTCAATGTTGAGGTTATTGTTGTTTTTCAAAGTTGAGGTTGTTGTTGAATTTGTTGGTGTTTTTCAATGTTGAGGTTGTTGTTGTTTTTCAATGTTGAGGTTGTTGTTGAATTTGTTGGTGTTTTTCAATGTTGAGGTTGTTGTTGTTTTTCAATGTTGAGGTTGTTGCTGAATTTGTTGGTGTTTTTCAATGTTGAGGTTGTTGTTGAATTTGTTGGAATTTTTCAATGTTGAGGTTGTTGTTGTTTTTCAATGTTGAGGTTGTTGTTGAATTTGTTGGTGTTTTTCAACGTTGAGGTTGTTGTTGAACTTGTTCGTGTTTTTCAATGCTGAGGTTGTTGTTGTTTTTCAATGTTGAGGTTGTTGTTGAATTTGTTGGTGTTTTTCAATGTTGAGGTTGTTGTAGTTTTTCAATGTTGAGATGTTGTTGAATTTGTTGATGTTTTTCAATTTCGAGGTTGTTGTTGAATTTGTTGGTGTTTTTCAATGTTGAAGTTGTTGTTGAATTTGTTGGTGTTGTTCAATGTTGAGGCTGTTGTTGAATTTGTTGGTGTTTTTAAATGTTGAGGTTGTTGTTGAATTTGTTGGTGTTTTTCAATGTTGAGGTTGTTGTTGTTTTTCAATGTTGAGGTTGTTGTTGAATTGTTTGATGTTTTTCAATTTCGAGGTTGTTGTTGAATTTGTTGGTGTTTTTCAATGTTGAAGTTGTTGTTGAATTTGTTGGTGTTTTTCAATGTTGAGGTTGTTGTTGTTTTTCAATGTTGAGGTTGTTGTTGAATTTGTTGGTGTTTTTGAATGTTGAGGTTGTAGTTGTTTTTCAATATTGAGGTTGTTGTTGTTTTTCAATGTTGAGGTTGTTGTTGAATTTGTTGGTGTTTTTCAATTTTGACGTTGTTGTTGAATTTGTTGGTCTTTTTCAATGTTGAGATTGTTGTTGTTTTTCAAAATTGAGGTTGTTGTTGAATTTGTTTGTGTTTTTCATTTTTGAGGTTGTTGTTGAATTTGTTGGTGTTTTTCAATGTTGAGGTTGTTGTTGTTTTTCAATGTTGAGGTTGTTGTTGAATTTGTTGGTGTTTTTCAATGTTGAGGTTGTTGTTGTTTTTCAATGTTGAGGTTGTTGTTGAATTTGTTGGTGTTTTTCACTGTTGAGGTTGCTGTTGAATTTGTTGGTGTTTTTCAAGGTTGAGGCTGTTGTTGTTTTTCAATGTTGAGATTGTTGTTGAATTTGTTGGTGTTTTTCAATTTTGAATTTGTTGGTGTTTTTCAATGTTGAGGTTGTTGTTGAATTTGTTGGTGTTCGTCCATGTTGAGGTTGCTGTTGAATTTGTTGGTGGTTTTCAATGTTGAGGTTGTTGTTGTTTTTCAATGTTGAGGTTGTTGTTGAATTTGTTGGTGTTTTTCAATGTTGAGGTTGTTGTTGAATTTGTTGGTGTTTTTCAATGTTGAGGTTGTTGTTGTTTTTCAATATTGAGGTTGTTGTTGAATTTGTTTGTGTTTTTCAATGTTGAGGTTGGTGTTGAATTTGTTTGTATTTTTCAATGTTGAGGTTGTTGTTGTTTTTCAATGTTGAGGTTGTTGTTGAATTTGTTGGTGTTTTTCAATGTTGAGGTTGTTGTTGAATTTGTTGGTGTTTTTCAATGTGAGGTTGTTGTTGAATTTGTTGGTGTTTTTCAATGTTGAGGTTGTTGTTGAATTTGTTGGTGTTTTTCAATGTTGAGGTTGTTGTTGTTTTTCAATGTTGAGGTTGTGGTTGAATTTGTTGGTGTTTTTCAATGTTGAGGTTGTTGTTGTTTTTCAATGTTGAGGTTGTTGTTGAATTTGTTGGTGTTTTTCAATGTTGAGGTTGTTGTTGTTTTTCAATGTTGAGGTTGTTGCTGAATTTGTTGGTGTTTTTCAATGTTGAGGTTGTTGTTGAATTTGTTGGAATTTTTCAATGTTGAGGTTGTTGTTGTTTTTCAATGTTGAGGTTGTTGTTGAATTTGTTGGTGTTTTTCAACGTTGAGGTTGTTGTTGAACTTGTTCGTGTTTTTCAATGCTGAGGTTGTTGTTGTTTTTCAATGTTGAGGTTGTTGTTGAATTTGTTGGTGTTTTTCAATGTTGAGGTTGTTGTAGTTTTTCAATGTTGAGATGTTGTTGAATTTGTTGATGTTTTTCAATTTCGAGGTTGTTGTTGAATTTGTTGGTGTTTTTCAATGTTGAAGTTGTTGTTGAATTTGTTGGTGTTGTTCAATGTTGAGGCTGTTGTTGAATTTGTTGGTGTTTTTAAATGTTGAGGTTGTTGTTGAATTTGTTGGTGTTTTTCAATGTTGAGGTTGTTGTTGTTTTTCAATGTTGAGGTTGTTGTTGAATTGTTTGATGTTTTTCAATTTCGAGGTTGTTGTTGAATTTGTTGGTGTTTTTCAATGTTGAAGTTGTTGTTGAATTTGTTGGTGTTTTTCAATGTTGAGGTTGTTGTTGTTTTTCAATGTTGAGGTTGTTGTTGAATTTGTTGGTGTTTTTGAATGTTGAGGTTGTAGTTGTTTTTCAATATTGAGGTTGTTGTTGTTTTTCAATGTTGAGGTTGTTGTTGAATTTGTTGGTGTTTTTCAATTTTGACGTTGAATTTGTTGGTCTTTTTCAATGTTGAGATTGTTGTTGTTTTTCAAAATTGAGGTTGTTGTTGAATTTGTTTGTGTTTTTCATTTTTGAGGTTGTTGTTGAATTTGTTGGTGTTTTTCAATGTTGAGGTTGTTGTTGTTTTTCAATGTTGAGGTTGTTGTTGAATTTGTTGGTGTTTTTCAATGTTGAGGTTGTTGTTGTTTTTCGATGTTGAGGTTGTTGTTGAATTTGTTGGTGTTTTTCACTGTTGAGGTTGCTGTTGAATTTGTTGGTGTTTTTCAAGGTTGAGGCTGTTGTTGTTTTTCAATGTTGAGATTGTTGTTGAATTTGTTGGTGTTTTTCAATTTTGAATTTGTTGGTGTTTTTCAATGTTGAGGTTGTTGTTGAATTTGTTGGTGTTCGTCCATGTTGAGGTTGCTGTTGAATTTGTTGGTGGTTTTCAATGTTGAGGTTGTTGTTGTTTTTCAATGTTGAGGTTGTTGTTGAATTTGTTGGTGTTTTTCAATGTTGAGGTTGTTGTTGAATTTGTTGGTGTTTTTCAATGTTGAGGTTGTTGTTGTTTTTCAATATTGAGGTTGCTGTTGAATTTGTTTGTGTTTTTCAATGTTGAGGTTGGTGTTGAATTTGTTTGTATTTTTCAATGTTGAGGTTGTTGTTGTTTTTCAATGTTGAGGTTGTTGTTGAATTTGTTGGTGTTTTTCAATGTTGAGGTTGTTGTTGAATTTGTTGGTGTTTTTCAATGTGAGGTTGTTGTTGAATTTGTTGGTGTTTTTCAATGTTGAGGTTGTTGTTGAATTTGTTGGTGTTTTTCAATGTTGAGGTTGTTGTTGTTTTTCAATGTTGAGGTTGTGGTTGAATTTGTTGGTGTTTTTCAATGTTGAGGTTGTTGTTGTTTTTCAATGTTGAGGTTGTTGTTGAACTTGTTGGTGTGTTTCAATTTCGAGGTTGTTGTTGAATTTGTTGGTGTTTTTCAATGTTGAAGTTGTTGAATTTGTTGGTGTTTTTCAATGTTGAGGTTATTGTTGTTTTTCAATGTTGAGGTTGTTCTTGAATTTGTTGGTGTTTTTCAATGTTGAGGTTGTTGTTGTTTTTCAATGTTGAGGTTGTTGTTCAATTTGTTGGTGTTTTTCAATGTTGAGGTTGTTGTTTTTCAATGTTGAGGTTGTTGCTGAATTTGTTGGTGTTTTTCAATGTTGAGGTTGTTGTTGAATTTGTTGGTGTTTTTCAATGTTGAGGTTGTTGTTGAATTTGTTGGTGTTTTTCAACATTGAGGTTGTTGTTGAACTTGTTGGTGTTTTTCAATGCTGAGGTTGTTGTTGTTTTTCAATGTTGAGGTTGTTGTTGAATTTGTTGGTGTTTTTCAATGTTGAGGTTGTTGTAGTTTTTCAATGTTGAGATGTTGTTGAATTTGTTGATGTTTTTCAATTTCGAGGTTGTTGTTGAATTTGTTGGTGTTTTTCAATGTTGAAGTTGTTGTTGAATTTGTTGGTGTTGTTCAATGTTGAGGTTGTTGTTGAATTTGTTGGTGTTTTTAAATGTTGAGGTTGTTGTTGAATTTGTTGGTGTTTTTCAATGTTGAGGTTGTTGTTGTTTTTCAATGTTGAGGTTGTTGTTGAATTGGTTGATGTTTTTCAATTTCGAGGTTGTTGTTGAATTTGTTGGTGTTTTTCAATGTTGAAGTTGTTGTTTAATTTGTTGGTGTTTTTCAATGTTGAGGTTGTTGTTGTTTTTGAATGTTGAGGTTGTTGTTGAATTTGTTGGTGTTTTTGAATGTTGAGGTTGTTGTTGTTTTTCAATGTTGAGGTTGTTGTTGTTTTTCAATGTTGAGGTTGTTGTTGAATTTGTTGGTGTTTTTCAATGTTGAGGTTGTTGTTGAATTTGTTGCTGTTTTTCAATGTTGAGGTTGTTGTTGTTTTTCAATGTTGAGGTTGTTGTTGTATTTGTTGGTGTTTTTCAATGTTGAGGTTGTTTTAGTTTTTCAATGTTGAGGTTGTTGTTGAATTTGTTGGTGTTTTTCAATGTGGAGGTTGTTGTTGTTTTTCAATGTTGAGGTTGTTGTTGAATTTGTTGGTGTTTTTCAATGTTGAGGTTGTTGTTGAATTTGTTGGTGTTTTTCAATGTTGAGGTTGTTTTTGAATTTGTTTGTGTTTTTCAATGTTGAGGTTGTTGCTGAATTTGTCGGTGTTTTTCAATGTTGAGGTTGTTTTTGTTTTTCAATGCTGAGGCTGTTGTTGAACTTGTTGGTGTTTTTCAATGTTGAGGTTGTTGTTGAATTTGTTGGTGTTTTTCAATGTTGAGGTTGTTGTTGTTTTTCAATGTTGAGGTTGTTGTTGAATTTGTTGGTGTTTTTCAATGTTGAGGTTGTTGTTGTTTTTCAACGTTGAGGTTGTTGCTGAATTTGTTGGTGTTTTTCAATGTTGAGGTTGTTGTTGTTTTTCAACGTTGAGGTTGTTGCTGAATTTGTTGGTGTTTTTCAATGTTGAGGTTGTTGTTGTTTTTCAATGTTCAGGTTATTGTTGAATTTTTTGGTGTTTTTCAATGTCGAGGTTGTTGTTGTTTTTCAATGTTGAGGTTGTTGTTGAATTTGTTGGTGTTTTTCAATGTTCAGGTTGTTGTTGAATTTGTTGGTCTTTTTCAATGTTGAGGTTGTTGTTGTTTTTCAAAATTGAGGTTGTTGTTGAATTTGTTTGTGTTTTTCAATTTTGAGGTTGTTGTTGAATTTGTTGGTGTTTTTCAATGTTGAAGTTGTTGAATTTGTTGGTGTTTTTCAATGTTGAGGTTATTGTTGTTTTTCAATGTTGAGGTTGTTGTTGAATTTGTTGGTGTTTTTCAATGTTGAGGTTGTTGTTTTTTTTCAATGTTGAGGTTGTTGTTGAATTTGTTGGTGTTTTTCAATGTTGAGGTTGTTGTTGTTTTTCAATGTTGAGGTTGTTGCTGAATTTGTTGGTGTTTTTCAATGTTGAGGTTGTTGTTGAATTTGTTGGTGTTTTTCAATGCTTAGGTTGTTGTTGTTTTTCAACGTTGAGGTTGTTGTTGAACTTGTTCGTGTTTTTCAATGCTGAGGTTGTTGTTGTTTTTCAATGTTGAGGTTGTTGTTGAATTTGTTGGTGTTTTTCAATGTTGAGGTTGTTGCAGTTTTTCAATGTTGAGATGTTGTTGAATTTGTTGATGTTTTTCAATTTCGAGGTTGTTGTTGAATTTGTTGGTGTTTTTCAATGTTGAAGTTGTTGAATTTGTTGGTGTTTTTCAATGTTGAGGTTATTGTTGTTTTTCAATGTTGAGGTTGTTGTTGAATTTGTTGGTGTTTTTCAATGTTGAGGTTGTTGTTGTTTTTCAATGTTGAGGTTGTTGTTCAATTTGTTGGTGTTTTTCAATGTTGAGGTTGTTGTTTTTCAATGTTGAGGTTGTTGCTGAATTTGTTGGTGTTTTTCAATGTAGAGGTTGTTGTTGAATTTGTTGGTGTTTTTCAATGTTGAGGTTGTTGTTGAATTTGTTGGTGTTTTTCAACGTTGAGGTTGTTGTTGAACTTGTTGGTGTTTTTCAATGCTGAGGTTGTTGTTGTTTTTCAATGTTGAGGTTGTTGTTGAATTTGTTGGTGTTTTTCAATGTTGAGGTTGTTGTAGTTTTTCAATGTTGAGATGTTGTTGAATTTGTTGATGTTTTTCAATTTCGAGGTTGTTGTTGAATTTGTTGGTGTTTTTCAATGTTGAAGTTGTTGTTGAATTTGTTGGTGTTGTTCAATGTTGAGGTTGTTGTTGAATTTGTTGGTGTTTTTAAATGTTGAGGTTGTTGTTGAATTTGTTGGTGTTTTTCAATGTTGAGGTTGTTGTTGTTTTTCAATGTTGAGGTTGTTGTTGAATTGGTTGATGTTTTTCAATTTCGAGGTTGTTGTTGAATTTGTTGGTGTTTTTCAATGTTGAAGTTGTTGTTGAATTTGTTGGTGTTTTTCAATGTTGAGGTTGTTGTTGTTTTTCAATGTTGAGGTTGTTGTTGAATTTGTTGGTGTTTTTGAATGTTGAGGTTGTTGTTGTTTTTCAATGTTGAGGTTGTTGTTGTTTTTCAATGTTGAGGTTGTTGTTGAATTTGTTGGTGTTTTTCAATGTTGAGGTTGTTGTTGAATTTGTTGCTGTTTTTCAATGTTGAGGTTGTTGTTGTTTTTCAATGTTGAGGTTGTTGTTGTATTTGTTGGTGTTTTTCAATGTTGAGGTTGTTGTAGTTTTTCAATGTTGAGGTTGTTGTTGAATTTGTTGGTGTTTTTCAATGTGGAGGTTGTTGTTGTTTTTCAATGTTGAGGTTGTTGTTGAATTTGTTGGTGTTTTTCAATGTTGAGGTTGTTGTTGAATTTGTTGGTGTTTTTCAATGTTGAGGTTGTTTTTGAATTTGTTTGTGTTTTTCAATGTTGAGGTTGTTGCTGAATTTGTCGGTGTTTTTCAATGTTGAGGTTGTTTTTGTTTTTCAATGCTGAGGCTGTTGTTGAACTTGTTGGTGTTTTTCAATGTTGAGGTTGTTGTTGAATTTGTTGGTGTTTTTCAATGTTGAGGTTGTTGTTGTTTTTCAATGTTGAGGTTGTTGTTGAATTTGTTGGTGTTTTTCAATGTTGAGGTTGTTGTTGTTTTTCAACGTTCAGGTTGTTGCTGAATTTGTTGGTGTTTTTCAATGTTGAGGTTGTTGTTGTTTTTCAACGTTGAGGTTGTTGCTGAATTTGTTGGTGTTTTTCAATGTTGAGGTTGTTGTTGAATTTGTTGGTGTTTTTCAATGTTGAGGTTGTTGTTGTTTTTCAATGTTCAGGTTATTGTTGAATTTGTTGGTGTTTTTCAATGTCGAGGTTGTTGTTGTTTTTCAATGTTGAGGTTGTTGTTGAATTTGTTGGTGTTTTTCAATGTTCAGGTTGTTGTTGAATTTGTTGGTCTTTTTCAATGTTGAGGTTGTTGTTGTTTTTCAAAATTGAGGTTGTTGTTGAATTTGTTTGTGTTTTTCAATTTTGAGGTTGTTGTTGAATTTGTTGGTGTTTTTCAATGTTGAAGTTGTTGAATTTGTTGGTGTTTTTCAATGTTGAGGTTATTGTTGTTTATCAATGTTGAGGTTGTTGTTGAATTTGTTGGTGTTTTTCAATGTTGAGGTTGTTGTTGTTTTTCAATGTTGAGGTTGTTGTTGAATTTGTTGGTGTTTTTCAATGTTGAGGTTGTTGTTGTTTTTCAATGTTGAGGTTGTTGCTGAATTTGTTGGTGTTTTTCAATGTTGAGGTTGTTGTTGAATTTGTTGGTGTTTTTCAATGCTTAGGTTGTTGTTGTTTTTCAATGTTGAGGTTGTTGTTGAATTTGTTGGTGTTTTTCAATGTTGAGGTTGTTGTAGTTTTTCAATGTTGAGATGTTGTTGAATTTGTTGATGTTTTTCAATTTCGAGGTTGTTGTTGAATTTGTTGGTGTTTTTCAATGTTGAAGTTGTTGTTGAATTTGTTGGTGTTGTTCAATGTTGAGGTTGTTGTTGAATTTGTTGGTGTTTTTAAATGTTGAGGTTGTTGTTGAATTTGTTGGTGTTTTTCAATGTTGAGGTTGTTGTTGTTTTTCAATGTTGAGGTTGTTGTTGAATTGGTTGATGTTTTTCAATTTCGAGGTTGTTGTTGAATTTGTTGGTGTTTTTCAATGTTGAAGTTGTTGTTGAATTTGTTGGTGTTTTTCAATGTTGAGGTTGTTGTTGTTTTTCAATGTTGAGGTTGTTGTTGAATTTGTTGGTGTTTTTGAATGTTGAGGTTGTTGTTGTTTTTCAATGTTGAGGTTGTTGTTGTTTTTCAATGTTGAGGTTGTTGTTGAATTTGTTGGTGTTTTTCAATGTTGAGGTTGTTGTTGAATTTGTTGCTGTTTTTCAATGTTGAGGTTGTTGTTGTTTTTCAATGTTGAGGTTGTTGTTGTATTTGTTGGTGTTTTTCAATGTTGAGGTTGTTGTAGTTTTTCAATGTTGAGGTTGTTGTTGAATTTGTTGGTGTTTTTCAATGTGGAGGTTGTTGTTGTTTTTCAATGTTGAGGTTGTTGTTGAATTTGTTGGTGTTTTTCAATGTTGAGGTTGTTGTTGAATTTGTTGGTGTTTTTCAATGTTGAGGTTGTTTTTGAATTTGTTTGTGTTTTTCAATGTTGAGGTTGTTGCTGAATTTGTTGGTGTTTTTCAATGTTGAGGTTGTTTTTGTTTTTCAATGCTGAGGTTGTTGTTGAACTTGTTGGTGTTTTTCAATGTTGAGGTTGTTGTTGAATTTGTTGGTGTTTTTAAATGTTGAGGTTGTTGTTGAATTTGTTGGTGTTTTTCAATGTTGAGGTTGTTGTTGTTTTTCAATGTTGAGGTTGTTGTTGAATTGGTTGATGTTTTTCAATTTCGAGGTTGTTGTTGAATTTGTTGGTGTTTTTCAATGTTGAAGTTGTTGTTGAATTTGTTGGTGTTTTTCAATGTTGAGGTTGTTGTTGTTTTTCAATGTTGAGGTTGTTGTTGAATTTGTTGGTGTTTTTGAATGTTGAGGTTGTTGTTGTTTTTCAATGTTGAGGTTGTTGTTGTTTTTCAATGTTGAGGTTGTTGTTGAATTTGTTGGTGTTTTTCAATGTTGAGGTTGTTGTTGAATTTGTTGCTGTTTTTCAATGTTGAGGTTGTTGTTGTTTTTCAATGTTGAGGTTGTTGTTGTATTTGTTGGTGTTTTTCAATGTTGAGGTTGTTGTAGTTTTTCAATGTTGAGGTTGTTGTTGAATTTGTTGGTGTTTTTCAATGTGGAGGTTGTTGTTGTTTTTCAATGTTGAGGTTGTTGTTGAATTTATTGGTGTTTTTCAATGTTGAGGTTGTTGTTGAATTTGTTGGTGTTTTTCAATGTTGAGGTTGTTTTTGAATTTGTTTGTGTTTTTCAATGTTGAGGTTGTTGCTGAATTTGTCGGTGTTTTTCAATGTTGAGGTTGTTTTTGTTTTTCAATGCTGAGGCTGTTGTTGAACTTGTTGGTGTTTTTCAATGTTGAGGTTGTTGTTGAATTTGTTGGTGGTTTTCAATGTTGAGGTTGTTGTTGTTTTTCAATGTTGAGGTTGTTGTTGAATTTGTTGGTGTTTTTCAATGTTGAGGTTGTTGTTGTTTTTCAACGTTGAGGTTGTTGCTGAATTTGTTGGTGTTTTTCAATGTTGAGGTTGTTGTTGTTTTTCAACGTTGAGGTTGTTGCTGAATTTGTTGGTGTTTTTCAATGTTGAGGTTGTTGTTGAATTTGTTGGTGTTTTTCAATGTTGAGGTTGTTGTTGTTTTTCAATGTTCAGGTTATTGTTGAATTTGTTGGTGTTTTTCAATGTCGAGGTTGTTGTTGTTTTTCAATGTTGAGGTTGTTGTTGAATTTGTTGGTGTTTTTCAATGTTCAGGTTGTTGTTGAATTTGTTGGTCTTTTTCAATGCTGAGGTTGTTGTTGTTTTTCAAAATTGAGGTTGTTGTTGAATTTGTTTGTGTTTTTCAATTTTGAGGTTGTTGTTGAATTTGTTGGTGTTTTTCAATGTTGAAGTTGTTGAATTTGTTGGTGTTTTTCAATGTTGAGGTTATTGTTGTTTATCAATGTTGAGGTTGTTGTTGAATTTGTTGGTGTTTTTCAATGTTGAGGTTGTTGTTGTTTTTCAATGTTGAGGTTGTTGTTGAATTTGTTGGTGTTTTTCAATGTTGAGGTTGTTGTTGTTTTTCAATGTTGAGGTTGTTGCTGAATTTGTTGGTGTTTTTCAATGTTGAGGTTGTTGTTGAATTTGTTGGTGTTTTTCAATGCTTAGGTTGTTGTTGTTTTTCAATGTTGAGGTTGTTGTTGAATTTGTTGGTGTTTTTCAACGTTGAGGTTGTTGATGAACTTGTTCGTGTTTTTCAATGCTGAGGTTGTTGTTGTTTTTCAATGTTGAGGTTGTTGTTGAATTTGTTGGTGTTTTTCAATGTTGAGGTTGTTGTAGTTTTTCAATGTTGAGATGTTGTTGAATTTGTTGATGTTTTTCAATTTCGAGGTTGTTGTTGAATTTGTTGGTGTTTTTCAATGTTGAAGTTGTTGTTGAATTTGTTGGTGTTGTTCAATGTTGAGGTTGTTGTTGAATTTGTTGGTGTTTTTAAATGTTGAGGTTGTTGTTGAATTTGTTGGTGTTTTTCAATGTTGAGGTTGTTGTTGTTTTTCAATGTTGAGGTTGTTGTTGAATTGGTTGATGTTTTTCAATTTCGAGGTTGTTGTTGAATTTGTTGGTGTTTTTCAATGTTGAAGTTGTTGTTGAATTTGTTGGTGTTTTTCAATGTTGAGGTTGTTGTTGTTTTTCAATGTTGAGGTTGTTGTTGAATTTGTTGGTGTTTTTGAATGTTGAGGTTGTTGTTGTTTTTCAATGTTGAGGTTGTTGTTGTTTTTCAATGTTGAGGTTGTTGTTGAATTTGTTGGTGTTTTTCAATGTTGAGGTTGTTGTTGAATTTGTTGCTGTTTTTCAATGTTGAGGTTGTTGTTGTTTTTCAATGTTGAGGTTGTTGTTGTATTTGTTGGTGTTTTTCAATGTTGAGGTTGTTGTAGTTTTTCAATGTTGAGGTTGTTGTTGAATTTGTTGGTGTTTTTCAATGTGGAGGTTGTTGTTGTTTTTCAATGTTGAGGTTGTTGTTGAATTTGTTGGTGTTTTTCAATGTTGAGGTTGTTGTTGAATTTGTTGGTGTTTTTCAATGTTGAGGTTGTTTTTGAATTTGTTTGTGTTTTTCAATGTTGAGGTTGTTGCTGAATTTGTTGGTGTTTTTCAATGTTGAGGTTGTTTTTGTTTTTCAATGCTGAGGTTGTTGTTGAACTTGTTGGTGTTTTTCAATGTTGAGGTTGTTGTTGAATTTGTTGGTGTTTTTCAATGTTGAGGTTGTTGTTGTTTTTCAATGTTGAGGTTGTTGTTGAATTTGTTGGTGTTTTTCAATGTTGAGGTTGTTGTTGTCTTTCAACGTTGAGGTTGTTGCTGAATTTGTTGGTGTTTTTCAATGTTGAGGTTGTTGTTGTTTTTCAACGTTGAGGTTGTTGCTGAATTTGTTGGTGTTTTTCAATGTTGAGGTTGTTGTTGAATTTGTTGGTGTTTTTCAATGTTGAGGTTGTTGTTGTTTTTCAATGTTCAGGTTATTGTTGAATTTGTTGGTGTTTTTCAATGTCGAGGTTGTTGTTGTTTTTCAATGTTGAGGTTGTTGTTGAATTTGTTGGTGTTTTTCAATGTTCAGGTGGTTGTTGAATTTGTTGGTCTTTTTCAATGTTGAGGTTGTTGTTGTTTTTCAAAATTGAGGTTGTTGTTGAATTTGTTTGTGTTTTTCAATTTTGAGCTTGTTGTTGAATTTGTTGGTGTTTTTCAATGTTGAGGTTGTTGTTGTTTTTCAATGTTGAGGTTGTTGTTGAATTTGTTGGTGTTTTTCAATGTTGAGGTTGTTGTTGTTTTTCAATGTTGAGGTTGTTGTTGAATTTGTTGGTGTTTTTCAACGTTGAGGTTGCTGTTGAATTTGTTGGTGTTTTTCAAGGTTGAGGCTGTTGTTGTTTTTCAATGTTGAGATTGTTGTTGAATTTGTTGGTGTTTTTCAATTTTGAGGTTGTTGATGTTTTTCAATGTTGAGGTTGTTGTTGAATTTGTTGGTGTTCGTCCATGTTGAGGTTCTTGTTGTTTATTCAATGTTGAGGATGTTGTTGAATTTGTTGGTGTTTTTCAATGTTGAGGTTGTTGTTGAATTTGTTGGTGTTTTTCAATGTTGAGGTTGCTGTTGAATTTGTTGGTTGTTTTCATTGTTGAGGTTGTTGTTGTTTTTCAATGTTGAGGTTGTTGTTGAATTTGTTTGTGTTTTTCAATTTTGAGGTTGTTGTTGAATTTGTTGGTGTTTTTCAATGTTGAAGTTGTTGAATTTGTTGGTGTTTTTCAATGTTGAGTTTATTGTTGTTTTTCAATGTTGAGGTTGTTGTTGAATTTGTTGGTGTTTTTCAATGTTGAGGTTGTTGTTGTTTTTCAATGTTGAGGTTGCTGTTGAATTTGTTGGTGTTTTTCAATGTTGAGGTTGTTTTTGTTTTTTAATGGTGAGGTTGTTGTTGAACTTGTTGGTGTTTTTCAATGTTGAGGTTGTTGTTGAATTTTTTGGTGTTTTTCAATGTTGAGGTTGTTGTTGTTTTTCAATGTTGAGGTTGTTGTTGAATTTGTTGGTGTTTTTCAATGTTGAGGTTGTTGTTGTTTTTCAACGTTGAGGTTGTTGCTGAATTTGTTGGTGTTTTTCAATGTTGAGGTTGTTGTTGTTTTTCAACGTTGAGGTTGTTGCTGAATTTGTTGGTGTTTTTCAATGTTGAGGTTGTTGTTGAATTTGTTGGTGTTTTTCAATGTTGAGGTTGTTGTTGTTTTTCAATGTTCAGGTTATTGTTGAATTTGTTGGTGTTTTTCAATGTCGAGGTTGTTGTTGTTTTTCAATGTTGAGGTTGTTGTTGAATTTGTTGGTGTTTTTCAATGTTCAGGTTGTTGTTGAATTTGTTGGTCTTTTTCAATGTTGAGGTTGTTGTTGTTTTTCAAAATTGAGGTTGTTGTTGAATTTGTTTGTGTTTTTCAATTTTGAGGTTGTTGTTGAATTTGTTGGTGTTTTTCAATGTTGAAGTTGTTGAATTTGTTGGTGTTTTTCAATGTTGAGGTTATTGTTGTTTATCAATGTTGAGGTTGTTGTTGAATTTGTTGGTGTTTTTCAATGTTGAGGTTGTTGTTGTTTTTCAATGTTGAGGTTGTTGTTGAATTTGTTGGTGTTTTTCAATGTTGAGGTTGTTGTTGTTTTTCAATGTTGAGGTTGTTGCTGAATTTGTTGGTGTTTTTCAATGTTGAGGTTGTTGTTGAATTTGTTGGTGTTTTTCAATGCTTAGGTTGTTGTTGTTTTTCAATGTTGAGGTTGTTGTTGAATTTGTTGGTGTTTTTCAACGTTGAGGTTGTTGATGAACTTGTTCGTGTTTTTCAATGCTGAGGTTGTTGTTGTTTTTCAATGTTGAGGTTGTTGTTGAATTTGTTGGTGTTTTTCAATGTTGAGGTTGTTGTAGTTTTTCAATGTTGAGATGTTGTTGAATTTGTTGATGTTTTTCAATTTCGATGTTGTTGTTGAATTTGTTGGTGTTTTTCAATGTTGAAGTTGTTGTTGAATTTGTTGGTGTTGTTCAATGTTGAGGTTGTTGTTGAATTTGTTGGTGTTTTTAAATGTTGAGGTTGTTGTTGAATTTGTTGGTGTTTTTCAATGTTGAGGTTGTTGTTGTTTTTCAATGTTGAGGTTGTTGTTGAATTGGTTGATGTTTTTCAATTTCGAGGTTGTTGTTGAATTTGTTGGTGTTTTTCAATGTTGAAGTTGTTGTTGAATTTGTTGGTGTTTTTCAATGTTGAGGTTGTTGTTGTTTTTCAATGTTGAGGTTGTTGTTGAATTTGTTGGTGTTTTTGAATGTTGAGGTTGTTGTTGTTTTTCAATGTTGAGGTTGTTGTTGTTTTTCAATGTTGAGGTTGTTGTTGAATTTGTTGGTGTTTTTCAATGTTGAGGTTGTTGTTGAATTTGTTGCTGTTTTTCAATGTTGAGGTTGTTGTTGTTTTTCAATGTTGAGGTTGTTGTTGTATTTGTTGGTGTTTTTCAATGTTGAGGTTGTTGTAGTTTTTCAATGTTGAGGTTGTTGTTGAATTTGTTGGTGTTTTTCAATGTGGAGGTTGTTGTTGTTTTTCAATGTTGAGGTTGTTGTTGAATTTGTTGGTGTTTTTCAATGTTGAGGTTGTTGTTGAATTTGTTGGTGTTTTTCAATGTTGAGGTTGTTTTTGAATTTGTTTGTGTTTTTCAATGTTGAGGTTGTTGCTGAATTTGTTGGTGTTTTTCAATGTTGAGGTTGTTTTTGTTTTTCAATGCTGAGGTTGTTGTTGAACTTGTTGGTGTTTTTCAATGTTGAGGTTGTTGTTGAATTTGTTGGTGTTTTTCAATGTTGAGGTTGTTGTTGTTTTTCAATGTTGAGGTTGTTGTTGAATTTGTTGGTGTTTTTCAATGTTGAGGTTGTTGTTGTCTTTCAACGTTGAGGTTGTTGCTGAATTTGTTGGTGTTTTTCAATGTTGAGGTTGTTGTTGTTTTTCAACGTTGAGGTTGTTGCTGAATTTGTTGGTGTTTTTCAATGTTGAGGTTGTTGTTGAATTTGTTGGTGTTTTTCAATGTTGAGGTTGTTGTTGTTTTTCAATGTTCAGGTTATTGTTGAATTTGTTGGTGTTTTTTAATGTCGAGGTTGTTGTTGTTTTTCAATGTTGAGGTTGTTGTTGAATTTGTTGGTGTTTTTCAATGTTCAGGTGGTTGTTGAATTTGTTGGTCTTTTTCAATGTTGAGGTTGTTGTTGTTTTTCAAAATTGAGGTTGTTGTTGAATTTGTTTGTGTTTTTCAATTTTGAGCTTGTTGTTGAATTTGTTGGTGTTTTTCAATGTTGAGGTTGTTGTTGTTTTTCAATGTTGAGGTTGTTGTTGAATTTGTTGGTGTTTTTCAATGTTGAGGTTGTTGTTGTTTTTCAATGTTGAGGTTGTTGTTGAATTTGTTGGTGTTTTTCAACGTTGAGGTTGCTGTTGAATTTGTTGGTGTTTTTCAAGGTTGAGGCTGTTGTTGTTTTTCAATGTTGAGATTGTTGTTGAATTTGTTGGTGTTTTTCAATTTTGAGGTTGTTGATGTTTTTCAATGTTGAGGTTGTTGTTGAATTTGTTGGTGTTCGTCCATGTTGAGGTTCTTGTTGTTTATTCAATGTTGAGGAAGTTGTTGAATTTGTTGGTGTTTTTCAATGTTGAGGTTGTTGTTGAATTTGTTGGTGTTTTTCAATGTTGAGGTTGCTGTTGAATTTGTTGGTTGTTTTCATTGTTGAGGTTGTTGTTGTTTTTCAATGTTGAGGTTGTTGTTGAATTTGTTTGTGTTTTTCAATTTTGAGGTTGTTGTTGAATTTGTTGGTGTTTTTCAATGTTGAAGTTGTTGAATTTGTTGGTGTTTTTCAATGTTGAGTTTATTGTTGTTTTTCAATGTTGAGGTTGTTGTTGAATTTGTTGGTGTTTTTCAATGTTGAGGTTGTTGTTGTTTTTCAATGTTGAGGTTGCTGTTGAATTTGTTGGTGTTTTTCAATGTTGAGGTTGTTTTTGTTTTTCAATGCTGAGGTTGTTGTTGAACTTGTTGGTGTTTTTCAATGTTGAGGTTGTTGTTGAATTTTTTGGTGTTTTTCAATGTTGAGGTTGTTGTTGTTTTTCAATGTTGAGGTTGTTGTTGAATTTGTTGGTGTTTTTCAATGTTGAGGTTGTTGTTGTTTTTCAACGTTGAGGTTGTTGCTGAATTTGTTGGTGTTTTTCAATGTTGAGGTTGTTGTTGTTTTTCAACGTTGAGGTTGTTGCTGAATTTGTTGGTGTTTTTCAATGTTGAGGTTGTTGTTGAATTTGTTGGTGTTTTTCAATGTTGAGGTTGTTGTTGAATTTGTTGGTGTTTTTCAATGTTCAGGTGGTTGTTGAATTTGTTGGTCTTTTTCAATGTTGAGGTTGTTGTTGTTTTTCAAAATTGAGGTTGTTGTTGAATTTGTTTGTGTTTTTCAATTTTGAGGTTGTTGTTGAATTTGTTGGTGTTTTTCAATGTTGAGGTTGTTGTTGTTTTTCAATGTTGAGGTTGTTGTTGAATTTGTTGGTGTTTTTCAATGTTGAGGTTGTTGTTGTTTTTCAATGTTGAGGTTGTTGTTGAATTTGTTGGTGTTTTTCAACGTTGAGGTTGCTGTTGAATTTGTTGGTGTTTTTCAAGGTTGAGGCTGTTGTTGTTTTTCAATGTTGAGATTGTTGTTGAATTTGTTGGTGTTTTTCAATTTTGAGGTTGTTGATGTTTTTCAATGTTGAGGTTGTTGTTGAATTTGTTGGTGTTCGTCCATGTTGAGGTTCTTGTTGTTTATTCAATGTTGAGGATGTTGTTGAATTTGTTGGTGTTTTTCAATGTTGAGGTTGTTGTTGAATTTGTTGGTGTTTTTCAATGTTGAGGTTGCTGTTGAATTTGTTGGTTGTTTTCATTGTTGAGGTTGTTGTTGTTTTTCAATGTTGAGGTTGTTGTTGAATTTGTTGGTGTTTTTTAATTTTGAGGTTGTTGTTGAATTTGTTGGTGTTTTTCAATGTTGAAGTTGTTGAATTTGTTGGTGTTTTTCAATGTTGAGTTTATTGTTGTTTTTCAATGTTGAGGTTGTTGTTGAATTTGTTGGTGTTTTTCAATGTTGAGGTTGTTGTTGTTTTTCAATGTTGAGGTTGTTGTTGAATTTGTTGGTGTTTTTCAATGTTGAGGTTGTTGTTGTTTTTTAATGTTGAGGTTGTTGCTGAATTTGTTGGTGTTTTTCAATGTTGAGGTTGTTGTTGAATTTGTTGGTGTTTTTCAATGTTGAGGTTGTTGTTGTTTTTCAATGTTGAGGTTGTTGTTGAATTTGTTGGTGTTTTTCAACGTTGAGGTTGTTGTTGAACTTGTTCGTGTTTTTCAATGCTGAGGTTGTTTTTGTTTTTCAATGTTGAGGTTGTTGTTGAATTTGTTGGTGTTTTTCAATGTTGAGGTTGTTGTAGTTTTTCAATGTTGAGATGTTGTTCAATTTGTTGATGTTTTTCAATTTCGAGGTTGTTGTTGAATTTGTTGGTGTTTTTCAAAGTTGAGGTTGTTGTTGAATTTGTTGGTGTTTTTCAATGTTGAGGTTGTTGTTGTTTTTCAATGTTGAGGTTGTTGTTGAATTGGTTGATGTTTTTCAATTTCGAGGTTGTTGTTGAATTTGTTGGTGTTTTTCAATGTTGAAGTTGTTGTTGAATTTGTTGGTGTTTTTCAATGTTGAGGTTGTTGTTGTTTTTCAATGTTGAGGTTGTTGTTGAATTTGTTGGTGTTTTTGAATGTTGAGGTTGTTGTTATTTTTCAATGTTGAGGTTGTTGTTGTTTTTCAATGTTGAGGTTGTTGTTGAATTTGTTGGTGTTTTTCAATGTTGAGGTTGTTGTTGAATTTGTTGCTGTTTTTCAATGTTGAGGTTGTTGTTGTTTTTCAATGTTGAGGTTGTTGTTGTATTTGTTGGTGTTTTTCAATGTTGAGGTTGTTGTAGTTTTTCAATGTTGAGGTTGTTGTTGAATTTGTTGGTGTTTTTCAATGTGGAGGTTGTTGTTGTTTTTCAATGTTGAGGTTGTTCTTGAATTTGTTGGTGTTTTTCAATGTTGAGGTTGTTGTTGAATTTGTTGGTGTTTTTCAATGTTGAGGTTGTTGTTGTTTTTCAATGTTGAGGTTGTTGTTGAATTTGTTGGTGTTTTTCAATGTTGAGGTTGTTGTTGTTTTTTAATGTTGAGGTTGTTGCTGAATTTGTTGGTGTTTTTCAATGTTGAGGTTGTTGTTGAATTTGTTGGTGTTTTTCAATGTTGAGGTTGTTGTTGTTTTTCAATGTTGAGGTTGTTGTTGAATTTGTTGGTGTTTTTCAACGTTGAGGTTGTTGTTGAACTTGTTCGTGTTTTTCAATGCTGAGGTTGTTGTTGTTTTTCAATGTTGAGGTTGTTGTTGAATTTGTTGGTGTTTTTCAATGTTGAGGTTGTTGTAGTTTTTCAATGTTGAGATGTTGTTCAATTTGTTGATGTTTTTCAATTTCGAGGTTGTTGTTGAATTTGTTGGTGTTTTTCAAAGTTGAGGTTGTTGTTGAATTTGTTGGTGTTTTTAAATGTTGAGGTTGTTGTTGAATTTGTTGGTGTTTTTCAATGTTGAGGTTGTTGTTGTTTTTCAATGTTGAGGTTGTTGTTGAATTGGTTGATGTTTTTCAATTTCGAGGTTGTTGTTGAATTTGTTGGTGTTTTTCAATGTTGAAGTTGTTGTTGAATTTGTTGGTGTTTTTCAATGTTGAGGTTGTTGTTGTTTTTCAATGTTGAGGTTGTTGTTGAATTTGTTGGTGTTTTTGAATGTTGAGGTTGTTGTTATTTTTCAATGTTGAGGTTGTTGTTGTTTTTCAATGTTGAGGTTGTTGTTGAATTTGTTGGTGTTTTTCAAGATTGAGGTTGTTGTTGAATTTGTTGCTGTTTTTCAATGTTGAGGTTGTTGTTGTTTTTCAATGTTGAGGTTGTTGTTGTATTTGTTGGTGTTTTTCAATGTTGAGGTTGTTGTAGTTTTTCAATGTTGAGGTTGTTGTTGAATTTGTTGGTGTTTTTCAATGTGGAGGTTGTTGTTGTTTTTCAATGTTGAGGTTGTTGTTGAATTTGTTGGTGTTTTTCAATGTTGAGGTTGTTGTTGAATTTGTTGGTGTTTTTCAATGTTGAGGTTGTTGTTGAATTTGTTGGTGTTTTTCAATGTTGAAGTTGTTGTTGAATTTGTTGGTGTTTTTCAATGTTGAGGTTGTTGTTGTTTTTCAATGTTGAGGTTGTTGTTGAATTTGTTGGTGTTTTTGAATGTTGAGGTTGTTGTTGTTTTTCAATGTTGAGGTTGTTGTTGTTTTTCAATGTTGAGGTTGTTGTTGAATTTGTTGGTGTTTTTCAATGTTGAGGTTGTTGTTGAATTTGTTGCTGTTTTTCAATGTTGAGGTTGTTGTTGTTTTTCAATGTTGAGGTTGTTGTTGTATTTGTTGGTGTTTTTCAATGTTGAGGTTGTTGTAGTTTTTCAATGTTGAGGTTGTTGTTGAATTTGTTGGTGTTTTTCAATGTGGAGGTTGTTGTTGTTTTTCAATGTTGAGGTTGTTGTTGAATTTGTTGGTGTTTTTCAATGTTGAGGTTGTTGTTGAATTTGTTGGTGTTTTTCAATGTTGAGGTTGTTTTTGAATTTGTTTGTGTTTTTCAATGTTGAGGTTGTTGCTGAATTTGTTGGTGTTTTTCAATGTTGAGGTTGTTTTTGTTTTTCAATGCTGAGGTTGTTTTTGAACTTGTTGGTGTTTTTCAATGTTGAGGTTGTTGTTGAATTTGTTGGTGTTTTTCAATGTTGAGGTTGTTGTTGTTTTTCAATGTTGAGGTTGTTGTTGAATTTGTTGGTGTTTTTCAATGTTGAGGTTGTTGTTGTCTTTCAACGTTGAGGTTGTTGCTGAATTTGTTGGTGTTTTTCAATGTTGAGGTTGTTGTTGTTTTTCAACGTTGAGGTTGTTGCTGAATTTGTTGGTGTTTTTCAATGTTGAGGTTGTTGTTGAATTTGTTGGTGTTTTTCAATGTTGAGGTTGTTGTTGTTTTTCAATGTTCAGGTTATTGTTGAATTTGTTGGTGTTTTTCAATGTCGAGGTTGTTGTTGTTTTTCAATGTTGAGGTTGATGTTGAATTTGTTGGTGTTTTTCAATGTTCAGGTGGTTGTTGAATTTGTTGGTCTTTTTCAATGTTGAGGTTGTTGTTGTTTTTCAAAATTGAGGTTGTTGTTGAATTTGTTTGTGTTTTTCAATTTTGAGCTTGTTGTTGAATTTGTTGGTGTTTTTCAATGTTGAGGTTGTTGTTGTTTTTCAATGTTGAGGTTGTTGTTGAATTTGTTGGTGTTTTTCAATGTTGAGGTTGTTGTTGTTTTTCAATGTTGAGGTTGTTGTTGAATTTGTTGGTGTTTTTCAACGTTGAGGTTGCTGTTGAATTTGTTGGTGTTTTTCAAGGTTGAGGCTGTTGTTGTTTTTCAATGTTGAGATTGTTGTTGAATTTGTTGGTGTTTTTCAATTTTGAGGTTGTTGATGTTTTTCAATGTTGAGGTTGTTGTTGAATTTGTTGGTGTTCGTCCATGTTGAGGTTCTTGTTGTTTATTCAATGTTGAGGATGTTGTTGAATTTGTTGGTGTTTTTCAATGTTGAGGTTGTTGTTGAATTTGTTGGTGTTTTTCAATGTTGAGGTTGCTGTTGAATTTGTTGGTTGTTTTCATTGTTGAGGTTGTTGTTGTTTTTCAATGTTGAGGTTGTTGTTGAATTTGTTTGTGTTTTTCAATTTTGAGGTTGTTGTTGAATTTGTTGGTGTTTTTCAATGTTGAAGTTGTTGAATTTGTTGGTGTTTTTCAATGTTGAGTTTATTGTTGTTTTTCAATGTTGAGGTTGTTGTTGAATTTGTTGGTGTTTTTCAATGTTGAGGTTGTTGTTGTTTTTCAATGTTGAGGTTGCTGTTGAATTTGTTGGTGTTTTTCAATGTTGAGGTTGTTTTTGTTTTTCAATGCTGAGGTTGTTGTTGAACTTGTTGGTGTTTTTCAATGTTGAGGTTGTTGTTGAATTTTTTGGTGTTTTTCAATGTTGAGGTTGTTGTTGTTTTTCAATGTTGAGGTTGTTGTTGAATTTGTTGGTGTTTTTCAATGTTGAGGTTGTTGTTGTTTTTCAACGTTGAGGTTGTTGCTGAATTTGTTGGTGTTTTTCAATGTTGAGGTTGTTGTTGTTTTTCAACGTTGAGGTTGTTGCTGAATTTGTTGGTGTTTTTCAATGTTGAGGTTGTTGTTGAATTTGTTGGTGTTTTTCAATGTTGAGGTTGTTGTTGTTTTTCAATGTTCAGGTTATTGTTGAATTTGTTGGTGTTTTTCAATGTCGAGGTTGTTGTTGTTTTTCAATGTTGAGGTTGTTGTTGAATTTGTTGGTGTTTTTCAATGTTCAGGTTGTTGTTGAATTTGTTGGTCTTTTTCAATGTTGAGGTTGTTGTTGTTTTTCAAAATTGAGGTTGTTGTTGAATTTGTTTGTGTTTTTCAATTTTGAGGTTGTTGTTGAATTTGTTGGTGTTTTTCAATGTTGAAGTTGTTGAATTTGTTGGTGTTTTTCAATGTTGAGGTTATTGTTGTTTATCAATGTTGAGGTTGTTGTTGAATTTGTTGGTGTTTTTCAATGTTGAGGTTGTTGTTGTTTTTCAATGTTGAGGTTGTTGTTGAATTTGTTGGTGTTTTTCAATGTTGAGGTTGTTGTTGTTTTTCAATGTTGAGGTTGTTGCTGAATTTGTTGGTGTTTTTCAATGTTGAGGTTGTTGTTGAATTTGTTGGTGTTTTTCAATGCTTAGGTTGTTGTTGTTTTTCAATGTTGAGGTTGTTGTTGAATTTGTTGGTGTTTTTCAACGTTGAGGTTGTTGATGAACTTGTTCGTGTTTTTCAATGCTGAGGTTGTTGTTGTTTTTCAATGTTGAGGTTGTTGTTGAATTTGTTGGTGTTTTTCAATGTTGAGGTTGTTGTAGTTTTTCAATGTTGAGATGTTGTTGAATTTGTTGATGTTTTTCAATTTCGAGGTTGTTGTTGAATTTGTTGGTGTTTTTCAATGTTGAAGTTGTTGTTGAATTTGTTGGTGTTGTTCAATGTTGAGGTTGTTGTTGAATTTGTTGGTGTTTTTAAATGTTGAGGTTGTTGTTGAATTTGTTGGTGTTTTTCAATGTTGAGGTTGTTGTTGTTTTTCAATGTTGAGGTTGTTGTTGAATTGGTTGATGTTTTTCAATTTCGAGGTTGTTGTTGAATTTGTTGGTGTTTTTCAATGTTGAAGTTGTTGTTGAATTTGTTGGTGTTTTTCAATGTTGAGGTTGTTGTTGTTTTTCAATGTTGAGGTTGTTGTTGAATTTGTTGGTGTTTTTGAATGTTGAGGTTGTTGTTGTTTTTCAATGTTGAGGTTGTTGTTGTTTTTCAATGTTGAGGTTGTTGTTGAATTTGTTGGTGTTTTTCAATGTTGAGGTTGTTGTTGAATTTGTTGCTGTTTTTCAATGTTGAGGTTGTTGTTGTTTTTCAATGTTGAGGTTGTTGTTGTATTTGTTGGTGTTTTTCAATGTTGAGGTTGTTGTAGTTTTTCAATGTTGAGGTTGTTGTTGAATTTGTTGGTGTTTTTCAATGTGGAGGTTGTTGTTGTTTTTCAATGTTGAGGTTGTTGTTGAATTTGTTGGTGTTTTTCAATGTTGAGGTTGTTGTTGAATTTGTTGGTGTTTTTCAATGTTGAGGTTGTTTTTGAATTTGTTTGTGTTTTTCAATGTTGAGGTTGTTGCTGAATTTGTTGCTGTTTTTCAATGTTGAGGTTGTTTTTGTTTTTCAATGCTGAGGTTGTTGTTGAACTTGTTGGTGTTTTTCAATGTTGAGGTTGTTGTTGAATTTGTTGGTGTTTTTCAATGTTGAGGTTGTTGTTGTTTTTCAATGTTGAGGTTGTTGTTGAATTTGTTGGTGTTTTTCAATGTTGAGGTTGTTGTTGTCTTTCAACGTTGAGGTTGTTGCTGAATTTGTTGGTGTTTTTCAATGTTGAGGTTGTTGTTGTTTTTCAACGTTGAGGTTGTTGCTGAATTTGTTGGTGTTTTTCAATGTTGAGGTTGTTGTTGAATTTGTTGGTGTTTTTCAATGTTGAGGTTGTTGTTGTTTTTCAATGTTC
This sequence comes from Isurus oxyrinchus, assembly GCA_026770705.1. Classification (NCBI taxonomy): domain Eukaryota; kingdom Metazoa; phylum Chordata; class Chondrichthyes; order Lamniformes; family Lamnidae; genus Isurus; species Isurus oxyrinchus. The sequence goes on along the minus strand of JANJGN010000516.1, from coordinate 246,377 downwards.
AGGTTATTGTTGAATTTGTTGGTGTTTTTCAATGTCGAGGTTGTTGTTGTTTTTCAATGTTGAGGTTGTTGTTGAATTTGTTGGTGTTTTTCAATGTTCAGGTGGTTGTTGAATTTGTTGGTCTTTTTCAATGTTGAGGTTGTTGTTGTTTTTCAAAATTGAGGTTGTTGTTGAATTTGTTTGTGTTTTTCAATTTTGAGCTTGTTGTTGAATTTGTTGGTGTTTTTCAATGTTGAGGTTGTTGTTCTTTTTCAATGTTGAGGTTGTTGTTGAATTTGTTGGTGTTTTTCAATGTTGAGGTTGTTGTTGTTTTTCAATGTTGAGGTTGTTGTTGAATTTGTTGGTGTTTTTCAACGTTGAGGTTGCTGTTGAATTTGTTGGTGTTTTTCAAGGTTGAGGCTGTTGTTGTTTTTCAATGTTGAGATTGTTGTTGAATTTGTTGGTGTTTTTCAATTTTGAGGTTGTTGATGTTTTTCAATGTTGAGGTTGTTGTTGAATTTGTTGGTGTTCGTCCATGTTGAGGTTCTTGTTGTTTATTCAATGTTGAGGATGTTGTTGAATTTGTTGGTGTTTTTCAATGTTGAGGTTGTTGTTGAATTTGTTGGTGTTTTTCAATGTTGAGGTTGCTGTTGAATTTGTTGGTTGTTTTCATTGTTGAGGTTGTTGTTGTTTTTCAATGTTGAGGTTGTTGTTGAATTTGTTTGTGTTTTTCAATTTTGAGGTTGTTGTTGAATTTGTTGGTGTTTTTCAATGTTGAAGTTGTTGAATTTGTTGGTGTTTTTCAATGTTGAGTTTATTGTTGTTTTTCAATGTTGAGGTTGTTGTTGAATTTGTTGGTGTTTTTCAATGTTGAGGTTGTTGTTGTTTTTCAATGTTGAGGTTGCTGTTGAATTTGTTGGTGTTTTTCAATGTTGAGGTTGTTTTTGTTTTTCAATGCTGAGGTTGTTGTTGAACTTGTTGGTGTTTTTCAATGTTGAGGTTGTTGTTGAATTTTCTGGTGTTTTTCAATGTTGAGGTTGTTGTTGTTTTTCAATGTTGAGGTTGTTGTTGAATTTGTTGGTGTTTTTCAATGTTGAGGTTGTTGTTGTTTTTCAACGTTGAGGTTGTTGCTGAATTTGTTGGTGTTTTTCAATGTTGAGGTTGTTGTTGTTTTTCAACGTTGAGGTTGTTGCTGAATTTGTTGGTGTTTTTCAATGTTGAGGTTGTTGTTGAATTTGTTGGTGTTTTTCAATGTTGAGGTTGTTGTTGAATTTGTTGGTGTTTTTCAATGTTCAGGTGGTTGTTGAATTTGTTGGTCTTTTTCAATGTTGAGGTTGTTGTTGTTTTTCAAAATTGAGGTTGTTGTTGAATTTGTTTGTGTTTTTCAATTTTGAGGTTGTTGTTGAATTTGTTGAAGTTTTTCAATGTTGAGGTTGTTGTTGTTTTTCAATGTTGAGGTTGTTGTTGAATTTGTTGGTGTTTTTCAATGTTGAGGTTGTTGTTGTTTTTCAATGTTGAGGTTGTTGTTGAATTTGTTGGTGTTTTTCAACGTTGAGGTTGCTGTTGAATTTGTTGGTGTTTTTCAAGGTTGAGGCTGTTGTTGTTTTTCAATGTTGAGATTGTTGTTGAATTTGTTGGTGTTTTTCAATTTTGAGGTTGTTGATGTTTTTCAATGTTGAGGTTGTTGTTGAATTTGTTGGTGTTCGTCCATGTTGAGGTTCTTGTTGTTTATTCAATGTTGAGGATGTTGTTGAATTTGTTGGTGTTTTTCAATGTTGAGGTTGTTGTTGAATTTGTTGGTGTTTTTCAATGTTGAGGTTGCTGTTGAATTTGTTGGTTGTTTTCATTGTTGAGGTTGTTGTTGTTTTTCAATGTTGAGGTTGTTGTTGAATTTGTTGGTGTTTTTTAATTTTGAGGTTGTTGTTGAATTTGTTGGTGTTTTTCAATGTTGAAGTTGTTGAATTTGTTGGTGTTTTTCAATGTTGAGTTTATTGTTGTTTTTCAATGTTGAGGTTGTTGTTGAATTTGTTGGTGTTTTTCTATGTTGAGGTTGTTGTTGTTTTTCAATGTTGAGGTTGTTGTTGAATTTGTTGGTGTTTTTCAATGTTGAGGTTGTTGTTGTTTTTTAATGTTGAGGTTGTTGCTGAATTTGTTGGTGTTTTTCAATGTTGAGGTTGTTGTTGAATTTGTTGGTGTTTTTCAATGTTGAGGTTGTTGTTGTTTTTCAATGTTGAGGTTGTTGTTGAATTTGTTGGTGTTTTTCAACGTTGAGGTTGTTGTTGAACTTGTTCGTGTTTTTCAATGCTGAGGTTGTTGTTGTTTTTCAATGTTGAGGTTGTTGTTGAATTTGTTGGTGTTTTTCAATGTTGAGGTTGTTGTAGTTTTTCAATGTTGAGATGTTGTTCAATTTGTTGATGTTTTTCAATTTCGAGGTTGTTGTTGAATTTGTTGGTGTTTTTCAAAGTTGAGGTTGTTGTTGAATTTGTTGGTGTTTTTAAATGTTGAGGTTGTTGTTGAATTTGTTGGTGTTTTTCAATGTTGAGGTTGTTGTTGTTTTTCAATGTTGAGGTTGTTGTTGAATTGGTTGATGTTTTTCAATTTCGAGGTTGTTGTTGAATTTGTTGGTGTTTTTCAATGTTGAAGTTGTTGTTGAATTTGTTGGTGTTTTTCAATGTTGAGGTTGTTGTTGTTTTTCAATGTTGAGGTTGTTGTTGAATTTGTTGGTGTTTTTGAATGTTGAGGTTGTTGTTATTTTTCAATGTTGAGGTTGTTGTTGTTTTTCAATGTTGAGGTTGTTGTTGAATTTGTTGGTGTTTTTCAATGTTGAGGTTGTTGTTGAATTTGTTGCTGTTTTTCAATGTTGAGGTTGTTGTTGTTTTTCAATGTTGAGGTTGTTGTTGTATTTGTTGGTGTTTTTCAATGTTGAGGTTGTTGTAGTTTTTCAATGTTGAGGTTGTTGTTGAATTTGTTGGTGTTTTTCAATGTGGAGGTTGTTGTTGTTTTTCAATGTTGAGGTTGTTGTTGAATTTGTTGGTGTTTTTCAATGTTGAGGTTGTTGTTGAATTTGTTGGTGTTTTTCAATGTTGAGGTTGTTTTTGAATTTGTTTGTGTTTTTCAATGTTGAGGTTGTTGCTGAATTTGTTGCTGTTTTTCAATGTTGAGGTTGTTTTTGTTTTTCAATGCTGAGGTTGTTGTTGAACTTGTTGGTGTTTTTCAATGTTGATGTTGTTGTTGAATTTGTTTGTGTTTTTCAATGTTGAGGTTGTTGTTGTTTTTCAATGTTGAGGTTGTTGTTGAATTTGTTGGTGTTTTTCAATGTTGAGGTTGTTGTTGTTTTTCAACGTTGAGGTTGTTGCTGAATTTGTTGGTGTTTTTCAATGTTGAGGTTGTTGTTGTTTTTCAACGTTGAGGTTGTTGCTGAATTTGTTGGTGTTCGTCCATGTTGAGGTTCTTGTTGTTTATTCAATGTTGAGGATGTTGTTGAATTTGTTGGTGTTTTTCAATGTTGAGGTTGTTGTTGAATTTGTTGGTGTTTTTCAATGTTGAGGTTGCTGTTGAATTTGTTGGTTGTTTTCATTGTTGAGGTTGTTGTTGTTTTTCAATGTTGAGGTTGTTGTTGAATTTGTTTGTGTTTTTCAATGTTGAGGTTGTTGTTGAACTTGTTGGTGTTTTTCAATGTTGAAGTTGTTGAATTTGTTGGTGTTTTTCAATGTTGAGGTTATTGTTGTTTTTCAATGTTGAGGTTGTTGTTGAATTTGTTGGTGTTTTTCAATGTTGAGGTTGTTGTTGTTTTTCAATGTTGAGGTTGTTGTTGAATTTGTTGGTGTTTTTCAATGTTGAGGTTGTTGTTGTTTTTCAATGTTGAGGTTGTTGCTGAATTTGTTGGTGTTTCTCAATGTTGAGGTTGTTGTTGAATTTGTTGGTGTTTTTCAATGTTGAGGTTGTTGTTGTTTTTCAATGTTGAGGTTGTTTTTGAATTTGTTGGTGTTTTTCACCGTTGAGGTTGTTGTTGAACTTGTTCGTGTTTTTCAATGCTGAGGTTGTTGTTGAATTTGTTGGTGTTTTTCAATGTTGAGGTTGTTGTTGTTTTTCAATGTTCAGGTTATTGTTGAATTTGTTGGTGTTTTTCAATGTCGAGGTTGTTGTTGTTTTTCAATGTTGAGGTTGTTGTTGAATTTGTTGGTGTTTTTCAATGTTCAGGTGGTTGTTGAATTTGTTGGTCTTTTTCAATGTTGAGGTTGTTGTTGTTTTTCAAAATTGAGGTTGTTGTTGAATTTGTTTGTGTTTTTCAATTTTGAGCTTGTTGTTGAATTTGTTGGTGTTTTTCAATGTTGAGGTTGTTGTTCTTTTTCAATGTTGAGGTTGTTGTTGAATTTGTTGGTGTTTTTCAATGTTGAGGTTGTTGTTGTTTTTCAATGTTGAGGTTGTTGTTGAATTTGTTGGTGTTTTTCAACGTTGAGGTTGCTGTTGAATTTGTTGGTGTTTTTCAAGGTTGAGGCTGTTGTTGTTTTTCAATGTTGAGATTGTTGTTGAATTTGTTGGTGTTTTTCAATTTTGAGGTTGTTGATGTTTTTCAATGTTGAGGTTGTTGTTGAATTTGTTGGTGTTCGTCCATGTTGAGGTTCTTGTTGTTTATTCAATGTTGAGGATGTTGTTGAATTTGTTGGTGTTTTTCAATGTTGAGGTTGTTGTTGAATTTGTTGGTGTTTTTCAATGTTGAGGTTGCTGTTGAATTTGTTGGTTGTTTTCATTGTTGAGGTTGTTGTTGTTTTTCAATGTTGAGGTTGTTGTTGAATTTGTTTGTGTTTTTCAATTTTGAGGTTGTTGTTGAATTTGTTGGTGTTTTTCAATGTTGAAGTTGTTGAATTTGTTGGTGTTTTTCAATGTTGAGTTTATTGTTGTTTTTCAATGTTGAGGTTGTTGTTGAATTTGTTGGTGTTTTTCAATGTTGAGGTTGTTGTTGTTTTTCAATGTTGAGGTTGCTGTTGAATTTGTTGGTGTTTTTCAATGTTGAGGTTGTTTTTGTTTTTCAATGCTGAGGTTGTTGTTGAACTTGTTGGTGTTTTTCAATGTTGAGGTTGTTGTTGAATTTTTTGGTGTTTTTCAATGTTGAGGTTGTTGTTGTTTTTCAATGTTGAGGTTGTTGTTGAATTTGTTGGTGTTTTTCAATGTTGAGGTTGTTGTTGTTTTTCAACGTTGAGGTTGTTGCTGAATTTGTTGGTGTTTTTCAATGTTGAGGTTGTTGTTGTTTTTCAACGTTGAGGTTGTTGCTGAATTTGTTGGTGTTTTTCAATGTTGAGGTTGTTGTTGAATTTGTTGGTGTTTTTCAATGTTGAGGTTGTTGTTGAATTTGTTGGTGTTTTTCAATGTTCAGGTGGTTGTTGAATTTGTTGGTCTTTTTCAATGTTGAGGTTGTTGTTGTTTTTCAAAATTGAGGTTGTTGTTGAATTTGTTTGTGTTTTTCAATTTTGAGGTTGTTGTTGAATTTGTTGGTGTTTTTCAATGTTGAGGTTGTTGTTGTTTTTCAATGTTGAGGTTGTTGTTGAATTTGTTGGTGTTTTTCAATGTTGAGGTTGTTGTTGTTTTTCAATGTTGAGGTTGTTGTTGAATTTGTTGGTGTTTTTCAACGTTGAGGTTGCTGTTGAATTTGTTGGTGTTTTTCAAGGTTGAGGCTGTTGTTGTTTTTCAATGTTGAGATTGTTGTTGAATTTGTTGGTGTTTTTCAATTTTGAGGTTGTTGATGTTTTTCAATGTTGAGGTTGTTGTTGAATTTGTTGGTGTTCGTCCATGTTGAGGTTCTTGTTGTTTATTCAATGTTGAGGATGTTGTTGAATTTGTTGGTGTTTTTCAATGTTGAGGTTGTTGTTGAATTTGTTGGTGTTTTTCAATGTTGAGGTTGCTGTTGAATTTGTTGGTTGTTTTCATTGTTGAGGTTGTTGTTGTTTTTCAATGTTGAGGTTGTTGTTGAATTTGTTGGTGTTTTTTAATTTTGAGGTTGTTGTTGAATTTGTTGGTGTTTTTCAATGTTGAAGTTGTTGAATTTGTTGGTGTTTTTCAATGTTGAGTTTATTGTTGTTTTTCAATGTTGAGGTTGTTGTTGAATTTGTTGGTGTTTTTCAATGTTGAGGTTGTTGTTGTTTTTCAATGTTGAGGTTGTTGTTGAATTTGTTGGTGTTTTTCAATGTTGAGGTTGTTGTTGTTTTTTAATGTTGAGGTTGTTGCTGAATTTGTTGGTGTTTTTCAATGTTGAGGTTGTTGTTGAATTTGTTGGTGTTTTTCAATGTTGAGGTTGTTGTTGTTTTTCAATGTTGAGGTTGTTGTTGAATTTGTTGGTGTTTTTCAACGTTGAGGTTGTTGTTGAACTTGTTCGTGTTTTTCAATGCTGAGGTTGTTGTTGTTTTTCAATGTTGAGGTTGTTGTTGAATTTGTTGGTGTTTTTCAATGTTGAGGTTGTTGTAGTTTTTCAATGTTGAGATGTTGTTCAATTTGTTGATGTTTTTCAATTTCGAGGTTGTTGTTGAATTTGTTGGTGTTTTTCAAAGTTGAGGTTGTTGTTGAATTTGTTGGTGTTTTTAAATGTTGAGGTTGTTGTTGAATTTGTTGGTGTTTTTCAATGTTGAGGTTGTTGTTGTTTTTCAATGTTGAGGTTGTTGTTGAATTGGTTGATGTTTTTCAATTTCGAGGTTGTTGTTGAATTTGTTGGTGTTTTTCAATGTTGAAGTTGTTGTTGAATTTGTTGGTGTTTTTCAATGTTGAGGTTGTTGTTGTTTTTCAATGTTGAGGTTGTTGTTGAATTTGTTGGTGTTTTTGAATGTTGAGGTTGTTGTTATTTTTCAATGTTGAGGTTGTTGTTGTTTTTCAATGTTGAGGTTGTTGTTGAATTTGTTGGTGTTTTTCAATGTTGAGGTTGTTGTTGAATTTGTTGCTGTTTTTCAATGTTGAGGTTGTTGTTGTTTTTCAATGTTGAGGTTGTTGTTGTATTTGTTGGTGTTTTTCAATGTTGAGGTTGTTGTAGTTTTTCAATGTTGAGGTTGTTGTTGAATTTGTTGGTGTTTTTCAATGTGGAGGTTGTTGTTGTTTTTCAATGTTGAGGTTGTTGTTGAATTTGTTGGTGTTTTTCAATGTTGAGGTTGTTGTTGAATTTGTTGGTGTTTTTCAATGTTGAGGTTGTTTTTGAATTTGTTTGTGTTTTTCAATGTTGAGGTTGTTGCTGAATTTGTTGCTGTTTTTCAATGTTGAGGTTGTTTTTGTTTTTCAATGCTGAGGTTGTTGTTGAACTTGTTGGTGTTTTTCAATGTTGATGTTGTTGTTGAATTTGTTTGTGTTTTTCAATGTTGAGGTTGTTGTTGTTTTTCAATGTTGAGGTTGTTGTTGAATTTGTTGGTGTTTTTCAATGTTGAGGTTGTTGTTGTTTTTCAACGTTGAGGTTGTTGCTGAATTTGTTGGTGTTTTTCAATGTTGAGGTTGTTGTTGTTTTTCAACGTTGAGGTTGTTGCTGAATTTGTTGGTGTTCGTCCATGTTGAGGTTCTTGTTGTTTATTCAATGTTGAGGATGTTGTTGAATTTGTTGGTGTTTTTCAATGTTGAGGTTGTTGTTGAATTTGTTGGTGTTTTTCAATGTTGAGGTTGCTGTTGAATTTGTTGGTTGTTTTCATTGTTGAGGTTGTTGTTGTTTTTCAATGTTGAGGTTGTTGTTGAATTTGTTTGTGTTTTTCAATGTTGAGGTTGTTGTTGAACTTGTTGGTGTTTTTCAATGTTGAAGTTGTTGAATTTGTTGGTGTTTTTCAATGTTGAGGTTATTGTTGTTTTTCAATGTTGAGGTTGTTGTTGAATTTGTTGGTGTTTTTCAATTTTGAGGTTGTTGTTGTTTTTCAATGTTGAGGTTGTTGTTGAATTTGTTGGTGTTTTTCAATGTTGAGGTTGTTGTTGTTTTTCAATGTTGAGGTTGTTGCTGAATTTGTTGGTGTTTCTCAATGTTGAGGTTGTTGTTGAATTTGTTGGTGTTTTTCAATGTTGAGGTTGTTGTTGTTTTTCAATGTTGAGGTTGTTTTTGAATTTGTTGGTGTTTTTCACCGTTGAGGTTGTTGTTGAACTTGTTCGTGTTTTTCAATGCTGAGGTTGTTGTTGTTTTTCAATGTTGAGGTTGTTGTTGAATTTGTTGGTGTTTTTCAATGTTGAGGTTGTTGTAGTTTTTCAATGCTGAGATGTTGTTGAATTTGTTGATGTTTTTCAATTTCGAGGTTGTTGTTGAATTTGTTGGTGTTTTTCAATGTTGAAGTTTTTGTTGAATTTGTTGGTGTTGTTCAATGTTGAGGTTGTTGTTGAATTTGTTGGTGTTTTTCAATGTTGAGGTTGTTGTTGTTTTTCAATGTTGAGGTTGTTGTTGAATTGGTTGATGTTTTTCAATTTCGAGGTTGTTGTTGAATTTGTTGGTGTTTTTCAATGTTGAAGTTGTTGTTGAATTTGTTGGTGTTTTTCAATGTTGAGGTTGTTGTTGTTTTTCAATGTTGAGGTTGTTGTTGAATTTGTTGGTGTTTTTCAATGTTGAGGTTGTTGTTGAATTTGTTGCTGTTTTTCAATGTTGAGGTTGTTGTTGTTTTTCAATGTTGAGGTTGTTTTTGTATTTGTTGGTGTTTTTCAATGTTTAGGTTGTTGTAGTTTTTCAATGTTGAGGTTGTTGTTGAATTTGTTGGTGTTTTTCAATGTGGAGGTTGTTGTTGTTTTTCAATGTTGAGGTTGTTGTTGAATTTGTTGGTGTTTTTCAATGTTGAGGTTGTTGTTGAATTTGTTGGTGTTTTTCAATGTTGAGGTTGTTTTTGAATTTGTTTGTGTTTTTCAATGTTGAGGTTGTTGCTGAATTTGTTGCTGTTTTTCAATGTTGAGGTTGTTTTTGTTTTTCAATGCTGAGGTTGTTGTTGAACTTGTTGGTGTTTTTCAATGTTGATGTTGTTGTTGAATTTGTTGGTGTTTTTCAATGTTGAGGTTGTTGTTGTTTTTCAATGTTGAGGTTGTTGTTGAATTTGTTGGTGTTTTTCAATGTTGAGGTTGTTGTTGTTTTTCAACGTTGAGGTTGTTGCTGAATTTGTTGGTGTTTTTCAATGTTGAGGTTGTTGTTGTTTTTCAACGTTGAGGTTGTTGCTGAATTTGTTGGTGTTTTTCAATGTTGAGGTTGTTGTTGAATTTGTTGGTGTTTTTCAATGTTGAGGTTGTTGTTGTTTTTCAATGTTCAGGTTATTGTTGAATTTGTTGGTGTTTTTCAATGTCGAGGTTGTTGTTGTTTTTCAATGTTGAGGTTGTTGTTGAATTTGTTGGTGTTTTTCAATGTTCAGGTTGTTGTTGAATTTGTTGGTCTTTTTCAATGTTGAGGTTGTTGTTGTTTTTCAAAATTGAGGTTGTTGTTGAATGTGTTTGTGTTTTTCAATTTTGAGGTTCTTGTTGAATTTGTTGGTGTTTTTCAATGTTGAGGTTGTTGTTGTTTTTCAATGTTGAGGTTGTTGTTGAATTTGTTGGTGTTTTTCAATGTTGAGGTTGTTGTTGAATTTGTTGGTGTTTTTCAACGTTGAGGTTGCTGTTGAATTTGTTGGTGTTTTTCAAGGTTGAGGCTGTTGTTGTTTTTCAATGTTGAGATTGTTGTTGAATTTGTTGGTGTTTTTCAATTTTGAGGTTGTTGATGTTTTTCAATGTTGAGGTTGTTGTTGAATTTGTTGGTGTTCGTCCATGTTGAGGTTCTTGTTGTTTATTCAATGTTGAGGATGTTGTTGAATTTGTTGGTGTTTTTCAATGTTGAGGTTGTTGTTGAATTTGTTGGTGTTTTTCAATGTTGAGGTTGTTGTAGTTTTTCAATGTTGAGATGTTGTTCAATTTGTTGATGTTTTTCAATTTCGAGGTTGTTGTTGAATTTGTTGGTGTTTTTCAAAGTTGAGGTTGTTGTTGAATTTGTTGGTGTTTTTAAATGTTGAGGTTGTTGTTGAATTTGTTGGTGTTTTTCAATGTTGAGGTTGTTGTTGTTTTTCAATGTTGAGGTTGTTGTTGAATTGGTTGATGTTTTTCAATTTCGAGGTTGTTGTTGAATTTGTTGGTGTTTTTCAATGTTGAAGTTGTTGTTGAATTTGTTGGTGTTTTTCAATGTTGAGGTTGTTGTTGTTTTTCAATGTTGAGGTTGTTGTTGAATTTGTTGGTGTTTTTGAATGTTGAGGTTGTTGTTATTTTTCAATGTTGAGGTTGTTGTTGTTTTTCAATTTTGAGGTTGTTGTTGAATTTGTTGGTGTTTTTCAATGTTGAGGTTGTTGTTGAATTTGTTGCTGTTTTTCAATGTTGAGGTTGTTGTTGTTTTTCAATGTTGAGGTTGTTGTTGTATTTGTTGGTGTTTTTCAATGTTGAGGTTGTTGTAGTTTTTCAATGTTGAGGTTGTTGTTGAATTTGTTGGTGTTTTTCAATGTGGAGGTTGTTGTTGTTTTTCAATGTTGAGGTTGTTGTTGAATTTGTTGGTGTTTTTCAATGTTGAGGTTGTTGTTGAATTTGTTGGTGTTTTTCAATGTTGAGGTTGTTTTTGAATTTGTTTGTGTTTTTCAATGTTGAGGTTGTTGCTGAATTTGTTGCTGTTTTTCAATGTTGAGGTTGTTTTTGTTTTTCAATGCTGAGGTTGTTGTTGAACTTGTTGGTGTTTTTCAATGTTGATGTTGTTGTTGAATTTGTTTGTGTTTTTCAATGTTGAGGTTGTTGTTGTTTTTCAATGTTGAGGTTGTTGTTGAATTTGTTGGTGTTTTTCAATGTTGAGGTTGTTGTTGTTTTTCAACGTTGAGGTTGTTGCTGAATTTGTTGGTGTTTTTCAATGTTGAGGTTGTTGTTGTTTTTCAACGTTGAGGTTGTTGCTGAATTTGTTGGTGTTTTTCAATGTTGAGGTTGTTGTTGAATTTGTTGGTGTTTTTCAATGTTGAGGTTGTTGTTGTTTTTCAATGTTCAGGTTATTGTTGAATTTGTTGGTGTTTTTCAATGTCGAGGTTGTTGTTGTTTTTCAATGTCGAGGTTGTTGTTGAATTTGTTGGTGTTTTTCAATGTTCAGGTTGTTGTTGAATTTGTTGGTCTTTTTCAATGTTGAGGTTGTTGTTGTTTTTCAAAATTGAGGTTGTTGTTGAATTTGTTTGTGTTTTTCAATTTTGAGGTTGTTGTTGAATTTGTTGGTGTTTTTCAATGTTGAGGTTGTTGTTGTTTTTCAATGTTGAGGTTGTTGTTGAATTTGTTGGTGTTTTTCAATGTTGAGGTTGTTGTTGTTTTTCAATGTTGAGGTTGTTGATGAATTTGTTGGTGTTTTTCAACGTTGAGGTTGCTGTTGAATTTGTTGGTGTTTTTCAAGGTTGAGGCTGTTGTTGTTTTTCAATGTTGAGATTGTTGTTGAATTTGTTGGTGTTTTTCAATTTTGAGGTTGTTGATGTTTTTCAATGTTGAGGTTGTTGTTGAATTTGTTGGTGTTCGTCCATGTTGAGGTTCTTGTTGTTTATTCAATGTTGAGGATGTTGTTGAATTTGTTGGTGTTTTTCAATGTTGAGGTTGTTGTTGAATTTGTTGGTGTTTTTCAATGTTGAGGTTGCTGTTGAATTTGTTGGTTGTTTTCATTGTTGAGGTTGTTGTTGTTTTTCAATGTTGAGGTTGTTGTTGAATTTGTTTGTGTTTTTCAATTTTGAGGTTGTTGTTGAATTTGTTGGTGTTTTTCAATGTTGAAGTTGTTGAATTTGTTGGTGTTTTTCAATGTTGAGGTTATTGTTGTTTTTCAATGTTGAGGTTGTTGTTGAATTTGTTGGTGTTTTTCAATGTTGAGGTTGTTGTTGTTTTTCAATGTTGAGGTTGTTGTTGAATTTGTTGGTGTTTTTCAATGTTGAGGTTGTTGTTGTTTTTCAATGTTGAGGTTGTTGCTGAATTTGTTGGTGTTTTTCAATGTTGAGGTTGTTGTTGAATTTGTTGGTGTTTTTCAATGTTGAGGTTGTTGTTGTTTTTCAATGTTGAGGTTGTTGTTGAATTTGTTGGTGTTTTTCAACGTTGAGGTTGTTGTTGAACTTGTTCGTGTTTTTCAATGCTGAGGTTGTTGTTGTTTTTCAATGTTGAGGTTGTTGTTGAATTTGTTGGTGTTTTTCAATGTTGAGGTTGTTGTAGTTTTTCAATGTTGAGATGTTGTTGAATTTGTTGATGTTTTTCAATTTCGAGGTTGTTGTTGAATTTGTTGGTGTTTTTCAATGTTGAAGTTTTTGTTGAATTTGTTGGTGTTGTTCAATGTTGAGGTTGTTGTTGAATTTGTTGGTGTTTTGAAATGTTGAGGTTGTTGTTGAATTTGTTGGTGTTTTTCAATGTTGAGGTTGTTGTTGTTTTTCAATGTTGAGGTTGTTGTTGAATTGGTTGATGATTTTCAATTTCGAGGTTGTTGTTGAATTTGTTGGTGTTTTTCAATGTTGAAGTTGTTGTTGAATTTGTTGGGGTTTTTCAATGTTGAGGTTGTTGTTGTTTTTCAATGTTGAGGTTGTTGTTGAATTTGTTGGTGTTTTTCAATGTTGAGGTTGTTGTTGAATTTGTTGCTGTTTTTCAATGTTGAGGTTGTTGTTGTTTTTCAATGTTGAGGTTGTTTTTGTATTTGTTGGTGTTTTTCAATGTTGAGGTTGTTGTAGTTTTTCAATGTTGAGGTTGTTGTTGAATTTGTTGGTGTTTTTCAATGTGGAGGTTGTTGTTGTTTTTCAATGTTGAGGTTGTTGTTGAATTTGTTGGTGTTTTTCAATGTTGAGGTTGTTGTTGAATTTGTTGGTGTTTTTCAATGTTGAGGTTGTTTTTGAATTTGTTTGTGTTTTTCAATGTTGAGGTTGTTGCTGAATTTGTTGGTGTTTTTCAATGTTGAGGTTGTTGTTGTTTTTCAATGTTGAGGTTGTTGTTGAATTTGTTGGTGTTTTTCAATGTTGAGGTTGTTGTTGTTTTTCAACGTTGAGGTTGTTGCTGAATTTGTTGGTGTTTTTCAATGTTGAGGTTGTTGTTGTTTTTCAACGTTGAGGTTGTTGCTGAATTTGTTGGTGTTTTTCAATGTTGAGGTTGTTGTTGAATTTGTTGGTGTTTTTCAATGTTGAGGTTGTTGTTGTTTTTCAATGTTCAGGTTATTGTTGAATTTGTTGGTGTTTTTCAATGTCGAGGTTGTTGTTGTTTTTCAATGTTGAGGTTGTTGTTGAATTTGTTGATGTTTTTCAATTTCGAGGTTGTTGTTGAATTTGTTGGTGTTTTTCAATGTTGAAGTTGTTGTTGAATTTGTTGGTGTTTTTCAATGTTGAGGTTGTTGTTGTTTTTCAATGTTGAGGTTGTTGTTGAATTTGTTGGTGTTTTTCAATGTTGAGGTTGTTGTTGAATTTGTTGCTGTTTTTCAATGTTGAGGTTGTTGTTGTTTTTCAATGTTGAGGTTGTTTTTGTATTTGTTGGTGTTTTTCAATGTTGAGGTTGTTGTAGTTTTTCAATGTTGAGGTTGTTGTTGAATTTGTTGGTGTTTTTCAATGTGGAGGTTGTTGTTGTTTTTCAATGTTGAGGTTGTTGTTGAATTTGTTGGTGTTTTTCAATGTTGAGGTTGTTGTTGAATTTGTTGGTGTTTTTCAATGTTGAGGTTGGTTTTGAATTTGTTTGTGTTTTTCAATGTTGAGGTTGTTGCTGAATTTGTTGGTGTTTTTCAATGTTGAGGTTGTTGTTGTTTTCAATGTTGAGGTTGTTGTTGGATTTGTTGGTGTTTTTCAATGTTGAGGTTGTTGTTGTTTTTCAATGTTGAGGTTGTTGTTGAATTTGTTGGTGTTCGTCCATGTTGAGGTTCTTGTTGTTTATTCAATGTTGAGGATGTTGTTGAATTTGTTGGTGTTTTTCAATGTTGAGGTTGTTGTTGAATTTGTTGGTGTTTTTCAACGTTGAGGTTGCTGTTGAATTTGTTGGTGTTTTTCAAGGTTGAGGCTGTTGTTGTTTTTCAATGTTGAGATTGTTGTTGAATTTGTTGGTGTTTTTCAATTTTGAGGTTGTTGATGTTTTTCAATGTTGAGGTTGTTGTTGAATTTGTTGGTGTTCGTCCATGTTGAGGTTCTTGTTGTTTATTCAATGTTGAGGATGTTGTTGAATTTGTTGGTGTTTTTCAATGTTGAGGTTGTTGTTGAATTTGTTGGTGTTTTCCAATGTTGAGGTTGCTGTTGAATTTGTTGGTTGTTTTCATTGTTGAGGTTGTTGTTGTTTTTCAATGTTGAGGTTGTTGTTGAATTTGTTTGTGTTTTTCAATTTTGAGGTTGTTGTTGAATTTGTTGGTGTTTTTCAATGTTGAAGTTGTTGAATTTGTTGGTGTTTTTCAATGTTGAGGTTATTGTTGTTTTTCAATGTTGAGGTTGTTGTTGAATTTGTTGGTGTTTTTCAATGTTGAGGTTGTTGCTGTTTTTCAATGTTGAGGTTGTTGTTGAATTTGTTGGTGTTTTTCAATGTTGAGGTTGTTGTTGTTTTTCAATGTTGAGGTTGTTGCTGAATTTGTTGGTGTTTTTCAATGTTGAGGTTGTTGTTGAATTTGTTGGTGTTTTTCAATGTTGAGGTTGTTGTTGTTTTTCAATGTTGAGGTTGTTGTTGAATTTGTTGGTGTTTTTCAACGTTGAGGTTGTTGTTGAACTTGTTCGTGTTTTTCAATGCTGAGGTTGTTGTTGTTTTTCAATGTTGAGGTTGTTGTTGAATTTGTTGGTGTTTTTCAATGTTGAGGTTGTTGTAGTTTTTCAATGTTGAGATGTTGTTGAATTTGTTGATGTTTTTCAATTTCGAGGTTCTTGTTGAATTTGTTGGTGTTTTTCAATGTTGAAGTTTTTGTTGAATTTGTTGGTGTTGTTCAATGTTGAGGTTGTTGTTGAATTTGTTGGTGTTTTGAAATGTTGAGGTTGTTGTTGAATTTGTTGGTGTTTTTCAATGTTGAGGTTGTTGTTGTTTTTCAATGTTGAGGTTGGTGTTGAATTGGTTGATGTTTTTCAATTTCGAGGTTGTTGTTGAATTTGTTGGTGTTTTTCAATGTTGAAGTTGTTGTTGAATTTGTTGGTGTTTTTCAATGTTGAGGTTGTTGTTGTTTTTCAATGTTGGGGTTGTTGTTGAATTTGTTGGTGTTTTTGACTGTTGAGGTTGTTGTTATTTTTCAATGATGAGGTTGTTGTTGTTTTTCAATGTTGAGGTTGTTGTTGAATTTGTTGGTGTTTTTCAATGTTGAGGTTGTTGTTGAATTTGTTGCTGTTTTTCAATGTTGAGGTTGTTGTTGTTTTTCAATGTTGAGGTTGTTTTTGTATTTGTTGGTGTTTTTCAATGTTGAGGTTGTTGTAGTTTTTCAATGTTGAGGTTGTTGTTGAATTTGTTGGTGTTTTTCAATGTGGAGGTTGTTGTTGTTTTTCAATGTTGAGGTTGTTGTTGAATTTGTTGGTGTTTTTCAATGTTGAGGTTGTTGTTGAATTTGTTGGTGTTTTTCAATGTTGAGGTTGTTTTTGAATTTGTTTGTGTTTTTCAATGTTGAGGTTGTTGCTGAATTTGTTGGTGTTTTTCAATGTTGAGGTTGTTTTTGTTTTTCAATGCTGAGGTTGTTGTTGAACTTGTTGGTGTTTTTCAATGTTGATGTTGTTGTTGAATTTGTTGGTGTTTTTCAATGTTGAGGTTGTTGTTGTTTTTCAATGTTGAGGTTGTTGTTGAATTTGTTGGTGTTTTTCAACGTTGAGGTTGTTGTTGAACTTGTTCGTGTTTTTCAATGCTGAGGTTGTTGTTGTTTTTCAATGTTGAGGTTGTTGTTGAATTTGTTGGTGTTTTTCAATGTTGAGGTTGTTGTAGTTTTTCAATGTTGAGATGTTGTTGAATTTGTTGATGTTTTTCAATTTCGAGGTTGTTGTTGAATTTGTTGGTGTTTTTCAATGTTGAAGTTTTTGTTGAATTTGTTGGTGTTGTTCAATGTTGAGGTTGTTGTTGAATTTGTTGGTGTTTTGAAATGTTGAGGTTGTTGTTGTTTTTCAATGTTCAGGTTATTGTTGAATTTGTTGGTGTTTTTCAATGTCGAGGTTGTTGTTGTTTTTCAATGTTGAGGTTGTTGTTGAATTTGTTGATGTTTTTCAATTTCGAGGTTGTTGTTGAATTTGTTGGTGTTTTTCAATGTTGAAGTTGTTGTTGAATTTGTTGGTGTTTTTCAATGTTGAGGTTGTTGTTGTTTTTCAATGTTGAGGTTGTTGTTGAATTTGTTGGTGTTTTTCAATGTTGAGGTTGTTGTTGAATTTGTTGCTGTTTTTCAATGTTGAGGTTGTTGTTGTTTTTCAATGTTGAGGTTGTTTTTGTATTTGTTGGTGTTTTTCAATGTTGAGGTTGTTGTAGTTTTTCAATGTTGAGGTTGTTGTTGAATTTGTTGGTGTTTTTCAATGTGGAGGTTCTTGTTGTTTTTCAATGTTGAGGTTGTTGTTGAATTTGTTGGTGTTTTTCAATGTTGAGGTTGTTGTTGAATTTGTTGGTGTTTTTCAATGTTGAGGTTGTTTTTGAATTTGTTTGTGTTTTTCAATGTTGAGGTTGTTGCTGAATTTGTTGGTGTTTTTCAATGTTGAGGTTGTTGTTGTTTTTCAATGTTGAGGTTGTTGTTGGATTTGTTGGTGTTTTTCAATGTTGAGGTTGTTGTTGTTTTTCAATGTTGAGGTTGTTGTTGAATTTGTTGGTGTTCGTCCATGTTGAGGTTCTTGTTGTTTATTCAATGTTGAGGATGTTGTTGAATTTGTTGGTGTTTTTCAATGTTGAGGTTGTTGTTGAATTTGTTGGTGTTTTTCAACGTTGAGGTTGCTGTTGAATTTGTTGGTGTTTTTCAAGGTTGAGGCTGTTGTTGTTTTTCAATGTTGAGATTGTTGTTGAATTTGTTGGTGTTTTTCAATTTTGAGGTTGTTGATGTTTTTCAATGTTGAGGTTGTTGTTGAATTTGTTGGTGTTCGTCCATGTTGAGGTTCTTGTTGTTTATTCAATGTTGAGGATGTTGTTGAATTTGTTGGTGTTTTTCAATGTTGAGGTTGTTGTTGAATTTGTTGGTGTTTTCCAATGTTGAGGTTGCCGTTGAATTTGTTGGTTGTTTTCATTGTTGAGGTTGTTGTTGTTTTTCAATGTTGAGGTTGTTGTTGAATTTGTTTGTGTTTTTCAATTTTGAGGTTGTTGTTGAATTTGTTGGTGTTTTTCAATGTTGAAGTTGTTGAATTTGTTGGTGTTTTTCAATGTTGAGGTTATTGTTGTTTTTCAATGTTGAGGTTGTTGTTGAATTTGTTGGTGTTTTTCAATGTTGAGGTTGTTGTTGTTTTTCAATGTTGAGGTTGTTGTTGAATTTGTTGGTGTTTTTCAATGTTGAGGTTGTTGTTGTTTTTCAATGTTGAGGTTGTTGCTGAATTTGTTGGTGTTTTTCAATGTTGAGGTTGTTGTTGAATTTGTTGGTGTTTTTCAATGTTGAGGTTGTTGTTGTTTTTCAATGTTGAGGTTGTTGTTGAATTTGTTGGTGTTTTTCAACGTTGAGGTTGTTGTTGAACTTGTTCGTGTTTTTCAATGCTGAGGTTGTTGTTGTTTTTCAATGTTGAGGTTGTTGTTGAATTTGTTGGTGTTTTTCAATGTTGAGGTTGTTGTAGTTTTTCAATGTTGAGATGTTGTTGAATTTGTTGATGTTTTTCAATTTCGAGGTTCTTGTTGAATTTGTTGGTGTTTTTCAATGTTGAAGTTTTTGTTGAATTTGTTGGTGTTGTTCAATGTTGAGGTTGTTGTTGAATTTGTTGGTGTTTTGAAATGTTGAGGTTGTTGTTGAATTTGTTGGTGTTTTTCAATGTTGAGGTTGTTGTTGTTTTTCAATGTTGAGGTTGGTGTTGAATTGGTTGATGTTTTTCAATTTCGAGGTTGTTGTTGAATTTGTTGGTGTTTTTCAATGTTGAAGTTGTTGTTGAATTTGTTGGTGTTTTTCAATGTTGAGGTTGTTGTTGTTTTTCAATGTTGAGGTTGTTGTTGAATTTGTTGGTGTTTTTGACTGTTGAGGTTGTTGTTATTTTTCAATGTTGAGGTTGTTGTTGTTTTTCAATGTTGAGGTTGTTGTTGAATTTGTTGGTGTTTTTCAATGTTGAGGTTGTTGTTGAATTTGTTGCTGTTTTTCAATGTTGAGGTTGTTGTTGTTTTTCAATGTTGAGGTTGTTTTTGTATTTGTTGGTGTTTTTCAATGTTGAGGTTGTTGTAGTTTTTCAATGTTGAGGTTGTTGTTGAATTTGTTGGTGTTTTTCAATGTGGAGGTTGTTGTTGTTTTTCAATGTTGAGGTTGTTGTTGAATTTGTTGGTGTTTTTCAATGTTGAGGTTGTTGTTGAATTTGTTGGTGTTTTTCAATGTTGAGGTTGTTTTTGAATTTGTTTGTGTTTTTCAATGTTGAGGTTGTTGCTGAATTTGTTGGTGTTTTTCAATGTTGAGGTTGTTTTTGTTTTTCAATGCTGAGGTTGTTGTTGAACTTGTTGGTGTTTTTCAATGTTGATGTTGTTGTTGAATTTGTTGGTGTTTTTCAATGTTGAGGTTGTTGTTGTTTTTCAATGTTGAGGTTGTTGTTGAATTTGTTGGTGTTTTTCAACGTTGAGGTTGTTGTTGAACTTGTTCGTGTTTTTCAATGCTGAGGTAGTTGTTGTTTTTCAATGTTGAGGTTGTTGTTGAATTTGTTGGTGTTTTTCAATGTTGAGGTTGTTGTAGTTTTTCAATGTTGAGATGTTGTTGAATTTGTTGATGTTTTTCAATTTCGAGGTTGTTGTTGAATTTGTTGGTGTTTTTCAATGTTGAAGTTTTTGTTGAATTTGTTGGTGTTGTTCAATGTTGAGGTTGTTGTTGAATTTGTTGGTGTTTTGAAATGTTGAGGTTGTTGTTGAATTTGTTGGTGTTTTTCAATGTTGAGGTTGTTGTTGTTTTTCAATGTTGAGGTTGTTGTTGAATTGGTTGATGTTTTTCAATTTCGAGGTTGTTGTTGAATTTGTTGGTGTTTTTCAATGTTGAAGTTGTTGTTGAATTTGTTGGGGTTTTTCAATGTTGAGGTTGTTGTTGTTTTTCAATGTTGAGGTTGTTGTTGAATTTGTTGGTGTTTTTCAATGTTGAGGTTGTTGTTGAATTTGTTGCTGTTTTTCAATGTTGAGGTTGTTGTTGTTTTTCAATGTTGAGGTTGTTTTTGTATTTGTTGGTGTTTTTCAATGTTGAGGTTGTTGTAGTTTTTCAATGTTGAGGTTGTTGTTGAATTTGTTGGTGTTTTTCAATGTGGAGGTTGTTGTTGTTTTTCAATGTTGAGGTTGTTGTTGAATTTGTTGGTGTTTTTCAACGTTGAGGTTGTTGTTGAACTTGTTCGTGTTTTTCAATGCTGAGGTTGTTGTTGTTTTTCAATGTTGAGGTTGTTGTTGAATTTGTTGGTGTTTTTCAATGTTGAGGTTGTTGTAGTTTTTCAATGTTGAGATGTTGTTGAATTTGTTGATGTTTTTCAATTTCGAGGTTCTTGTTGAATTTGTTGGTGTTTTTCAATGTTGAAGTTTTTGTTGAATTTGTTGGTGTTGTTCAATGTTGAGGTTGTTGTTGAATTTGTTGGTGTTTTGAAATGTTGAGGTTGTTGTTGAATTTGTTGGTGTTTTTCAATGTTGAGGTTGTTGTTGTTTTTCAATGTTGAGGTTGGTGTTGAATTGGTTGATGTTTTTCAATTTCGAGGTTGTTGTTGAATTTGTTGGTGTTTTTCAATGTTGAAGTTGTTGTTGAATTTGTTGGTGTTTTTCAATGTTGAGGTTGTTGTTGTTTTTCAATGTTGGGGTTGTTGTTGAATTTGTTGGTGTTTTTGACTGTTGAGGTTGTTGTTATTTTTCAATGATGAGGTTGTTGTTGTTTTTCAATGTTGAGGTTGTTGTTGAATTTGTTGGTGTTTTTCAATGTTGAGGTTGTTGTTGAATTTGTTGCTGTTTTTCAATGTTGAGGTTGTTGTTGTTTTTCAATGTTGAGGTTGTTTTTGTATTTGTTGGTGTTTTTCAATGTTGAGGTTGTTGTAGTTTTTCAATGTTGAGGTTGTTGTTGAATTTGTTGGTGTTTTTCAATGTGGAGGTTGTTGTTGTTTTTCAATGTTGAGGTTGTTGTTGAATTTGTTGGTGTTTTTCAATGTTGAGGTTGTTGTTGAATTTGTTGGTGTTTTTCAATGTTGAGGTTGTTTTTGAATTTGTTTGTGTTTTTCAATGTTGAGGTTGTTGCTGAATTTGTTGGTGTTTTTCAATGTTGAGGTTGTTTTTGTTTTTCAATGCTGAGGTTGTTGTTGAACTTGTTGGTGTTTTTCAATGTTGATGTTGTTGTTGAATTTGTTGGTGTTTTTCAATGTTGAGGTTGTTGTTGTTTTTCAATGTTGAGGTTGTTGTTGAATTTGTTGGTGTTTTTCAACGTTGAGGTTGTTGTTGAACTTGTTCGTGTTTTTCAATGCTGAGGTTGTTGTTGTTTTTCAATGTTGAGGTTGTTGTTGAATTTGTTGGTGTTTTTCAATGTTGAGGTTGTTGTAGTTTTTCAATGTTGAGATGTTGTTGAATTTGTTGATGTTTTTCAATTTCGAGGTTGTTGTTGAATTTGTTGGTGTTTTTCAATGTTGAAGTTTTTGTTGAATTTGTTGGTGTTGTTCAATGTTGAGGTTGTTGTTGAATTTGTTGGTGTTTTGAAATGTTGAGGTTGTTGTTGTTTTTCAATGTTCAGGTTATTGTTGAATTTGTTGGTGTTTTTCAATGTCGAGGTTGTTGTTGTTTTTCAATGTTGAGGTTGTTGTTGAATTTGTTGATGTTTTTCAATTTCGAGGTTGTTGTTGAATTTGTTGGTGTTTTTCAATGTTGAAGTTGTTGTTGAATTTGTTGGTGTTTTTCAATGTTGAGGTTGTTGTTGTTTTTCAATGTTGAGGTTGTTGTTGAATTTGTTGGTGTTTTTCAATGTTGAGGTTGTTGTTGAATTTGTTGCTGTTTTTCAATGTTGAGGTTGTTGTTGTTTTTCAATGTTGAGGTTGTTTTTGTATTTGTTGGTGTTTTTCAATGTTGAGGTTGTTGTAGTTTTTCAATGTTGAGGTTGTTGTTGAATTTGTTGGTGTTTTTCAATGTGGAGGTTGTTGTTGTTTTTCAATGTTGAGGTTGTTGTTGAATTTGTTGGTGTTTTTCAATGTTGAGGTTGTTGTTGAATTTGTTGGTGTTTTTCAATGTTGAGGTTGTTTTTGAATTTGTTTGTGTTTTTCAATGTTGAGGTTGTTGCTGAATTTGTTGGTGTTTTTCAATGTTGAGGTTGTTGTTGTTTTTCAATGTTGAGGTTGTTGTTGGATTTGTTGGTGTTTTTCAATGTTGAGGTTGTTGTTGTTTTTCAATGTTGAGGTTGTTGTTGAATTTGTTGGTGTTCGTCCATGTTGAGGTTCTTGTTGTTTATTCAATGTTGAGGATGTTGTTGAATTTGTTGGTGTTTTTCAATGTTGAGGTTGTTGTTGAATTTGTTGGTGTTTTTCAACGTTGAGGTTGCTGTTGAATTTGTTGGTGTTTTTCAAGGTTGAGGCTGTTGTTGTTTTTCAATGTTGAGATTGTTGTTGAATTTGTTGGTGTTTTTCAATTTTGAGGTTGTTGATGTTTTTCAATGTTGAGGTTGTTGTTGAATTTGTTGGTGTTCGTCCATGTTGAGGTTCTTGTTGTTTATTCAATGTTGAGGATGTTGTTGAATTTGTTGGTGTTTTTCAATGTTGAGGTTGTTGTTGAATTTGTTGGTGTTTTCCAATGTTGAGGTTGCCGTTGAATTTGTTGGTTGTTTTCATTGTTGAGGTTGTTGTTGTTTTTCAATGTTGAGGTTGTTGTTGAATTTGTTTGTGTTTTTCAATTTTGAGGTTGTTGTTGAATTTGTTGGTGTTTTTCAATGTTGAAGTTGTTGAATTTGTTGGTGTTTTTCAATGTTGAGGTTATTGTTGTTTTTCAATGTTGAGGTTGTTGTTGAATTTGTTGGTGTTTTTCAATGTTGAGGTTGTTGTTGTTTTTCAATGTTGAGGTTGTTGTTGAATTTGTTGGTGTTTTTCAATGTTGAGGTTGTTGTTGTTTTTCAATGTTGAGGTTGTTGCTGAATTTGTTGGTGTTTTTCAATGTTGAGGTTGTTGTTGAATTTGTTGGTGTTTTTCAATGTTGAGGTTGTTGTTGTTTTTCAATGTTGAGGTTGTTGTTGAATTTGTTGGTGTTTTTCAACGTTGAGGTTGTTGTTGAACTTGTTCGTGTTTTTCAATGCTGAGGTTGTTGTTGTTTTTCAATGTTGAGGTTGTTGTTGAATTTGTTGGTGTTTTTCAATGTTGAGGTTGTTGTAGTTTTTCAATGTTGAGATGTTGTTGAATTTGTTGATGTTTTTCAATTTCGAGGTTCTTGTTGAATTTGTTGGTGTTTTTCAATGTTGAAGTTTTTGTTGAATTTGTTGGTGTTGTTCAATGTTGAGGTTGTTGTTGAATTTGTTGGTGTTTTGAAATGTTGAGGTTGTTGTTGAATTTGTTGGTGTTTTTCAATGTTGAGGTTGTTGTTGTTTTTCAATGTTGAGGTTGGTGTTGAATTGGTTGATGTTTTTCAATTTCGAGGTTGTTGTTGAATTTGTTGGTGTTTTTCAATGTTGAAGTTGTTGTTGAATTTGTTGGTGTTTTTCAATGTTGAGGTTGTTGTTGTTTTTCAATGTTGAGGTTGTTGTTGAATTTGTTGGTGTTTTTGACTGTTGAGGTTGTTGTTATTTTTCAATGTTGAGGTTGTTGTTGTTTTTCAATGTTGAGGTTGTTGTTGAATTTGTTGGTGTTTTTCAATGTTGAGGTTGTTGTTGAATTTGTTGCTGTTTTTCAATGTTGAGGTTGTTGTTGTTTTTCAATGTTGAGGTTGTTTTTGTATTTGTTGGTGTTTTTCAATGTTGAGGTTGTTGTAGTTTTTCAATGTTGAGGTTGTTGTTGAATTTGTTGGTGTTTTTCAATGTGGAGGTTGTTGTTGTTTTTCAATGTTGAGGTTGTTGTTGAATTTGTTGGTGTTTTTCAATGTTGAGGTTGTTGTTGAATTTGTTGGTGTTTTTCAATGTTGAGGTTGTTTTTGAATTTGTTTGTGTTTTTCAATGTTGAGGTTGTTGCTGAATTTGTTGGTGTTTTTCAATGTTGAGGTTGTTTTTGTTTTTCAATGCTGAGGTTGTTGTTGAACTTGTTGGTGTTTTTCAATGTTGATGTTGTTGTTGAATTTGTTGGTGTTTTTCAATGTTGAGGTTGTTGTTGTTTTTCAATGTTGAGGTTGTTGTTGAATTTGTTGGTGTTTTTCAACGTTGAGGTTGTTGTTGAACTTGTTCGTGTTTTTCAATGCTGAGGTAGTTGTTGTTTTTCAATGTTGAGGTTGTTGTTGAATTTGTTGGTGTTTTTCAATGTTGAGGTTGTTGTAGTTTTTCAATGTTGAGATGTTGTTGAATTTGTTGATGTTTTTCAATTTCGAGGTTGTTGTTGAATTTGTTGGTGTTTTTCAATGTTGAAGTTTTTGTTGAATTTGTTGGTGTTGTTCAATGTTGAGGTTGTTGTTGAATTTGTTGGTGTTTTGAAATGTTGAGGTTGTTGTTGAATTTGTTGGTGTTTTTCAATGTTGAGGTTGTTGTTGTTTTTCAATGTTGAGGTTGTTGTTGAATTGGTTGATGTTTTTCAATTTCGAGGTTGTTGTTGAATTTGTTGGTGTTTTTCAATGTTGAAGTTGTTGTTGAATTTGTTGGGGTTTTTCAATGTTGAGGTTGTTGTTGTTTTTCAATGTTGAGGTTGTTGTTGAATTTGTTGGTGTTTTTCAATGTTGAGGTTGTTGTTGAATTTGTTGCTGTTTTTCAATGTTGAGGTTGTTGTTGTTTTTCAATGTTGAGGTTGTTTTTGTATTTGTTGGTGTTTTTCAATGTTGAGGTTGTTGTAGTTTTTCAATGTTGAGGTTGTTGTTGAATTTGTTGGTGTTTTTCAATGTGGAGGTTGTTGTTGTTTTTCAATGTTGAGGTTGTTGTTGAATTTGTTGGTGTTTTTCAATGTTGAGGTTGTTGTTGAATTTGTTGGTGTTTTTCAATGTTGAGGTTGTTTTTGAATTTGTTTGTGTTTTTCAATGTTGAGGTTGTTGCTGAATTTGTTGGTGTTTTTCAATGTTGAGGTTGTTGTTGTTTTTCAATGTTGAGGTTGTTGTTGAATTTGTTGGTGTTTTTCAATGTTGAGGTTGTTGTTGTTTTTCAACGTTGAGGTTGTTGCTGAATTTGTTGGTGTTTTTCAATGTTGAGGTTGTTGTTGTTTTTCAACGTTGAGGTTGTTGCTGAATTTGTTGGTGTTTTTCAATGTTGAGGTTGTTGTTGAATTTGTTGGTGTTTTTCAATGTTGAGGTTGTTGTTGTTTTTCAATGTTCAGGTTATTGTTGAATTTGTTGGTGTTTTTCAATGTCGAGGTTGTTGTTGTTTTTCAATGTTGAGGTTGTTGTTGAATTTGTTGATGTTTTTCAATTTCGAGGTTGTTGTTGAATTTGTTGGTGTTTTTCAATGTTGAAGTTGTTGTTGAATTTGTTGGTGTTTTTCAATGTTGAGGTTGTTGTTGTTTTTCAATGTTGAGGTTGTTGTTGAATTTGTTGGTGTTTTTCAATGTTGAGGTTGTTGTTGAATTTGTTGCTGTTTTTCAATGTTGAGGTTGTTGTTGTTTTTCAATGTTGAGGTTGTTTTTGTATTTGTTGGTGTTTTTCAATGTTGAGGTTGTTGTAGTTTTTCAATGTTGAGGTTGTTGTTGAATTTGTTGGTGTTTTTCAATGTGGAGGTTGTTGTTGTTTTTCAATGTTGAGGTTGTTGTTGAATTTGTTGGTGTTTT
Source organism: Isurus oxyrinchus (assembly GCA_026770705.1). Taxonomy (NCBI): domain Eukaryota; kingdom Metazoa; phylum Chordata; class Chondrichthyes; order Lamniformes; family Lamnidae; genus Isurus; species Isurus oxyrinchus. Next base: position 221,538 of record JANJGN010000516.1, on the reverse strand, counting down.
TCAATGTTGAGGTTGTTGTTGAATTTGTTGGTGTTTTTCAATGTTGAGGTTGTTTTTGAATTTGTTTGTGTTTTTCAATGTTGAGGTTGTTGCTGAATTTGTTGGTGTTTTTCAATGTTGAGGTTGTTGTTGTTTTTCAATGTTGAGGTTGTTGTTGGATTTGTTGGTGTTTTTCAATGTTGAGGTTGTTGTTGTTTTTCAATGTTGAGGTTGTTGTTGAATTTGTTGGTGTTCGTCCATGTTGAGGTTCTTGTTGTTTATTCAATGTTGAGGATGTTGTTGAATTTGTTGGTGTTTTTCAATGTTGAGGTTGTTGTTGAATTTGTTGGTGTTTTTCAACGTTGAGGTTGCTGTTGAATTTGTTGGTGTTTTTCAAGGTTGAGGCTGTTGTTGTTTTTCAATGTTGAGATTGTTGTTGAATTTGTTGGTGTTTTTCAATTTTGAGGTTGTTGATGTTTTTCAATGTTGAGGTTGTTGTTGAATTTGTTGGTGTTCGTCCATGTTGAGGTTCTTGTTGTTTATTCAATGTTGAGGATGTTGTTGAATTTGTTGGTGTTTTTCAATGTTGAGGTTGTTGTTGAATTTGTTGGTGTTTTCCAATGTTGAGGTTGCTGTTGAATTTGTTGGTTGTTTTCATTGTTGAGGTTGTTGTTGTTTTTCAATGTTGAGGTTGTTGTTGAATTTGTTTGTGTTTTTCAATTTTGAGGTTGTTGTTGAATTTGTTGGTGTTTTTCAATGTTGAAGTTGTTGAATTTGTTGGTGTTTTTCAATGTTGAGGTTATTGTTGTTTTTCAATGTTGAGGTTGTTGTTGAATTTGTTGGTGTTTTTCAATGTTGAGGTTGTTGTTGTTTTTCAATGTTGAGGTTGTTGTTGAATTTGTTGGTGTTTTTCAATGTTGAGGTTGTTGTTATTTTTCAATGTTGAGGTTGTTGCTGAATTTGTTGGTGTTTTTCAATGTTGAGGTTGTTGTTGAATTTGTTGGTGTTTTTCAATGTTGAGGTTGTTGTTGTTTTTCAATGTTGAGGTTGTTGTTGAATTTGTTGGTGTTTTTCAACGTTGAGGTTGTTGTTGAACTTGTTCGTGTTTTTCAATGCTGAGGTTGTTGTTGTTTTTCAATGTTGAGGTTGTTGTTGAATTTGTTGGTGTTTTTCAATGTTGAGGTTGTTGTAGTTTTTCAATGTTGAGATGTTGTTGAATTTGTTGATGTTTTTCAATTTCGAGGTTCTTGTTGAATTTGTTGGTGTTTTTCAATGTTGAAGTTTTTGTTGAATTTGTTGGTGTTGTTCAATGTTGAGGTTGTTGTTGAATTTGTTGGTGTTTTGAAATGTTGAGGTTGTTGTTGAATTTGTTGGTGTTTTTCAATGTTGAGGTTGTTGTTGTTTTTCAATGTTGAGGTTGGTGTTGAATTGGTTGATGTTTTTCAATTTCGAGGTTGTTGTTGAATTTGTTGGTGTTTTTCAATGTTGAAGTTGTTGTTGAATTTGTTGGTGTTTTTCAATGTTGAGGTTGTTGTTTTTCAATGTTGAGGTTGTTGTTGAATTTGTTGGTGTTTTTGACTGTTGAGGTTGTTGTTATTTTTCAATGTTGAGGTTGTTGTTGTTTTTCAATGTTGAGGTTGTTGTTGAATTTGTTGGTGTTTTTCAATGTTGAGGTTGTTGTTGAATTTGTTGCTGTTTTTCAATGTTGAGGTTGTTGTTGTTTTTCAATGTTGAGGTTGTTTTTGTATTTGTTGGTGTTTTTCAATGTTGAGGTTGTTGTAGTTTTTCAATGTTGAGGTTGTTGTTGAATTTGTTGGTGTTTTTCAATGTGGAGGTTGTTGTTGTTTTTCAATGTTGAGGTTGTTGTTGAATTTGTTGGTGTTTTTCAATGTTGAGGTTGTTGTTGAATTTGTTGGTGTTTTTCAATGTTGAGGTTGTTTTTGAATTTGTTTGTGTTTTTCAATGTTGAGGTTGTTGCTGAATTTGTTGGTGTTTTTCAATGTTGAGGTTGTTTTTGTTTTTCAATGCTGAGGTTGTTGTTGAACTTGTTGGTGTTTTTCAATGTTGATGTTGTTGTTGAATTTGTTGGTGTTTTTCAATGTTGAGGTTGTTGATGTTTTTCAATGTTGAGGTTGTTGTTGAATTTGTTGGTGTTTTTCAATGTTGAGGTTGTTGTTGTTTTTCAACGTTGAGGTTGTTGCTGAATTTGTTGGTGTTTTTCAATGTTGAGGTTGTTGTTGTTTTTCAACGTTGAGGTTGTTGCTGAATTTGTTGGTGTTTTTCAATGTTGAGGTTGTTGTTGAATTTGTTGGTGTTTTTCAATGTTGAGGTTGTTGTTGTTTTTCAATGTTCAGGTTATTGTTGAATTTGTTGGTGTTTTTCAATGTCGAGGTTGTTGTTGTTTTTCAATGTTGAGGTTGTTGTTGAATTTGTTGGTGTTTTTCAATGTTCAGGTTGTTGTTGAATTTGTTGGTCATTTTCAATGTTGAGGTTGTTGTTGTTTTTCAAAATTGAGGTTGTTGTTGAATTTGTTTGTGTTTTTCAATTTTGAGGTTGTTGTTGAATTTGTTGGTGTTTTTCAATGTTGAGGTTGTTGTTGTTTTTCAATGTTGAGGTTGTTGTTGAATTTGTTGGTGTTTTTCAATGTTGAGGTTGTTGTTGTTTTTCAATGTTGAGGTTGTTGTTCAATTTGTTGGTGTTTTTCAACGTTGAGGTTGCTGTTGAATTTGTTTGTGTTTTTCAAGGTTGAGGCTGTTGTTGTTTTTCAATGTTGAGATTCTTGTTGAATTTGTTGGTGTTTTTCAATTTTGAGGTTGTTGATGTTTTTCAATGTTGAGGTTGTTGTTGAATTTGTTGGTGTTCGTCCATGTTGAGGTTCTTGTTGTTTATTCAATGTTGAGGATGCTGTTGAATTTGTTGGTGTTTTTCAATGTTGAGGTTGTTGTTGAATTTGTTGGTGTTTTTCAATGTTGAGGTTGCTGTTGAATTTGTTGGTTGTTTTCATTGTTGAGGTTGTTGTTGTTTTTCAATGTTGAGGTTGTTGTTGAATTTTTTGGTGTTTTTCAATGTTGAGGTTGTTGTTGAATTTGTTGGTGTTTTTCAATGTTGAGGTTGTTGTTGTTTTTCAACATTGAGGTTGTTGTTGAATTTGTTTGTGTTTTTCAATTTGAGGTTGGTGTTGAATTTGTTTGTATTTTTCAATGTTGAGGTTGTTGTTGTTTTTCAATGTTGAGGTTGTTGTTGAATTTGTTGGTGTTTTTCCATGTTGAGGTTGTTGTTGAATTTGTTGGTGCTTTTCAATGTTGAGGTTGTTGTTGAATTTGTCGGTGTTTTTCAATGTTGAGGTTGTCGTTGTTTTTCAATGTTGAGGTTGTTGTTGAAATTGATGGCGTTTTTCAATGTCGAGGTTGTTGTTGAATTTGTTGGTGTTTTTCAATGCTGAAGTTGTTGTTGAATTTGTTGGTGTTTTTGAATGTTGAGGTTGTTGTTGTTTTTCAATGTTGAGGTTGTTGTTGAATTTGTTGGTGTTTTTCAATGTTGAGGTTGTTGTTGTTTTTCAATGCTGAGGTTGTTGTTGAATTTGTTGGTGTTTTTCAATGTTGAGGTTCTGGTTGAATTTGTTGGTGTTTTTCTGTGTTGAGGTTGTTGTTGTTTTTCAATGTTGATGTTGTTGAATTTTTTGGTGTTTTTCAATGTTGAGTTTGTTGTTGTTTTTCAATGTTGAGGTTGTTGTTGAATTTGTTGGTGTTTCTCAATGTTGAGGTTGTTGTTGTTTTTCAATTTTGAGGTTGTTGTTGAATTTGTTGGTGTTTTACAATGTTGAGGTCGTTGTTGAATTTGTTGGCGTTTTTAAATGTTGAGGTTGTTGTTGAATTTGTTGGTGTTTTTCAATGTTGAGGTTGTTGTTGAATTTGTTGGTGTTTTTCATTGTTGAGGTTGTTGTTGAATTTGTTGGTGTTTATCCATGTTGAGGTTGTTGTTGTTTTTCAAAGTTGAGGTTGTTGTTAAATTTGTTGGGGTTTTTCAATGTTGAGGTTGTTGTCGAATTTGTTGGTGTTTTTCATTGTTGAGGTTGTTGTTGAATTTGTTGGTGTTTTTCAATGTTGAGGTTGTTGTTGTTTTTCAATGTTGAGGTTGTTGTTGAATTTGTTGGTGTTTTTCAATGTTGAGGTTGATGTTGTTTTTCAATGTTGAGGTTGTTGTTGAATTTGTTGATGTTTTTCCATGTTGAGGTTGTTGTTGTTTTTCAAAGTTGAGGTTGTTGTTAAATTTGTTGGTGTTTTTCAATGTTGAGGTTGTTGTTGAATTTGTTGGTGTTTTTCATTGTTGAGGTTGTTGTTGAATTTGTTGGTGTTTTTCAATGTTGAGGTTGTTGTTGTTTTTCAATGTTGAGGTTGTTTTTGAATTTGTTGGTGTTTTTCAATGTTGAGGTTGTTGTTGTTTTTCAATGTTGAGGTTGTTGTTGAATTTGTTGGTGTTTTTCAATTTCGAGGTTGTTGTTGAATTTGTTGGTGTTTTTCAATGTTGAAGATGTTGTTTAATTTGTTGGTGTTTTTCAATGTTGAGGTTGTTGTTGTTTTTCAATGTTGAGGTTGTTGTTGAATTTGTTGGTGTTTTTCAATGTTGAGGTTGTTGTTGTTTTTCAATGTTGAGGTTGTTGTTGTTTTTCAATGTTGAGGTTGTTGTTGAATTTGTTGGTGTTTTTCAATGTTGAGGTTGTTGTTGTTATTCAATGTTGAGGTTGTTGTTGTATTTGTTGGTGGTTTTCAACGTTGAGGTTGTTGTTGTTTTTCAATGTTGAGGTTGTTGTTGAATTTGTTGGTGTTTTTCAAATTTGAGGTTGTTGTTGTTTTTCAATGTTGAGGTTGTTGTTGAATTTGTTGGTGTTTTTCAATGTTGAAGTTGTTGTTGAATTTGTTGGTGTTTTTCAATGTTCAGGTTGTTGTTGAATTTGTTGGTGTTTCTCAATGTTGAGGTTGTTGTTGTTTTTAAATGTTGAGGTTGTTGTTGAATTTGTTGGTGTTTTTCAAATTTGAGGTTGTTGTTGTTTTTCAATGTTGAGGTTGTTGTTGAATTTGTTGGTGTTTTTCCATGTTGAGGTTGTAGTTGTTTTTCAAAGTTGAGGTTGTTGTTAAATTTGTTGGTGTTTTTCAATGTTGAGGTTGTTGTTCAATTTGTTGGTGTTTTTCAATGTTGAAGTTGTTGTTGAATTTGTTGGTGTTTTTCAATGTTGAGGTTGTTGTTGTTTTTCAATGTTGAGGTAGTTGTTGAATTTGTTGTTGTTTTTCTTTGTTGATGTTGTTGTTGTTTTTCAATGTTGAGGTTGTTGTTGTTTTTCAATGTTGAGGTTGTTGTTGAATTTGTTGGTGTTTTTCAATGTTGAGGTTGTTGTTGTTTTTCAATGTTGAGGTTGTTGTTGTATTTGTTGGTGATTTCAATGTTGAGGTTGTTGTAGTTTTTCAATGTTGAGGTTGTTGTTGAATTTGTTGGTATTTTTCAAATTTGAGGTTGTTGTTGTTTTTCAATGTTGAGGTTGTTGTTGAATTTGTTGGTGTTTTTCAATGTTGAGGTTGTTGTTCAATTTGTTGGTGTTTTTCAATGTTGAAGTTGTTGTTGAATTTGTTGGTGTTTTTCAATGTTGAGGTTGTTGTTGTTTTTCAATGTTGAGGTTGTTGTTGAATTTGTTGTTGTTTTTCAATGTTGAGGTTGTTGTTGTTTTTCAATGTTGAGGATGTTGTTGTTCTTCAATGTTGAGGTTGTTGTTGAATTTGTTGGTGTTTTTCAATGTTGAGGTTGTTGTTGTTTTTCAATGTTGAGGTTGTTGTTGTATTTGTTGTTGATTTCAATGTTGAGGTTGTTGTAGTTTTTCAATGTTGAGGTTGCTGTTGAACTTGTTGTTGTTTCTCAATGTTGAGGTTGTTGTTGTTTTTCAATTTTGAGGTTGTTGTTGAATTTGTTGGTGTTTTACAATGTTGAGGTCGTTGTTGAATTTGTTGGCGTTTTTAAATGTTGAGGTTGTTGTTGAATTTGTTGGTGTTTTTCAATGTTGAGGTTGTTGTTGAATTTGTTGGTGTTTTTCATTGTTGAGGTTGTTGTTGAATTTGTTGGTGTTTTTCCATGTTGAGGTTGTTGTTGTTTTTCAAAGTTGAGGTTGTTGTTAAATTTGTTGGGGTTTTTCAATGTTGAGGTTGTTGTCGAATTTGTTGGTGTTTTTCATTGTTGAGGTTGTTGTTGAATTTGTTGGTGTTTTTCAATGTTGAGGTTGTTGTTGTTTTTCAATGTTGAGGTTGTTGTTGAATTTGTTGGTGTTTTTCAATGTTGAGGTTGTTGTTGTTTTTCAATGTTGAGGTTGTTGTTGAATTTGTTGGTGTTTTTCCATGTTGAGGTTGTTGTTGTTTTTCAAAGTTGAGGTTGTTGTTAAATTTGTTGGTGTTTGTCAATGTTGAGGTTGTTGTTGAATTTGTTGGTGTTTTTCATTGTTGAGGTTGTTGTTGTTTTTCAATGTTCAGGATATTGTTGAATTTGTTGGTGTTTTTCAATGTCGAGGTTGTTGTTGTTTTTCAATGTTGAGGTTGTTGTTGAATTTGTTGGTGTTTTTCAATGTTCAGGTTGTTGTTGAATTTGTTGGTCTTTTTCAATGTTGAGGATGTTGTTGTTTTTCAAAATTGAGGTTGTTGTTGAATTTGTTTGTGTTTTTCAATTTTGAGGTTGTTGTTGAATTTGTTGGTGTTTTTCAATGTTGAGGTTGTTGTTGTTTTTCAATGTTGAGGTTGTTGTTGAATTTGTTGGTGTTTTTCAATGTTGAGGTTGTTGTTGTTTTTCAATGTTGAGGTTGTTGTTCAATTTGTTGGTGTTTTTCAACGTTGAGGTTGCTGTTGAATTTGTTGGTGTTTTTCAAGGTTGAGGCTGTTGTTGTTTTTCAATGTTGAGATTGTTGTTGAATTTGTTGGTGTTTTTCAATTTTGAGGTTGTTGATGTTTTTCAATGTTGAGGTTGTTGTTGAATTTGTTGGTGTTCGTCCATGTTGAGGTTCTTGTTGTTTATTCAATGTTGAGGATGTTGTTGAATTTGTTGTTGTTTTTCAATGTTGAGGTTGTTGTTGAATTTGTTGGTGTTTTTCAATGTTGAGGTTGCTGTTGAATTTGTTGGTTGTTTTCATTGTTGAGGTTGTTGTTGTTTTTCAATGTTGAGGTTGTTGTTGAATTTGTTGGTGTTTTTCAATGTTGAGGTTGTTGTTGAATTTGTTGGTGTTTTTCAATGTTGAGGTTGTTGTTGTTTTTCAATATTGAGGTTGTTGTTGAATTTGTTTGTGTTTTTCAATGTTGAGGTTGGTGTTGAATTTGTTTGTATTTTTCAATGTTGAGGTTGTTGTTGTTTTTCAATGTTGAGGTTGTTGTTGAATTTGTTGGTGTTTTTCCATGTTGAGGTTGTTGTTGAATTTGTTGGTGATTTCAATGTTGAGGTTGTTGTAGTTTTTCAATGTTGAGGTTGTTGTTGAATTTGTTGGTATTTTTCAAATTTGAGGTTGTTGTTGTTTTTCAATGTTGAGGTTGTTGTTGAATTTGTTGGTGTTTTTCAATGTTGAGGTTGTTGTTCAATTTGTTGGTGTTTTTCAATGTTGAAGTTGTTGTTGAATTTGTTGGTGTTTTTCAATGTTGAGGTTGTTGTTGTTTTTCAATGTTGAGGTTGTTGTTGAATTTGTTGTTGTTTTTCAATGTTGAGGTTGTTGTTGTTTTTCAATGTTGAGGATGTTGTTGTTCTTCAATGTTGAGGTTGTTGTTGAATTTGTTGGTGTTTTTCAATGTTGAGGTTGTTGTTGTTTTTCAATGTTGAGGTTGTTGTTGTATTTGTTGTTGATTTCAATGTTGAGGTTGTTGTAGTTTTTCAATGTTGAGGTTGCTGTTGAACTTGTTGTTGTTTCTCAATGTTGAGGTTGTTGTTGTTTTTCAATTTTGAGGTTGTTGTTGAATTTGTTAGTGTTTTACAATGTTGAGGTCGTTGTTGAATTTGTTGGCGTTTTTAAATGTTGAGGTTGTTGTTGAATTTGTTGGTGTTTTTCAATGTTGAGGTTGTTGTTGAATTTGTTGGTGTTTTTCATTGTTGAGGTTGTTGTTGAATTTGTTGGTGTTTTTCCATGTTGAGGTTGTTGTTGTTTTTCAAAGTTGAGGTTGTTGTTAAATTTGTTGGGGTTTTTCAATGTTGAGGTTGTTGTCGAATTTGTTGGTGTTTTTCTTTGTTGAGGTTGTTGTTGAATTTGTTGGTGTTTTTCAATGTTGAGGTTGTTGTTGTTTTTCAATGTTGAGGTTGTTGTTGAATTTGTTGGTGTTTTTCAATGTTGAGGTTGTTGTTGTTTTTCAATGTTGAGGTTGTTGTTGAATTTGTTGGTGTTTTTCCATGTTGAGGTTGTTGTTGTTTTTCAAAGTTGAGGTTGTTGTTAAATTTGTTGGTGTTTGTCAATGTTGAGGTTGTTGTTGAATTTGTTGGTGTTTTTCATTGTTGAGGTCGTTGTTGTTTTTCAATGTTCAGGTTATTGTTGAATTTGTTGGTGTTTTTCAATGTCGAGGTTGTTGTTGTTTTTCAATGTTGAGGTTGTTGTTGAATTTGTTGGTGTTTTTCAATGTTCAGGTTGTTGTTGAATTTGTTGGTCTTTTTCAATGTTGAGGTTGTTGTTGTTTTTCAAAATTGAGGTTGTTGTTGAATTTGTTTGTGTTTTTCAATTTTGAGGTTGTTGTTGAATTTGTTGGTGTTTTTCAATGTTGAGGTTGTTGTTGTTTTTCAATGTTGAGGGTGTTGTTGAATTTGTTGGTGTTTTTCAATGTTGAGGTTGTTGTTGTTTTTCAATGTTGAGGTTGTTGTTCAATTTGTTGGTGTTTTTCAACGTTGAGGTTGCTGTTGAATTTGTTGGTGCTTTTCAAGGTTGAGGCTGTTGTTGTTTTTCAATGTTGAGATTGTTGTTGAATTTGTTGGTGTTTTTCAATTTTGAGGTTGTTGATGTTTTTCAATGTTGAGGTTGTTGTTGAATTTGTTGGTGTTCGTCCATGTTGAGGTTCTTGTTGTTTATTCAATGTTGAGGATGTTGTTGAATTTGTTGTTGTTTTTCAATGTTGAGGTTGTTGTTGAATTTGTTGGTGTTTTTCAATGTTGAGGTTGCTGTTGAATTTGTTGGTTGTTTTCATTGTTGAGGTTGTTGTTGTTTTTCAATGTTGAGGTTGTTGTTGAATTTGTTGGTGTTTTTCAATGTTGAGGTTGTTGTTGAATTTGTTGGTGTTTTTCAATGTTGAGGTTGTTGTTGTTTTTCAATATTGAGGTTGTTGTTGAATTTGTTTGTGTTTTTCAATGTTGAGGTTGGTGTTGAATTTGTTTGTATTTTTCAATGTTGAGGTTGTTGTTGTTTTTCAATGTTGAGGTTGTTGTTGAATTTGTTGGTGTTTTTCCATGTTGAGGTTGTTGTTGAATTTGTTGGTGCTTTTCAATGTTGAGGTTGTTGTTGAATTTGTTGGTGTTTTTCAATGTTGAGGTTGTCGTTGTTTTTCAATGTTGAGGTTGTTGTTGAAATTGATGGCGTTTTTCAATGTCGAGGTTGTTGTTGAATTTGTTGGTGTTTTTCAATGCTGAAGTTGTTGTTGAATTTGTTGGTGTTTTTGAATGTTGAGGTTGTTGTTGTTTTTCAATGTTGAGGTTGTTGTTGAATTTGTTGGTGTTTTTCAATGTTGAGGTTGTTGTTGTTTTTCAATGCTGAGGTTGTTGTTGAATTTGTTGGTGTTTTTCAATGTTGAGGTTCTGTTTGAATTTGTTGGTGTTTTTCTGTGTTGAGGTTGCTGTTGTTTTTCAATGTTGATGTTGTTGAATTTTTTGGTGTTTTTCAATGTTGAGTTTGTTGTTGTTTTTCAATGTTGAGGTTGTTGTTGAATTTGTTGGTGTTTCTCAATGTTGAGGTTGTTGTTGTTTTTCAATTTTGAGGTTGTTGTTGAATTTGTTGGTGTTTTACAATGTTGAGGTCGTTGTTGAATTTGTTGGCGTTTTTAAATGTTGAGGTTGTTGTTGAATTTGTTGGTGTTTTTCAATGTTGAGGTTGTTGTTGAATTTGTTGGTGTTTTTCATTGTTGAGGTTGTTGTTGAATTTGTTGGTGTTTTTCCATGTTGAGGTTGTTGTTGTTTTTCAAAGTTGAGGTTGTTGTTAAATTTGTTGGGGTTTTTCAATGTTGAGGTTGTTGTCGAATTTGTTGGTGTTTTTCATTGTTGAGGTTGTTGTTGAATTTGTTGGTGTTTTTCAATGTTGAGGTTGTTGTTGTTTTTCAATGTTGAGGTTGTTGTTGAATTTGTTGGTGTTTTTCAATGTTGAGGTTGTTGTTGTTTTTCAATGTTGAGGTTGTTGTTCAATTTGTTGGTGTTTTTCAACGTTGAGGTTGCTGTTGAATTTGTTGGTGTTTTTCAAGGTTGAGGCTGTTGTTGTTTTTCAATGTTGAGATTGTTGTTGAATTTGTTGGTGTTTTTCAATTTTGAGGTTGTTGATGTTTTTCAATGTTGAGGTTGTTGTTGAATTTGTTGGTGTTCGTCCATGTTGAGGTTCTTGTTGTTTATTCAATGTTGAGGATGTTGTTGAATTTGTTGTTGTTTTTCAATGTTGAGGTTGTTGTTGAATTTGTTGGTGTTTTTCAATGTTGAGGTTGCTGTTGAATTTGTTGGTTGTTTTCATTGTTGAGGTTGTTGTTGTTTTTCAATGTTGAGGTTGTTGTTGAATTTGTTGGTGTTTTTCAATGTTGAGGTTGTTGTTGAATTTGTTGGTGTTTTTCAATGTTGAGGTTGTTGTTGTTTTTCAATATTGAGGTTGTTGTTGAATTTGTTTGTGTTTTTCAATGTTGAGGTTGGTGTTGAATTTGTTTGTATTTTTCAATGTTGAGGTTGTTGTTGTTTTTCAATGTTGAGGTTGTTGTTGAATTTGTTGGTGTTTTTCCATGTTGAGGTTGTTGTTGAATTTGTTGGTGATTTCAATGTTGAGGTTGTTGTAGTTTTTCAATGTTGAGGTTGTTGTTGAATTTGTTGGTATTTTTCAAATTTGAGGTTGTTGTTGTTTTTCAATGTTGAGTTTGTTGTTGAATTTGTTGGTGTTTTTCAATGTTGAGGTTGTTGTTCAATTTGTTGGTGTTTTTCAATGTTGAAGTTGTTGTTGAATTTGTTGGTGTTTTTCAATGTTGAGGTTGTTGTTGTTTTTCAATGTTGAGGTTGTTGTTGAATTTGTTGTTGTTTTTCAATGTTGAGGTTGTTGTTGTTTTTCAATGTTGAGGATGTTGTTGTTCTTCAATGTTGAGGTTGTTGTTGAATTTGTTGGTGTTTTTCAATGTTGAGGTTGTTGTTGTTTTTCAATGTTGAGGTTGTTGTTGTATTTGTTGTTGATTTCAATGTTGAGGTTGTTGTAGTTTTTCAATGTTGAGGTTGCTGTTGAACTTGTTGTTGTTTCTCAATGTTGAGGTTGTTGTTGTTTTTCAATTTTGAGGTTGTTGTTGAATTTGTTGGTGTTTTACAATGTTGAGGTCGTTGTTGAATTTGTTGGCGTTTTTAAATGTTGAGGTTGTTGTTGAATTTGTTGGTGTTTTTCAATGTTGAGGTTGTTGTTGAATTTGTTGGTGTTTTTTATTGTTGAGGTTGTTGTTGAATTTGTTGGTGTTTTTCCATGTTGAGGTTGTTGTTGTTTTTCAAAGTTGAGGTTGTTGTTAAATTTGTTGGGGTTTTTCAATGTTGAGGTTGTTGTCGAATTTGTTGGTGTTTTTCTTTGTTGAGGTTGTTGTTGAATTTGTTGGTGTTTTTCAATGTTGAGGTTGTTGTTGTTTTTCAATGTTGAGGTTGTTGTTGAATTTGTTGGTGTTTTTCAATGTTGAGGTTGTTGTTGTTTTTCAATGTTGAGGTTGTTGTTGAATTTGTTGGTGTTTTTCCATGTTGAGGTTGTTGTTGTTTTTCAAAGTTGAGGTTGTTGTTAAATTTGTTGGTGTTTGTCAATGTTGAGGTTGTTGTTGAATTTGTTGGTGTTTTTCATTGTTGAGGTTGTTGTTGTTTTTCAATGTTCAGGTTATTGTTGAATTTGTTGGTGTTTTTCAATGTCGAGGTTGTTGTTGTTTTTCAATGTTGAGGTTGTTGTTGAATTTGTTGGTGTTTTTCAATGTTCAGGTTGTTGTTGAATTTGTTGGTCTTTTTCAATGTTGAGGTTGTTGTTGTTTTTCAAAATTGAGGTTGTTGTTGAATTTGTTTGTGTTTTTCAATTTTGAGGTTGTTGTTGAATTTGTTGGTGTTTTTCAATGTTGAGGTTGTTGTTGTTTTTCAATGTTGAGGTTGTTGTTGAATTTGTTGGTGTTTTTCAATGTTGAGGTTGTTGTTGTTTTTCAATGTTGAGGTTGTTGTTCAATTTGTTGGTGTTTTTCAACGTTGAGGTTGCTGTTGAATTTGTTGGTGCTTTTCAAGGTTGAGGCTGTTGTTGTTTTTCAATGTTGAGATTGTTGTTGAATTTGTTGGTGTTTTTCAATTTTGAGGTTGTTGATGTTTTTCAATGTTGAGGTTGTTGTTGAATTTGTTGGTGTTCGTCCATGTTGAGGTTCTTGTTGTTTATTCAATGTTGAGGATGTTGTTGAATTTGTTGTTGTTTTTCAATGTTGAGGTTGTTGTTGAATTTGTTGGTGTTTTTCAATGTTGAGGTTGCTGTTGAATTTGTTGGTTGTTTTCATTGTTGAGGTTGTTGTTGTTTTTCAATGTTGAGGTTGTTGTTGAATTTGTTGGTGTTTTTCAATGTTGAGGTTGTTGTTGAATTTGTTGGTGTTTTTCAATGTTGAGGTTGTTGTTGTTTTTCAATATTGAGGTTGTTGTTGAATTTGTTTGTGTTTTTCAATGTTGAGGTTGGTGTTGAATTTGTTTGTATTTTTCAATGTTGAGGTTGTTGTTGTTTTTCAATGTTGAGGTTGTTGTTGAATTTGTTGGTGTTTTTCCATGTTGAGGTTGTTGTTGAATTTGTTGGTGCTTTTCAATGTTGAGGTTGTTGTTGAATTTGTTGGTGTTTTTCAATGTTGAGGTTGTCGTTGTTTTTCAATGTTGAGGTTGTTGTTGAAATTGATGGCGTTTTTCAATGTCGAGGTTGTTGTTGAATTTGTTGGTGTTTTTCAATGCTGAAGTTGTTGTTGAATTTGTTGGTGTTTTTGAAAGTTGAGGTTGTTGTTGTTTTTCAATGTTGAGGTTGTTGTTGAATTTGTTGGTGTTTTTCAATGTTGAGGTTGTTGTTGTTTTTCAATGCTGAGGTTGTTGTTGAATTTGTTGGTGTTTTTCAATGTTGAGGTTCTGTTTGAATTTGTTGGTGTTTTTCTGTGTTGAGGTTGCTGTTGTTTTTCAATGTTGATGTTGTTGAATTTTTTGGTGTTTTTCAATGTTGAGTTTGTTGTTGTTTTTCAATGTTGAGGTTGTTGTTGAATTTGTTGGTGTTTCTCAATGTTGAGGTTGTTGTTGTTTTTCAATTTTGAGGTTGTTGTTGAATTTGTTGGTGTTTTACAATGTTGAGGTCGTTGTTGAATTTGTTGGCGTTTTTAAATGTTGAGGTTGTTGTTGAATTTGTTGGTGTTTTTCAATGTTGAGGTTGTTGTTGAATTTGTTGGTGTTTTTCATTGTTGAGGTTGTTGTTGAATTTGTTGGTGTTTTTCCATGTTGAGGTTGTTGTTGTTTTTCAAAGTTGAGGTTGTTGTTAAATTTGTTGGGGTTTTTCAATGTTGAGGTTGTTGTCGAATTTGTTGGTGTTTTTCATTGTTGAGGTTGTTGTTGAATTTGTTGGTGTTTTTCAATGTTGAGGTTGTTGTTGTTTTTCAATGTTGAGGTTGTTGTTGAATTTGTTGGTGTTTTTCAATGTTGAGGTTGTTGTTGTTTTTCAATGTTGAGGTTGTTGTTGAATTTGTTGGTGTTTTTCCATGTTGAGGTTGTTGTTGTTTTTCAAAGTCGAGGTTGTTGTTAAATTTGTTGGTGTTTTTCAATGTTGAGGTTGTTGTTGTTTTTCAATGTTGAGGTTGTTGTTGAATTTGTTGGTGTTTTTCAATGTTGAGGTTGTTGTTGTTTTTCAATGTTGATGTTGTTGTTGAATTTGTTGGTGTTTTTCAATTTCGAGGTTGTTGTTGAATTTGTTGGTGTTTTTCAATGTTGAAGATGTTGTTTAATTTGTTGGTGTTTTTCAATGTTGAGGTTGTTGTTGTTTTTCAATGTTGAGGTTGTTGTTGAATTTGTTGGTGTTTTTCAATGTTGAGGTTGTTGTTGTTTTTCAATGTTGAGGTTGTTGTTGTTTTTCAATGTTGAGGTTGTTGTTGAATTTGTTGGTGTTTTTCAATGTTGAGGTTGTTGTTGTTATTCAATGTTGAGGTTGTTGTTGTATTTGTTGGTGGTTTTCAACGTTGAGGTTGTTGTAGTTTTTCAATGTTGAGGTTGTTGTTGAATTTGTTGGTGTTTTTCAAATTTGAGGTTGTTGTTGTTTTTCAATGTTGAGGTTGTTGTTGAATTTGTTGGTGTTTTTCAATGTTGAAGTTTTTGTTGAATTTGTTGGTGTTTTTCAATGTTCAGGTTGTTGTTGAATTTGTTGGTGTTTTTCAATGATGAGGTTGTTGTTGTTTTTAAATGTTGAGGTTGTTGTTGAATTTGTTGGTGTTTTTCAAATTTGAGGTTGTTGTTGTTTTTCAATGTTGAGGTTGTTGTTGAATTTGTTGGTGTTTTTCCATGTTGAGGTTGTAGTTGTTTTTCAAAGTTGAGGTTGTTGTTAAAGTTGTTGGTGTTTTTCAATGTTGAGGTTGTTGTTCAATTTGTTGGTGTTTTTCAATGTTGAAGTTGTTGTTGAATTTGTTGGTGTTTTTCAATGTTGAGGTTGTTGTTGTTTTTCAATGTTGAGGTAGTTGTTGAATTTGTTGTTGTTTTTCTTTGTTGATGTTGTTGTTGTTTTTCAATGTTGAGGTTGTTGTTGTTTTTCAATGTTGAGGTTGTTGTTGAATTTGTTGGTGTTTTTCAATGTTGAGGTTGTTGTTGTTTTTCAATGTTGAGGTTGTTGTTGTATTTGTTGGTGATTTCAATGTTGAGGTTGTTGTAGTTTTTCAATGTTGAGGTTGTTGTTGAATTTGTTGGTGTTTTTCAAATTTGAGGTTGTTGTTGTTTTTCAATGTTGAGGTTGTTGTTGAATTTGTTGGTGTTTTTCCATGTTGAGGTTGTAGTTGTTTTTCAAAGTTGAGGTTGTTGTTAAATTTGTTGGTGTTTTTCAATGTTGAGGTTGTTGTTCAATTTGTTGGTGTTTTTCAATGTTGAAGTTGTTGTTGAATTTGTTGGTGTTTTTCAATGTTGAGGTTGTTGTTGTTTTTCAATGTTGAGGTTGTTGTTGAATTTGTTGTTGTTTTTCAATGTTGAGGTTGTTGTTGTTTTTCAATGTTGAGGTTGTTGTTGTTTTTCAATGTTGAGGTTGTTGTTGAATTTGTTGGTGTTTTTCAATGTTGAGGTTGTTGTTGTTTTTCAATGTTGAGGTTGTTGTTGTATTTGTTGGTGATTTCAATGTTGAGGTTGTTGTAGTTTTTCAATGTTGAGGTTGCTGTTGAATTTGTTGTTGTTTCTCAATGTTGAGGTTGTTGTTGTTTTTCAATTTTGAGGTTGTTGTTGAATTTGTTGGTGTTTTACAATGTTGAGGTCGTTGTTGAATTTGTTGGCGTTTTTAAATGTTGAGGTTGTTGTTGAATTTGTTGGTGTTTTTCAAAGTTGAGGTTGTTGTTGAATTTGTTGGTGTTTTTCATTGTTGAGGTTGTTGTTGAATTTGTTGGTGTTTTTCCATGTTGAGGTTGTTGTTGTTTTTCTAAGTTGAGGTTGTTGTTAAATTTGTTGGGGTTTTTCAATGTTGAGGTTGTTGTCGAATTTGTTGGTGTTTTTCATTGTTGAGGTTGTTGTTGAATTTGTTGGTGTTTTTCAATGTTGAGGTTGTTGTTGTTTTTCAATGTTGAGGTTGTTGTTGAATTTGTTGGTGTTTTTCAATGTTGAGGTTGTTGTTGTTTTTCAATGTTGAGGTTGTTGTTGAACTTGTTGGTGTTTTTCCATGTTGAGGTTGTTGTTGTTTTTCAAAGTTGAGGTTGTTGTTAAATTTGTTGGTGTTTTTCAATGTTGAGGTTGTTGTTGAATTTGTTGGTGTTTTTCATTGTTGAGGTTGTTGTTGAATTTGTTGGTGTTTTTCAATGTTGAGGTTGT
Organism: Isurus oxyrinchus; assembly: GCA_026770705.1. Classification (NCBI taxonomy): domain Eukaryota; kingdom Metazoa; phylum Chordata; class Chondrichthyes; order Lamniformes; family Lamnidae; genus Isurus; species Isurus oxyrinchus. The sequence continues at coordinate 205,335 of JANJGN010000516.1, read as the reverse complement.
TGTTGTTTTTCAATGTTGAGGTTGTTGTTGAATTTGTTGGTGTTTTTCAATGTTGAGGTTGTTGTTGTTTTTCAATGTTGAGGTTGTTGTTGAATTTGTTGGTGTTTTTCAATGTTGAGGCTGTTGTTGTTTTTCAATGTTGAGGTTGTTGTTGTTTTTCAATGTTGAGGTTGTTGTTGAATTTGTTGGTGTTTTTCAATGTTGAGGTTGTTGTTGTTATTCAATGTTGAGGTTGTTGTTGTATTTGTTGGTGGTTTTCAACGTTGAGGTTGTTGTAGTTTTTAAATGTTGAGGTTGTTGTTGAATTTGTTGGTGTTTTTCAAATTTGAGGTTGTTGTTGCTTTTCAATGTTGAGGTTGTTGTTGAATTTGTTGGTGTTTTTCAATGTTGAAGTTGTTGTTGAATTTGTTGGTGTTTTTCAATGTTCAGGTTGTTGTTGAATTTGTTGGTGTTTTTCAATGTTGAGGTTGTTGTTGTTTTTAAATGTTGAGGTTGTTGTTGAATTTGTTGGTGTTTTTCAAATTTGAGGTTGTTGTTGTTTTTCAATGTTGAGGTTGTTGTTGAATTTGTTGGTGTTTTTCCATGTTGAGGTTGTAGTTGTTTTTCAAAGTTGAGGTTGTTGTTAAATTTGTTGGTGTTTTTCAATGTTGAGGTTGTTGTTCAATTTGTTGGTGTTTTTCAATGTTGAAGTTGTTGTTGAATTTGTTGGTGTTTTTCAATGTTGAGGTTGTTGTTGTTTTTCAATGTTGAGGTAGTTGTTGAATTTGTTGTTGTTTTTCTTTGTTGATGTTGTTGTTGTTTTTCAATGTTGAGGTTGTTGTTGTTTTTCAATGTTGAGGTTGTTGTTGAATTTGTTGGTGTTTTTCAATGTTGAGGTTGTTGTTGTTTTTCAATGTTGAGGTTGTTGTTGTATTTGTTGGTGATTTCAATGTTGAGGTTGTTGTAGTTTTTCAATGTTGAGGTTGTTGTTGAATTTGTTGGTGTTTTTCAAATTTGAGGTTGTTGTTGTTTTTCAATGTTGAGGTTGTTGTTGAATTTGTTGGTGTTTTTCCATGTTGAGGTTGTAGTTGTTTTTCAAAGTTGAGGTTGTTGTTAAATTTGTTGGTGTTTTTCAATGTTGAGGTTGTTGTTCAATTTGTTGGTGTTTTTCAATGTTGAAGTTGTTGTTGAATTTGTTGGTGTTTTTCAATGTTGAGGTTGTTGTTGTTTTTCAATGTTGAGGTTGTTGTTGAATTTGTTGTTGTTTTTCAATGTTGAGGTTGTTGTTGTTTTTCAATGTTGAGGTTGTTCTTGTTTTTCAATGTTGAGGTTGTTGTTGAATTTGTTGGTGTTTTTCAATGTTGAGGTTGTTGTTGTTTTTCAATGTTGAGGTTGTTGTTGTATTTGTTGGTGATTTCAATGTTGAGGTTGTTGTAGTTTTTCAATGTTGAGGTTGTTGTTGAATTTGTTGGTGTTTTTCAATGTCGAGGTTGTTGTTGAATTTGTTGGTGTTTTTCAATATTGAAGTTGTTTTTGAATTTGTTGGTGTTTTTCAATGTTGAGGTTGTTGTTGAATTTGTTGGTTTTTTTCAATGTTGAGGTTGTTGTTGTTTTTAAATGTTGAGGTTGTTGTTGAATTTGTTTGTGTTTTTCAAATTTGAGGTTGTTGTTTTTTTTCAATGTTGAGGTGGTTGTTGAATTTGTTGGTGTTTTTCTATGTTGAGGTTGTTGTTGTTTTTCAAAGTTGAGGTTGTTGTTAAATTTGTTGGTGTTTTTCAATGTTGAGGTTGTTGAATTTGTTGGTGTTTTTCAATGTTGAGGTTGTTGTTGTTTTTCAATGTTGATGTTGTTGAATTTTTTGGTGTTTTTCAATGTTGAGTTTGTTGTTGTTTTTCAATGTTGAGGTTGTTGTTGAATTTGTTGGTGTTTCTCAATGTTGAGGTTGTTGTTGTTTTTCAATTTTGAGGTTGTTGTTGAATTTGTTGGTGTTTTTTTACAATGTTGAGGTTGTTGTTGAATTTGTTGGTGTTTTTCCATGTTGAGGTTGTTGTTGTTTTTCAAAGTTGAGGTTGTTGTTAAATTTGTTGGGGTTTTTCAATGTTGAGGTTGTTGTCGAATTTGTTGGTGTTTTTCATTGTTGAGGTTGTTGTTGAATTTGTTGGTGTTTTTCAATGTTGAGGTTGTTGTTGTTTTTCAATGTTGAGGTTGTTGTTGAATTTGTTGGTGTTTTTCAATGTTGAGGTTGTTGTTGTTTTTCAATGTTGAGGTTGTTGTTGAATTTGTTGGTGTTTTTCAATTTCGAGGTTGTTGTTGAATTTGTTGGTGTTTTTCAATGTTGAAGTTGTTGTTTAATTTGTTGGTGTTTTTCAATGTTGAGGTTGTTGTTGTTTTTCAATGTTGAGGTTGTTGTTGAATTTGTTGGTGTTTTTCAATGTTGAGGTTGTTGTTGTTTTTCAATGTTGAGGTTGTTGTTGTTTTTCAATGTTGAGGTTGTTGTTGAATTTGTTGGTGTTTTTCAATGTTGAGGTTGTTGTTGTTATTCAATGTTGAGGTTGTTGTTGTATTTGTTGGTGGTTTTCAACGTTGAGGTTGTTGTAGTTTTTCAATGTTGAGGTTGTTGTTGAATTTGTTGGTGTTTTTCAAATTTGAGGTTGTTGTTGTTTTTCAATGTTGAGGTTGTTGTTGAATTTGTTGGTGTTTTTCAATGTTGAAGTTGTTGTTGAATTTGTTGGTGTTTTTCAATGTTCAGGTTGTTGTTGAATTTGTTGGTGTTTTTCAATGTTGAGGTTGTTGTTGTTTTTAAATGTTGAGGTTGTTGTTGAATTTGTTGGTGTTTTTCAAATTTGAGGTTGTTGTTGTTTTTCAATGTTGAGGTTGTTGTTGAATTTGTTGGTGTTTTTCCATGTTGAGGTTGTAGTTGTTTTTGAAAGTTGAGGTTGTTTTTAAATTTGTTGGTGTTTTTCAATGTTGAGGTTGTTGTTCAATTTGTTGGTGTTTTTCAATGTTGAAGTTGTTGTTGAATTTGTTGGTGTTTTTCAATGTTGAGGTTGTTGTTGTTTTTCAATGTTGAGGTAGTTGTTGAATTTGTTGTTGTTTTTCTTTGTTGATGTTGTTGTTGTTTTTCAATGTTGAGGTTGTTGTTGTTTTTCAATGTTGAGGTTGTTGTTGAATTTGTTGGTGTTTTTCAAAGTTGAGGTTGTTGTTGTTTTTCAATGTTGAGGTTGTTGTTGTATTTGTAGGTGATTTCAATGTTGAGGTTGTTGTAGTTTATCAATGTTGAGGTTGTTGTTGAATTTGTTGGTGTTTTTCAAATTTGAGGTTGTTGTTGTTTTTCAATGTTGAGGTTGTTGTTGAATTTGTTGGTGTTTTTCCATGTTGAGGTTGTAGTTGTTTTTCAAAGTTGAGGTTGTTGTTAAATTTGTTGGTGTTTTTCAATGTTGTGGTTGTTGTTCAATTTGTTGGTGTTTTTCAATGTTGAAGTTGTTGTTGAATTTGTTGGTGTTTTTCAATGTTGAGGTTGTTGTTGTTTTTCAATGTTGAGGTTGTTGTTGAATTTGTTGTTGTTTTTCAATGTTGAGGTTTTTGTTGTTTTTCAATGTTGAGGTTGTTGTTGTTTTTCAATGTTGAGGTTGTTGTTGAATTTGTTGGTGTTTTTCAATGTTGAGGTTGTTGTTGTTTTTCAATGTTGAGGTTGTTGTTGTATTTGTTGGTGATTTCAATGTTGAGGTTGTTGCAGTTTTTCAATGTTGAGGTTGCTGTTGAATTTGTTGGTGTTTTTCAATGTCGAGGTTGTTGTTGAATTTGTTGGTGTTTTTCAATATTGAAGTTGTTGTTGAATTTGTTGGTGTTTTTCAATGTTGAGGTTGTTGTTGAATTTGTTGGTGTGTTTCAATGTTGAGGTTGTTGTTGTTTTTAAATGTTGAGGTTGTTGTTGAATTTGTTTGTGTTTTTCAAATTTGAGGTTGTTGTTTTTTTTCAATGTTGAGGTGGTTGTTGAATTTGTTGGTGTTTTTCTATGTTGAGGTTGTTGTTGTTTTTCAAAGTTGAGGTTGTTGTTAAATTTGTTGGTGTTTTTCAATGTTGAGGTTGTTGAATTTGTTGGTGTTTTTCAATGTTGAGGTTGTTGTTGTTTTTCAATGTTGAGGTTGTTGTTGAATTTGTTGGTGTTTTTCAATGTTGAGGTTGTTGTTGTTTTTCAATGTTGAGGTTGTTGCTGAATTTGTTGGTGTTTTTCAATGTTGAGGTTGTTGTTGAATTTGTTGGTGTTTTTCAATGTTGAGGTTTTTGTTGTTTTTCAATTTTGAGGTTGTTGTTGAATTTGTTGGTGTTTTTCAACGTTGAGGTTGTTGTTGAATTTGTTCGTGTTTTTCATTGCTCAGGTTGTTGTTGTTTTTCAATGTTGAGGTTGTTGTTGAATTTGTTGGTGTTTTTCAAGGCTGAGGTTGTTGTTGTTTTTCAATGTTGAGGTTGTTGCTGAATTTGTTGGTGTTTTTCAATGTTGAGGTTGTTGTTGAATTTGTTGGTGTTTTTCAATGTTGAGGTTGTTATTGTTTGTCAATGTTGAGGTTGTTGTTGAATTTGTTGGTGTTTTTCAACGTTGAGGATGTTGTTGAATTTGTTCGTGTTTTTCAATGCTGAGTTTGTTGTTGTTTTTCAATGTTGAGGTTGTTGTTGAATTTGTTGGTGTTTTTCAATGTTGAGGTTGTTGTAGTTTTTCAATGTTGAGGATGTTGTTGAATTTGTTGATGTTTTTCAATGTCGAGGTTGTTGTTGAATTTGTTGCTGTTTTTCAATGTTGAAGTTGTTGTTGAATTTGTTGGTGTTGTTCAATGTTGAGGTTGTTGTTGAATTTGTTGGTGTTTTTAAATGTTGAGGTTGTTGTTGAATTTGTTTGTGTTTTTCAATGTTGAGGTTGTTATTGCTTTTCAATGTTGAGGTTGTTGTTGAATTGGTTGGTGTTTTTCAATTTCGAGGTAGTTGTTGAATTTTTTGGTGTTTTTCAATGTTGAAGTTGTTGTTGAATTTGTTGGTGTTTTTCAATGTTGAGGTTGTTGTTGTTTTTCAATGTTGAGGTTGTTGTTGAATTTGTTGGTGTTTTTGAATGTTGAGGTTGTTGTTGTATTTCAATGTTGAGGTTGTTGTTGTTTTTCAATGTTGAGGTTGTTGTTGAATTTGTTGCTGTTTTTCAATGTTGAGGATGTTGTTGTTTTTCAATGTTGACGTTGTTGTTGTATTTGTTGGTGTTTTTCAATGTTGAGGTTGTTGTAGTTTTTCAATGTTGAGGTTGTTGTTGTTTTTCAATGTTCAGGTTGTTGTTGAATTTGTTGGTGTTTTTCAATGTTGAGGTTGTTGCTGTATTTGTTGGTGTTTTTCAATGTTGAGGTTGTTGTTCAATTTGTTGGTGTTTTTCAATGTTGAAGTTGTTGTTGAATTTGTTGGTGTTTTTCAATGTTGAGGTTGTTGTTGTTTTTCAATGTTGAGGTAGTTGTTGAATTTGTTGTTGTTTTTCTTTGTTGATGTTGTTGTTGTTTTTCAATGTTGAGGTTGTTGTTGTTTTTCAATGTTGAGGTTGTTGTTGAATTTGTTGGTGTTTTTCAAAGTTGAGGTTGTTGTTGTTTTTCAATGTTGAGGTTGTTGTTGTATTTGTAGGTGATTTCAATGTTGAGGTTGTTGTAGTTTATCAATGTTGAGGTTGTTGTTGAATTTGTTGGTGTTTTTCAAATTTGAGGTTGTTGTTGTTTTTCAATGTTGAGGTTGTTGTTGAATTTGTTGGTGTTTTTCCATGTTGAGGTTGTAGTTGTTTTTCAAAGTTGAGGTTGTTGTTAAATTTGTTGGTGTTTTTCAATGTTGAGGTTGTTGTTCAATTTGTTGGTGTTTTTCAATGTTGAAGTTGTTGTTGAATTTGTTGGTGTTTTTCAATGTTGAGGTTGTTGTTGTTTTTCAATGTTGAGGTTGTTGTTGAATTTGTTGTTGTTTTTCAATGTTGAGGTTTTTGTTGTTTTTCAATGTTGAGGTTGTTGTTGTTTTTCAATGTTGAGGTTGTTGTTGAATTTGTTGGTGTTTTTCAATGTTGAGGTTGTTGTTGTTTTTCAATGTTGAGGTTGTTGTTGTATTTGTTGGTGATTTCAATGTTGAGGTTGTTGCAGTTTTTCAATGTTGAGGTTGCTGTTGAATTTGTTGGTGTTTTTCAATGTCGAGGTTGTTGTTGAATTTGTTGGTGTTTTTCAATATTGAAGTTGTTGTTGAATTTGTTGGTGTTTTTCAATGTTGAGGTTGTTGTTGAATTTGTTGGTGTGTTTCAATGTTGAGGTTGTTGTTGTTTTTAAATGTTGAGGTTATTGTTGAATTTGTTTGTGTTTTTCAAATTTGAGGTTGTTGTTTTTTTTCAATGTTGAGGTGGTTGTTGAATTTGTTGGTGTTTTTCTATGTTGAGGTTGTTGTTGTTTTTCAAAGTTGAGGTTGTTGTTAAATTTGTTGGTGTTTTTCAATGTTGAGGTTGTTGAATTTGTTGGTGTTTTTCAATGTTGAGGTTGTTGTTGTTTTTCAATGTTGAGGTTGTTGTTGAATTTGTTGGTGTTTTTCAATGTTGAGGTTGTTGTTGTTTTTCAATGTTGAGGTTGTTGCTGAATTTGTTGGTGTTTTTCAATGTTGAGGTTGTTGTTGAATTTGTTGGTGTTTTTCAATGTTGAGGTTTTTGTTGTTTTTCAATTTTGAGGTTGTTGTTGAATTTGTTGGTGTTTTTCAACGTTGAGGTTGTTGTTGAATTTGTTCGTGTTTTTCATTGCTCAGGTTGTTGTTGTTTTTCAATGTTGAGGTTGTTGTTGAATTTGTTGGTGTTTTTCAAGGCTGAGGTTGTTGTTGTTTTTCAATGTTGAGGTTGTTGCTGAATTTGTTGGTGTTTTTCAATGTTGAGGTTGTTGTTGAATTTGTTGGTGTTTTTCAATGTTGAGGTTGTTATTGTTTGTCAATGTTGAGGTTGTTGTTGAATTTGTTGGTGTTTTTCAACGTTGAGGATGTTGTTGAATTTGTTCGTGTTTTTCAATGCTGAGTTTGTTGTTGTTTTTCAATGTTGAGGTTGTTGTTGAATTTGTTGGTGTTTTTCAATGTTGAGGTTGTTGTAGTTTTTCAATGTTGAGGATGTTGTTGAATTTGTTGATGTTTTTCAATGTCGAGGTTGTTGTTGAATTTGTTGCTGTTTTTCAATGTTGAAGTTGTTGTTGAATTTGTTGGTGTTGTTCAATGTTGAGGTTGTAGTTGTTTTTCAAAGTTGAGGTTGTTGTTGTTTTTCAATGTTGAGGTTGTTGTTGAATTTGTTGGTGTTTTTCCATGTTGAGGTTGTAGTTGTTTTTCAAAGTTGAGGTTGTTGTTAAATTTGTTGGTGTTTTTCAATGTTGAGGTTGTTGTTCAATTTGTTGGTGTTTTTCAATGTTGAAGTTGTTGTTGAATTTGTTGGTGTTTTTCAATGTTGAGGTTGTTGTTGTTTTTCAATGTTGAGGTAGTTGTTGAATTTGTTGTTGTTTTTCTTTGTTGATGTTGTTGTTGTTTTTCAATGTTGAGGTTGTTGTTGTTTTTCAATGTTGAGGTTGTTGTTGAATTTGTTGGTGTTTTTCAATGTTGAGGTTGTTGTTGTTTTTCAATGTTGAGGTTGTTGTTGTATTTGTTGGTGATTTCAATGTTGAGGTTGTTGTAGTTTTTCAATGTTGAGGTTGTTGTTGAATTTGTTGGTGTTTTTCAAATTTGAGGTTGTTGTTGTTTTTCAATGTTGAGGTTGTTGTTGAATTTGTTGGTGTTTTTCCATGTTGAGGTTGTAGTTGTTTTTCAAAGTTGAGGTTGTTGTTAAATTTGTTGGTGTTTTTCAATGTTGAGGTTGTTGTTCAATTTGTTGGTGTTTTTCAATGTTGAAGTTGTTGTTGAATTTGTTGGTGTTTTTCAATGTTGAGGTTGTTGTTGTTTTTCAATGTTGAGGTTGTTGTTGAATTTGTTGTTGTTTTTCAATGTTGAGGTTGTTGTTGTTTTTCAATGTTGAGGTTGTTGTTGTTTTTCAATGTTGAGGTTGTTGTTGAATTTGTTGGTGTTTTTCAATGTTGAGGTTGTTGTTGTTTTTCAATGTTGAGGTTGTTGTTGTATTTGTTGGTGATTTCAATGTTGAGGTTGTTGTAGTTTTTCAATGTTGAGGTTGTTGTTGAATTTGTTGGTGTTTTTCAATGTCGAGGTTGTTGTTGAATTTGTTGGTGTTTTTCAATATTGAAGTTGTTTTTGAATTTGTTGGTGTTTTTCAATGTTGAGGTTGTTGTTGAATTTGTTGGTTTTTTTCAATGTTGAGGTTGTTGTTGTTTTTAAATGTTGAGGTTGTTGTTGAATTTGTTTGTGTTTTTCAAATTTGAGGTTGTTGTTTTTTTTCAATGTTGAGGTGGTTGTTGAATTTGTTGGTGTTTTCTATGTTGAGGTTGTTGTTGTTTTTCAAAGTTGAGGTTGTTGTTAAATTTGTTGGTGTTTTTCAATGTTGAGGTTGTTGAATTTGTTGGTGTTTTTCAATGTTGAGGTTGTTGTTGTTTTTCAATGTTGATGTTGTTGAATTTTTTGGTGTTTTTCAATGTTGAGTTTGTTGTTGTTTTTCAATGTTGAGGTTGTTGTTGAATTTGTTGGTGTTTCTCAATGTTGAGGTTGTTGTTGTTTTTCAATTTTGAGGTTGTTGTTGAATTTGTTGGTGTTTTTTTACAATGTTGAGGTCGTTGTTGAATTTGTTGGCGTTTTTAAATGTTGAGGTTGTTGTTGAATTTGTTGGTGTTTTTCAATGTTGAGGTTGTTGTTGAATTTGTTGGTGTTTTTCATTGTTGAGGTTGTTGTTGAATTTGTTGGTGTTTTTCCATGTTGAGGTTGTTGTTGTTTTTCAAAGTTGAGGTTGTTGTTAAATTTGTTGGGGTTTTTCAATGTTGAGGTTGTTGTCGAATTTGTTGGTGTTTTTCATTGTTGAGGTTGTTGTTGAATTTGTTGGTGTTTTTCAATGTTGAGGTTGTTGTTGTTTTTCAATGTTGAGGTTGTTGTTGAATTTGTTGGTGTTTTTCAATGTTGAGGTTGTTGTTGTTTTTCAATGTTGAGGTTGTTGTTGAATTTGTTGGTGTTTTTCAATTTCGAGGTTGTTGTTGAATTTGTTGGTGTTTTTCAATGTTGAAGTTGTTGTTTAATTTGTTGGTGTTTTTCAATGTTGAGGTTGTTGTTGTTTTTCAATGTTGAGGTTGTTGTTGAATTTGTTGGTGTTTTTCAATGTTGAGGTTGTTGTTGTTTTTCAATGTTGAGGTTGTTGTTGTTTTTCAATGTTGAGGTTGTTGTTGAATTTGTTGGTGTTTTTCAATGTTGAGGTTGTTGTTGTTATTCAATGTTGAGGTTGTTGTTGTATTTGTTGGTGGTTTTCAACGTTGAGGTTGTTGTAGTTTTTCAATGTTGAGGTTGTTGTTGAATTTGTTGGTGTTTTTCAAATTTGAGGTTGTTGTTGTTTTTCAATGTTGAGGTTGTTGTTGAATTTGTTGGTGTTTTTCAATGTTGAAGTTGTTGTTGAATTTGTTGGTGTTTTTCAATGTTCAGGTTGTTGTTGAATTTGTTGGTGTTTTTCAATGTTGAGGTTGTTGTTGTTTTTAAATGTTGAGGTTGTTGTTGAATTTGTTGGTGTTTTTCAAATTTGAGGTTGTTGTTGTTTTTCAATGTTGAGGTTGTTGTTGAATTTGTTGGTGTTTTTCCATGTTGAGGTTGTAGTTGTTTTTGAAAGTTGAGGTTGTTTTTAAATTTGTTGGTGTTTTTCAATGTTGAGGTTGTTGTTCAATTTGTTGGTGTTTTTCAATGTTGAAGTTGTTGTTGAATTTGTTGGTGTTTTTCAATGTTGAGGTTGTTGTTGTTTTTCAATGTTGAGGTAGTTGTTGAATTTGTTGTTGTTTTTCTTTGTTGATGTTGTTGTTGTTTTTCAATGTTGAGGTTGTTGTTGTTTTTCAATGTTGAGGTTGTTGTTGAATTTGTTGGTGTTTTTCAAAGTTGAGGTTGTTGTTGTTTTTCAATGTTGAGGTTGTTGTTGTATTTGTAGGTGATTTCAATGTTGAGGTTGTTGTAGTTTATCAATGTTGAGGTTGTTGTTGAATTTGTTGGTGTTTTTCAAATTTGAGGTTGTTGTTGTTTTTCAATGTTGAGGTTGTTGTTGAATTTGTTGGTGTTTTTCCATGTTGAGGTTGTAGTTGTTTTTCAAAGTTGAGGTTGTTGTTAAATTTGTTGGTGTTTTTCAATGTTGAGGTTGTTGTTCAATTTGTTGGTGTTTTTCAATGTTGAAGTTGTTGTTGAATTTGTTGGTGTTTTTCAATGTTGAGGTTGTTGTTGTTTTTCAATGTTGAGGTTGTTGTTGAATTTGTTGTTGTTTTTCAATGTTGAGGTTTTTGTTGTTTTTCAATGTTGAGGTTGTTGTTGTTTTTCAATGTTGAGGTTGTTGTTGAATTTGTTGGTGTTTTTCAATGTTGAGGTTGTTGTTGTTTTTCAATGTTGAGGTTGTTGTTGTATTTGTTGGTGATTTCAATGTTGAGGTTGTTGCAGTTTTTCAATGTTGAGGTTGCTGTTGAATTTGTTGGTGTTTTTCAATGTCGAGGTTGTTGTTGAATTTGTTGGTGTTTTTCAATATTGAAGTTGTTGTTGAATTTGTTGGTGTTTTTCAATGTTGAGGTTGTTGTTGAATTTGTTGGTGTGTTTCAATGTTGAGGTTGTTGTTGTTTTTAAATGTTGAGGTTGTTGTTGAATTTGTTTGTGTTTTTCAAATTTGAGGTTGTTGTTTTTTTTCAATGTTGAGGTGGTTGTTGAATTTGTTGGTGTTTTTCTATGTTGAGGTTGTTGTTGTTTTTCAAAGTTGAGGTTGTTGTTAAATTTGTTGGTGTTTTTCAATGTTGAGGTTGTTGAATTTGTTGGTGTTTTTCAATGTTGAGGTTGTTGTTGTTTTTCAATGTTGAGGTTGTTGTTGAATTTGTTGGTGTTTTTCAATGTTGAGGTTGTTGTTGTTTTTCAATGTTGAGGTTGTTGCTGAATTTGTTGGTGTTTTTCAATGTTGAGGTTGTTGTTGAATTTGTTGGTGTTTTTCAATGTTGAGGTTTTTGTTGTTTTTCAATTTTGAGGTTGTTGTTGAATTTGTTGGTGTTTTTCAACGTTGAGGTTGTTGTTGAATTTGTTCGTGTTTTTCATTGCTCAGGTTGTTGTTGTTTTTCAATGTTGAGGTTGTTGTTGAATTTGTTGGTGTTTTTCAAGGCTGAGGTTGTTGTTGTTTTTCAATGTTGAGGTTGTTGCTGAATTTGTTGGTGTTTTTCAATGTTGAGGTTGTTGTTGAATTTGTTGGTGTTTTTCAATGTTGAGGTTGTTATTGTTTGTCAATGTTGAGGTTGTTGTTGAATTTGTTGGTGTTTTTCAACGTTGAGGATGTTGTTGAATTTGTTCGTGTTTTTCAATGCTGAGTTTGTTGTTGTTTTTCAATGTTGAGGTTGTTGTTGAATTTGTTGGTGTTTTTCAATGTTGAGGTTGTTGTAGTTTTTCAATGTTGAGGATGTTGTTGAATTTGTTGATGTTTTTCAATGTCGAGGTTGTTGTTGAATTTGTTGCTGTTTTTCAATGTTGAAGTTGTTGTTGAATTTGTTGGTGTTGTTCAATGTTGAGGTTGTTGTTGAATTTGTTGGTGTTTTTAAATGTTGAGGTTGTTGTTGAATTTGTTTGTGTTTTTCAATGTTGAGGTTGTTATTGCTTTTCAATGTTGAGGTTGTTGTTGAATTGGTTGGTGTTTTTCAATTTCGAGGTAGTTGTTGAATTTTTTGGTGTTTTTCAATGTTGAAGTTGTTGTTGAATTTGTTGGTGTTTTTCAATGTTGAGGTTGTTGTTGTTTTTCAATGTTGAGGTTGTTGTTGAATTTGTTGGTGTTTTTGAATGTTGAGGTTGTTGTTGTATTTCAATGTTGAGGTTGTTGTTGTTTTTCAATGTTGAGGTTGTTGTTGAATTTGTTGCTGTTTTTCAATGTTGAGGATGTTGTTGTTTTTCAATGTTGACGTTGTTGTTGTATTTGTTGGTGTTTTTCAATGTTGAGGTTGTTGTAGTTTTTCAATGTTGAGGTTGTTGTTGTTTTTCAATGTTCAGGTTGTTGTTGAATTTGTTGGTGTTTTTCAATGTTGAGGTTGTTGCTGTATTTGTTGGTGTTTTTCAATGTTGAGGTTGTTGTTCAATTTGTTGGTGTTTTTCAATGTTGAAGTTGTTGTTGAATTTGTTGGTGTTTTTCAATGTTGAGGTTGTTGTTGTTTTTCAATGTTGAGGTAGTTGTTGAATTTGTTGTTGTTTTTCTTTGTTGATGTTGTTGTTGTTTTTCAATGTTGAGGTTGTTGTTGTTTTTCAATGTTGAGGTTGTTGTTGAATTTGTTGGTGTTTTTCAAAGTTGAGGTTGTTGTTGTTTTTCAATGTTGAGGTTGTTGTTGTATTTGTAGGTGATTTCAATGTTGAGGTTGTTGTAGTTTATCAATGTTGAGGTTGTTGTTGAATTTGTTGGTGTTTTTCAAATTTGAGGTTGTTGTTGTTTTTCAATGTTGAGGTTGTTGTTGAATTTGTTGGTGTTTTTCCATGTTGAGGTTGTAGTTGTTTTTCAAAGTTGAGGTTGTTGTTAAATTTGTTGGTGTTTTTCAATGTTGAGGTTGTTGTTCAATTTGTTGGTGTTTTTCAATGTTGAAGTTGTTGTTGAATTTGTTGGTGTTTTTCAATGTTGAGGTTGTTGTTGTTTTTCAATGTTGAGGTTGTTGTTGAATTTGTTGTTGTTTTTCAATGTTGAGGTTTTTGTTGTTTTTCAATGTTGAGGTTGTTGTTGTTTTTCAATGTTGAGGTTGTTGTTGAATTTGTTGGTGTTTTTCAATGTTGAGGTTGTTGTTGTTTTTCAATGTTGAGGTTGTTGTTGTATTTGTTGGTGATTTCAATGTTGAGGTTGTTGCAGTTTTTCAATGTTGAGGTTGCTGTTGAATTTGTTGGTGTTTTTCAATGTCGAGGTTGTTGTTGAATTTGTTGGTGTTTTTCAATATTGAAGTTGTTGTTGAATTTGTTGGTGTTTTTCAATGTTGAGGTTGTTGTTGAATTTGTTGGTGTGTTTCAATGTTGAGGTTGTTGTTGTTTTTAAATGTTGAGGTTGTTGTTGAATTTGTTTGTGTTTTTCAAATTTGAGGTTGTTGTTTTTTTTCAATGTTGAGGTGGTTGTTGAATTTGTTGGTGTTTTTCTATGTTGAGGTTGTTGTTGTTTTTCAAAGTTGAGGTTGTTGTTAAATTTGTTGGTGTTTTTCAATGTTGAGGTTGTTGAATTTGTTGGTGTTTTTCAATGTTGAGGTTGTTGTTGTTTTTCAATGTTGAGGTTGTTGTTGAATTTGTTGGTGTTTTTCAATGTTGAGGTTGTTGTTGTTTTTCAATGTTGAGGTTGTTGCTGAATTTGTTGGTGTTTTTCAATGTTGAGGTTGTTGTTGAATTTGTTGGTGTTTTTCAATGTTGAGGTTTTTGTTGTTTTTCAATTTTGAGGTTGTTGTTGAATTTGTTGGTGTTTTTCAACGTTGAGGTTGTTGTTGAATTTGTTCGTGTTTTTCATTGCTCAGGTTGTTGTTGTTTTTCAATGTTGAGGTTGTTGTTGAATTTGTTGGTGTTTTTCAAGGCTGAGGTTGTTGTTGTTTTTCAATGTTGAGGTTGTTGCTGAATTTGTTGGTGTTTTTCAATGTTGAGGTTGTTGTTGAATTTGTTGGTGTTTTTCAATGTTGAGGTTGTTATTGTTTGTCAATGTTGAGGTTGTTGTTGAATTTGTTGGTGTTTTTCAACGTTGAGGATGTTGTTGAATTTGTTCGTGTTTTTCAATGCTGAGTTTGTTGTTGTTTTTCAATGTTGAGGTTGTTGTTGAATTTGTTGGTGTTTTTCAATGTTGAGGTTGTTGTAGTTTTTCAATGTTGAGGATGTTGTTGAATTTGTTGATGTTTTTCAATGTCGAGGTTGTTGTTGAATTTGTTGCTGTTTTTCAATGTTGAAGTTGTTGTTGAATTTGTTGGTGTTGTTCAATGTTGAGGTTGTTGTTGAATTTGTTGGTGTTTTTAAATGTTGAGGTTGTTGTTGAATTTGTTTGTGTTTTTCAATGTTGAGGTTGTTATTGCTTTTCAATGTTGAGGTTGTTGTTGAATTGGTTGGTGTTTTTCAATTTCGAGGTAGTTGTTGAATTTTTTGGTGTTTTTCAATGTTGAAGTTGTTGTTGAATTTGTTGGTGTTTTTCAATGTTGAGGTTGTTGTTGTTTTTCAATGTTGAGGTTGTTGTTGAATTTGTTGGTGTTTTTGAATGTTGAGGTTGTTGTTGTATTTCAATGTTGAGGTTGTTGTTGTTTTTCAATGTTGAGGTTGTTGTTGAATTTGTTGCTGTTTTTCAATGTTGAGGATGTTGTTGTTTTTCAATGTTGACGTTGTTGTTGTATTTGTTGGTGTTTTTCAATGTTGAGGTTGTTGTAGTTTTTCAATGTTGAGGTTGTTGTTGTTTTTCAATGTTCAGGTTGTTGTTGAATTTGTTGGTGTTTTTCAATGTTGAGGTTGTTGCTGTATTTGTTGGTGTTTTTCAATGTTGAGGTTGTTGTTCAATTTGTTGGTGTTTTTCAATGTTGAAGTTGTTGTTGAATTTGTTGGTGTTTTTCAATGTTGAGGTTGTTGTTGTTTTTCAATGTTGAGGTTGTTGTTGAATTTGTTGTTGTTTTTCAATGTTGAGGTTTTTGTTGTTTTTCAATGTTGAGGTTGTTGTTGTTTTTCAATGTTGAGGTTGTTGTTGAATTTGTTGGTGTTTTTCAATGTTGAGGTTGTTGTTGTTTTTCAATGTTGAGGTTGTTGTTGTATTTGTTGGTGATTTCAATGTTGAGGTTGTTGTAGTTTTTCAATGTTGAGGTTGCTGTTGAATTTGTTGGTGTTTTTCAATGTCGAGGTTGTTGTTGAATTTGTTGGTGTTTTTCAATATTGAAGTTTTTGTTGAATTTGTTGGTGTTTTTCAATGTTGAGGTTGTTGTTGAATTTGTTTGTGTTTTTCAAATTTGAGGTTGTTGTTTTTTTTCAATGTTGAGGTGGTTGTTGAATTTGTTGGTGTTTTTCTATGTTGAGGTTGTTGTTGTTTTTCAAAGTTGAGGTTGTTGTTAAATTTGTTGGTGTTTTTCAATGTTGAGGTTGTTGAATTTGTTGGTGTTTTTCAATGTTGAGGTTGTTGTTGTTTTTCAAAGTTGAGGTTGTTGTTGAATTTGTTGGTGTTTTTCAATGTTGAGGTTGTTGTTGTTTTTCAATGTTGAGGTTGTTGCTGAATTTGTTGGTGTTTTTCAATGTTGAGGTTGTTGTTGAATTTGTTGGTGTTTTTCAATGTTGAGGTTGTTGTTGAATTTGTTGGTGTTTTTGAATGTTGAGGTTTTTGTTGTTTTTCAATGTTGAGGTTGTTGTTGAATTTGTTGGTGCTTTTCAACGTTGAGGTTGTTGTTGAATTTGTTCGTGTTTTTCATTGCTCAGGTTGTTGTTGTTTTTCAATGTTGAGGTTGTTGTTGAATTTGTTGGTGTTTTTCAATGCTGAGGTTGTTGTTGTTTTTCAATGTTGAGGTTGTTGCTGAATTTGTTGGTGTTTTTCAATGTTGAGGTTGTTGTTGAATTTGTTGGTGTTTTTCAATGTTGAGGTTGTTATTGTTTGTCAATGTTGAGGTTGTTGTTGAATTTGTTGGTGTTTTTCAACGTTGAGGATGTTGTTGAATTTGTTCGTGTTTTTCAATGCTGAGTTTGTTGTTGTTTTTCAATGTTGAGGTTGTTGTTGAATTTGTTGGTGTTTTTCAATGTTGAGGTTGTTGTAGTTTTTCAATGTTGAGGATGTTGTTGAATTTGTTGATGTTTTTCAATGTCGAGGTTGTTGTTGAATTTGTTGCTGTTTTTCAATGTTGAAGTTGTTGTTGAATTTGTTGGTGTTGTTCAATGTTGAGGTTGTTGTTGAATTTGTTGGTGTTTTTAAATGTTGAGGTTGTTGTTGAATTTGTTGGTGTTTTTCAATGTTGAGGTTGTTATTGCTTTTCAATGTTGAGGTTGTTGTTGAATTGGTTGGTGTTTTTCAATTTCGAGGTAGTTGTTGAATTTTTTGGTGTTTTTCAATGTTGAAGTTGTTGTTGAATTTGTTGGTGTTTTTCAATGTTGAGGTTGTTGTTGTTTTTCAATGTTGAGGTTGTTGTTGAATTTGTTGGTGTTTTTGAATGTTGAGGTTGTTGTTGTATTTCAATGTTGAGGTTGTTGTTGTTTTTCAATGTTGAGGTTGTTGTTGAATTTGTTGCTGTTTTTCAATGTTGAGGTTGTTGTTGTTTTTCAATGTTGACGTTGTTGTTGTATTTGTTGGTGTTTTTCAATGTTGAGGTTGTTGTAGTTTTTCAATGTTGAGGTTGTTGTTGTTTTTCAATGTTCAGGTTGTTGTTGAATTTGTTGGTGTTTTTCAATGTTGAGGTTGTTGCTGTATTTGTTGGTGTTTTTCAATGTTGAGGTTGTTGTTCAATTTGTTGGTGTTTTTCAATGTTGAAGTTGTTGTTGAATTTGTTGGTGTTTTTCAATGTTGAGGTTGTTGTTGTTTTTCAATGTTGAGGTTGTTGTTGAATTTGTTGTTGTTTTTCAATGTTGAGGTTTTTGTTGTTTTTCAATGTTGAGGTTGTTGTTGTTTTTCAATGTTGAGGTTGTTGTTGAATTTGTTGGTGTTTTTCAATGTTGAGGTTGTTGTTGTTTTTCAATGTTGAGGTTGTTGTTGTATTTGTTGGTGATTTCAATGTTGAGGTTGTTGTAGTTTTTCAATGTTGAGGTTGCTGTTGAATTTGTTGGTGTTTTTCAATGTCGAGGTTGTTGTTGAATTTGTTGGTGTTTTTCAATGTTCAGGTTGTTGTTGAATTTGTTGGTGTTTTTCAATGTTGAGGTTGTTGTTGTTTTTAAATGTTGAGGTTGTTGTTGAATTTGTTGGTGTTTTTCAAATTTGAGGTTGTTGTTGTTTTTCAATGTTGAGGTTGTTGTTGAATTTGTTGGTGTTTTTCCATGTTGAGGTTGTAGTTGTTTTTGAAAGTTGAGGTTGTTTTTAAATTTGTTGGTGTTTTTCAATGTTGAGGTTGTTGTTCAATTTGTTGGTGTTTTTCAATGTTGAAGTTGTTGTTGAATTTGTTGGTGTTTTTCAATGTTGAGGTTGTTGTTGTTTTTCAATGTTGAGGTAGTTGTTGAATTTGTTGTTGTTTTTCTTTGTTGATGTTGTTGTTGTTTTTCAATGTTGAGGTTGTTGTTGTTTTTCAATGTTGAGGTTGTTGTTGAATTTGTTGGTGTTTTTCAAAGTTGAGGTTGTTGTTGTTTTTCAATGTTGAGGTTGTTGTTGTATTTGTAGGTGATTTCAATGTTGAGGTTGTTGTAGTTTATCAATGTTGAGGTTGTTGTTGAATTTGTTGGTGTTTTTCAAATTTGAGGTTGTTGTTGTTTTTCAATGTTGAGGTTGTTGTTGAATTTGTTGGTGTTTTTCCATGTTGAGGTTGTAGTTGTTTTTCAAAGTTGAGGTTGTTGTTAAATTTGTAGGTGTTTTTCAATGTTGAGGTTGTTGTTCAATTTGTTGGTGTTTTTCAATGTTGAAGTTGTTGTTGAATTTGTTGGTGTTTTTCAATGTTGAGGTTGTTGTTGTTTTTCAATGTTGAGGTTGTTGTTGAATTTGTTGTTGTTTTTCAATGTTGAGGTTTTTGTTGTTTTTCAATGTTGAGGTTGTTGTTGTTTTTCAATGTTGAGGTTGTTGTTGAATTTGTTGGTGTTTTTCAATGTTGAGGTTGTTGTTGTTTTTCAATGTTGAGGTTGTTGTTGTATTTGTTGGTGATTTCAATGTTGAGGTTGTTGCAGTTTTTCAATGTTGAGGTTGCTGTTGAATTTGTTGGTGTTTTTCAATGTCGAGGTTGTTGTTGAATTTGTTGGTGTTTTTCAATATTGAAGTTGTTGTTGAATTTGTTGGTGTTTTTCAATGTTGAGGTTGTTGTTGAATTTGTTGGTGTGTTTCAACGTTGAGGTTGTTGTTGTTTTTAAATGTTGAGGTTGTTGTTGAATTTGTTTGTGTTTTTCAAATTTGAGGTTGTTGTTTTTTTTTCAATGTTGAGGTGGTTGTTGAATTTGTTGGTGTTTTTCTATGTTGAGGTTGTTGTTGTTTTTCAAAGTTGAGGTTGTTGTTAAATTTGTTGGTGTTTTTCAATGTTGAGGTTGTTGAATTTGTTGGTGTTTTTCAATGTTGAGGTTGTTGTTGTTTTTCAATGTTGAGGTTGTTGTTGAATTTGTTGGTGTTTTTCAATGTTGAGGTTGTTGTTGTTTTTCAATGTTGAGGTTGTTGCTGAATTTGTTGGTGTTTTTCAATGTTGAGGTTGTTGTTGAATTTGTTGGTGTTTTTCAATGTTGAGGTTTTTGTTGTTTTTCAATTTTGAGTTTGTTGTTGAATTTGTTGGTGTTTTTCAACGTTGAGGTTGTTGTTGAATTTGTTCGTGTTTTTCATTGCTCAGGTTGTTGTTGTTTTTCAATGTTGAGGTTGTTGTTGAATTTGTTGGTGTTTTTCAATGCTGAGGTTGTTGTTGTTTTTCAATGTTGAGGTTGTTGCTGAATTTGTTGGTGTTTTTCAATGTTGAGGTTGTTGTTGAATTTGTTGGTGTTTTTCAATGTTGAGGTTGTTATTGTTTGTCAATGTTGAGGTTGTTGTTGAATTTGTTGGTGTTTTTCAACGTTGAGGATGTTGTTGAATTTGTTCGTGTTTTTCAATGCTGAGTTTGTTGTTGTTTTTCAATGTTGAGGTTGTTGTTGAATTTGTTGGTGTTTTTCAATGTTGAGGTTGTTGTAGTTTTTCAATGTTGAGGATGTTGTTGAATTTGTTGATGTTTTTCAATGTCGAGGTTGTTGTTGAATTTGTTGCTGTTTTTCAATGTTGAAGTTGTTGTTGAATTTGTTGGTGTTGTTCAATGTTGAGGTTGTTGTTGAATTTGTTGGTGTTTTTAAATGTTGAGGTTGTTGTTGAATTTGTTGGTGTTTTTCAATGTTGAGGTTGTTATTGCTTTTCAATGTTGAGGTTGTTGTTGAATTGGTTGGTGTTTTTCAATTTCGAGGTAGTTGTTGAATTTTTTGGTGTTTTTCAATGTTGAAGTTGTTGTTGAATTTGTTGGTGTTTTTCAATGTTGAGGTTGTTGTTGTTTTTCAATGTTGAGGTTGTTGTTGAATTTGTTGGTGTTTTTGAATGTTGAGGTTGTTGTTGTATTTCAATGTTGAGGTTGTTGTTGTTTTTCAATGTTGAGGTTGTTGTTGAATTTGTTGCTGTTTTTCAATGTTGAGGTTGTTGTTGTTTTTCAATGTTGACGTTGTTGTTGTATTTGTTGGTGTTTTTCAATGTTGAGGTTGTTGTAGTTTTTCAATGTTGAGGTTGTTGTTGTTTTTCAATGTTCAGGTTGTTGTTGAATTTGTTGGTGTTTTTCAATGTTGAGGTTGTTGCTGTATTTGTTGGTGTTTTTCAATGTTGAGGTTGTTGTTCAATTTGTTGGTGTTTTTCAATGTTGAAGTTGTTGTTGAATTTGTTGGTGTTTTTCAATGTTGAGGTTGTTGTTGTTTTTCAATGTTGAGGTTGTTGTTGAATTTGTTGTTGTTTTTCAATGTTGAGGTTTTTGTTGTTTTTCAATGTTGAGGTTGTTGTTGTTTTTCAATGTTGAGGTTGTTGTTGAATTTGTTGGTGTTTTTCAATGTTGAGGTTGTTGTTGTTTTTCAATGTTGAGGTTGTTGTTGTATTTGTTGGTGATTTCAATGTTGAGGTTATTGTAGTTTTTCAATGTTGAGGTTGCTGTTGAATTTGTTGGTGTTTTTCAATGCCGAGGTTGTTGTTGAATTTGTTGGTGTTTTTCAATATTGAAGTTGTTGTTGAATTTGTTGGTGTTTTTCAATGTTGAGGTTGTTGTTGAATTTGTTGGTGTTTTTCAATGTTGAGGTTGTTGTTGTTTTTAAATGTTGAGGTTGTTGTTGAATTTGTTTGTGTTTTTCAAATTTGAGGTTGTTGTTTTTTTTCAATGTTGAGGTGGTTGTTGAATTTGTTGGGGTTTTTCTATGTTGAGGTTGTTGTTGTTTTTCAAAGTTGAGGTTGTTGTTAAATTTGTTGGTGTTTTTCAATGTTGAGGTTGTTGAATTTGTTGGTGTTTTTCAATGTTGAGGTTGTTGTTGTTTTTCAAAGTTGAGGTTGTTGTTGAATTTGTTGGTGTTTTTCAATGTTGAGGTTGTTGTTGTTTTTCAATGTTGAGGTTGTTGCTGAATTTGTTGGTGTTTTTCAATGTTGAGGTTGTTGTTGAATTTGTTGGTGTTTTTCAATGTTGAGGTTGTTGTTGAATTTGTTGGTGTTTTTCAATGTTGAGGTTTTTGTTGTTTTTCAATTTTGAGGTTGTTGTTGAATTTGTTGGTGTTTTTCAACGTTGAGGTTGTTGTTGAATTTGTTCGTGTTTTTCATTGCTCAGGTTGTTGTTGTTTTTCAATGTTGAGGTTGTTGTTGAATTTGTTGGTGTTTTTCAATGCTGAGGTTGTTGTTGTTTTTCAATGTTGAGGTTGTTGCTGAATTTGTTGGTGTTTTTCAATGTTGAGGTTGTTGTTGAATTTGTTGGTGTTTTTCAATGTTGAGGTTGTTATTGTTTGTCAATGTTGAGGTTGTTGTTGAATTTGTTGGTGTTTTTCAACGTTGAGGATGTTGTTGAATTTGTTCGTGTTTTTCAATGCTGAGTTTGTTGTTGTTTTTCAATGTTGAGGTTGTTGTTGAATTTGTTGGTGTTTTTCAATGTTGAGGTTGTTGTAGTTTTTCAATGTTGAGGATGTTGTTGAATTTGTTGATGTTTTTCAATGTCGAGGTTGTTGTTGAATTTGTTGCTGTTTTTCAATGTTGAAGTTGTTGTTGAATTTGTTGGTGTTGTTCAATGTTGAGGTTGTTGTTGAATTTGTTGGTGTTTTTAAATATTGAGGTTGTTGTTGAATTTGTTGGTGTTTTTCAATGTTGAGGTTGTTATTGCTTTTCAATGTTGAGGTTGTTGTTGAATTGGTTGGTGTTTTTCAATTTCGAGGTAGTTGTTGAATTTTTTGGTGTTTTTCAATGTTGAAGTTGTTGTTGAATTTGTTGGTGTTTTTCAATGTTGAGGTTGTTGTTGTTTTTCAATGTTGAGGTTGTTGTTGAATTTGTTGGTGTTTTTGAATGTTGAGGTTGTTGTTGTATTTCAATGTTGAGGTTGTTGTTGTTTTTCAATGTTGAGGTTGTTGTTGAATTTGTTGCTGTTTTTCAATGTTGAGGTTGTTGTTGTTTTTCAATGTTGACGTTGTTGTTGTATTTGTTGGTGTTTTTCAATGTTGAGGTTGTTGTAGTTTTTCAATGTTGAGGTTGTTGTTTTTCAATGTTCAGGTTGTTGTTGAATTTGTTGGTGTTTTTCAATGTTGAGGTTGTTGCTGTATTTGTTGGTGTTTTTCAATGTTGAGGTTGTTGTTCAATTTGTTGGTGTTTTTCAATGTTGAAGTTGTTGAATTTGTTGGTGTTTTTCAATGTTGAGGTTGTTGTTGTTTTTCAATGTTGAGGTTGTTGTTAAATTTGTTGTTGTTTTTCAATGTTGAGGTTTTTGTTGTTTTTCAATGTTGAGGTTGTTGTTGTTTTTCAATGTTGAGGTTGTTGTTGAATTTGTTGGTGTTTTTCAATGTTGAGGTTGTTGTTGTTTTTCAATGTTGAGGTTGTTGTTGTATTTGTTGGTGATTTCAATGTTGAGGTTGTTGTAGTTTTTCAATGTTGAGGTTGCTGTTGAATTTGTTGGTGTTTTTCAATGTCGAGGTTGTTGTTGAATTTGTTGGTGTTTTTCAATATTGAAGTTGTTGTTGAATTTGTTGGTGTTTTTCAATGTTGAGGTTGTTGTTGAATTTGTTGGTGTTTTTCAATGTTGAGTTTGTTGTTGTTTTTAAATGTTGAGGTTGTTGTTGAATTTGTTTGTGTTTTTCAAATTTGAGGTTGTTGTTTTTTTTCAATGTTGAGGTGGTTGTTGAATTTGTTGGTGTTTTTCTATGTTGATGTTGTTGTTGTTTTTCAAAGTTGAGGTTGTTGTTAAATTTGTTGGTGTTTTTCAATGTTGAGGTTGTTGAATTTGTTGGTGTTTTTCAATGTTGAGGTTGTTGTTTTTCAAAGTTGAGGTTGTTGTTGAATTTGTTGGTGTTTTTCAATGTTGAGGTTGTTGTTGTTTTTCAATGTTGAGGTTGTTGCTGAATTTGTTGGTGTTTTTCAATGTTGAGGTTGTTGTTGAATTTGTTGGTGTTTTTCAATGTTGAGGTTTTTGTTGTTTTTCAATTTTGAGGTTGTTGTTGAATTTGTTGGTGTTTTTCAACGTTGAGGTTGTTGTTGAATTTGTTCGTGTTTTTCGTTGCTCAGGTTGTTGTTGTTTTTCAATGTTGAGGTTGTTGTTGAATTTGTTGGTGTTTTTCAATGCTGAGGTTGTTGTTGTTTTTCAATGTTGAGGTTGTTGCTGAATTTGTTGGTGTTTTTCAATGTTGAGGTTGTTGTTGAATTTGTTGGTGTTTTTCAATGTTGAGGTTGTTATTGTTTGTCAATGTTGAGGTTGTTGTTGAATTTGTTGGTGTTTTTCAACGTTGAGGTTGTTGTTGAATTTGTTCGTGTTTTTCAATGCTGAGTTTGTTGTTGTTTTTCAATGTTGAGGATGTTGTTGAATTTGTTGGTGTTTTTCAATGTTGAGGTTGTTGTAGTTTTTCAATGTTGAGGATGTTGTTGAATTTGTTGATGTTTTTCAATGTCGAGGTTGTTGTTGAATTTGTTGCTGTTTTTCAATGTTGAAGTTGTTGTTGAATTTGTTGGTGTTGTTCAATGTTGAGGTTGTTTTTGAATTTGTTGGTGTTTTTAAATGTTGAGGTTGTTGTTGAATTTGTTGGTGTTTTTCAATGTTGAGGTTGTTATTGCTTTTCAATGTTGAGGTTGTTGTTGAATTGGTTGGTGTTTTTCAATTTCGAGGTAGTTGTTGAATTTTTTGGTGTTTTTCAATGTTGAAGTTGTTGTTGAATTTGTTGGTGTTTTTCAATTTTGAGGTTGTTGTTGTTTTTCAGTGTTGAGGTTGTTGTTGAATTTGTTGGTGTTTTTGAATGTTGAGGTTGTTGTTGTATTTCAATGTTGAGGTTGTTGTTGTTTTTCAATGTTGAGGTTGTTGTTGAATTTGTTGCTGTTTTTCAATGTTGAGGTTGTTGTTGTTTTTCAATGTTGACGTTGTTGTTGTATTTGTTGGTGTTTTTCAATGTTGAGGTTGTTGTAGTTTTTCAATGTTGAGGTTGTTGTTGTTTTTCAATGTTCAGGTTGTTGTTGAATTTGTTGGTGTTTTTCAATGTTGAGGTTGTTGCTGTATTTGTTGGTGTTTTTCAATGTTGTGGTTGTTGTAGTTTTTCAATGTTGAGGTTGTTGTTGAATTTGTTGGTGTTTTTCAATGACGAGGTTGTTGTTGAATTTGTTGGTTTTTTTCAATGTTGAAGTTGTTGTTGAATTTGTTTGTGTTTTTCAATGTTGAGGTTGTTGTTGAATTTGTTGGTGTTTTTCAATGTTGAGGTTGTTGTTGCTTTCCAATGTTGAGGTTGTTGTTGAATTTGTTGGTGTTTTTCAATGTTGAGGTTGTTGTTGTTTTTCAATGTTGAGGTTGTTGTTGAATTTGTTGGTGTTTTTCATTTTCGAGATTGTTGTTGAATTTGTTGGTGTTTTTCAATGTTGAAGTTGTTGTTGAATTTGTTGTTGTTTTTCAATGTTGAGGTTGTTGTTGTTTTTCAATGTTGAGGTTGTTGTTGAATTTGTTGGTGTTTTTCAATGTTGAGGTTGTTGTTGTTTTTCAATGTTGAGGTTGTTGTGGTTTTTCAATGTTGAGGTTGTTGTTGAATTTGTTGGTGTTTTTCAATGTCGAGGTAGTTGTTGAATTTGTTGGTGTTTTTCAATGTTGAAGTTGTTTTAGTTTTTCAATGTTGAGGTTGTTGTTGAATTTGTTGGTGTTTTTCAATGTCGAGGTAGTTGTTGAATTTGTTGGTTTTTTCAATGTTGAAGTTGTTGTTGAATTTGTTGGTGTTTTTCAATGTTGAGGTTGTTGTTGTTTTTCAATGTTGAGGTTGTTGTTGAATTTGTTGGTGTTTTTCATTTTCGAGGTTGTTGTTGAATTTGTTGGTGTTTTTCAATGTTGAAGTTGTTGTTGAATTTGTTGTTGTTTTTCAATGTTGAGGTTGTTGTTGTTTTTCAATGTTGAGGTTGTTGTTGAATTTGTTGTTGTTTTTCAATGTTGAGGTTGTTGTTGTTTTTCAATGTTGAGGTTGTTGCTGAATTTGTTGGTGTTTTTCAATGTTGAGGTTGTTGCTGTATTTGTTGGTGTTTTTCAATGTTGAGGTTGTTGTTGTTTTTCAATGTTGAGGTTGTTGCTGAATTTGTTGGTGTTTTTCAATGTTGAGGTTGTTGTTGTTTTTCAATGTTGAGGTTGTTGTTGAATTTGTTGGTGTTTTTCCATGTTGAGGTTGTTGTTGTTTTTCAAAGTTGAGGTTGTTGTTAAACTTGTTGGTGTTTTTCAATGTTGAGCTTGTTGTTGAATTTGTTGCTGTTTTTCATTGTTGAGGTTGTTGTTGAATTTGTTGGTGTTTTTCAATGTTGAGGTTGTTGTTGTTTTTCAATGTTGAGGTTGTTGTTGAATTTGTTGGTGTTTTTCAATGTTGAGGTTGTTGTTGTTTTTCAATGTTGAGGTTGTTGTTGTTTTTCAATGTTGAGGTTGTTGTTGAATTTGTTGGTGTTTTTCAATGTCGAGGTAGTTGTTGAATTTGTTGGTGTTTTTCAATGTTGAAGTTGTTTTAGTTTTTCAATTTTGAGGTTGTTGTTGAATTTGTTGGTGTTTTTCAATGTCGAGGTAGTTGTTGAATTTGTTGGTTTTTTCAATGTTGAAGTTGTTGTTGAATTTGTTGGTGTTTTTCAATGTTGAGGTTGTTGTTGTTTTTCAATGTTGAGGTTGTAGTTGAATTTGTTGGTGTTTTTCATTTTCGAGGTTGTTGTTGAATTTGTTGGTGTTTTTCAATGTTGAAGTTGTTGTTGAATTTGTTGTTGTTTTTCAATGTTGAGGTTGTTGTTGTTTTTCAATGTTGAGGTTGTTGTTGAATTTGTTGGTGTTTTTCAATGTTGAGGTTGTTGTTGAATTTGTTGGTGTTTTTCAATGTTGAGGTTGTTGTTGTTTTTCAATAATGAGGTTGTTGTTGAATTTGTTTGTGTTTTTCAATGTTGAGGTTGGTGTTGAATTTGTTTGTATTTTTCAATGTTGAGGTTGTTGTTGTTTTTCAATATTGAGGTTGTTGTTGAATTTGTTGGTGTTTTTCAATGTTGAGGTTGTTGTTGAATTTGTTGGTGTTTTTCAATGTTGAGGTTGTTGTTGAATTTGTTGGTGTTTTTCAATGTTGAGGTTGTCGTTGTTTTTCAATGTTGAGGTTGTTGTTGAAATTGATGGCGTTTTTCAATGTCGAGGTTGTTGTTGAATTTGTTGGTGTTTTTCAATGCTGAAGTTGTTGTTGAATTTGTTGGTGTTTTTGAATGTTGAGGTTGTTGTTTTTCAATGTTGAGGTTGTTGTTGAATTTGTTGGTGTTTTTCAATGTTGAGGTTGTTGTTGTTTTTCAATGCTGAGGTTGTTGTTGAGTTTGTTGGTGTTTTTCAATGTTGAGGTTCTGGTTGAATTTGTTGGTGTTTTTCTGTGTTGAGGTTGTTGTTGTTTTTCAATGTTGATTTTGTTGAATTTTTTGGTGTTTTTCAATGTTGAGTTTGTTGTTGTTTTTCAATGTTGAGGTTGTTGTTGAATTTGTTGGTGTTTCTCAATGTTGAGGTTGTTGTTGAATTTGTTGGTGTTTTTCCATGTTGAGGGTGTTGTTGTTTTTCAAAGTTGAGGTTGTTGTTAAATTTGTTGGGGTTTTTCAATGTTGAGGTTGTTGTCGAATTTGTTGGTGTTTTTCATTGTTGAGGTTGTTGTTGAATTTGTTGGTGTTTTTCAATGTTGAGGTTGTTGTTGTTTTTCAATGTTGAGGTTGTTGTTGAATTTGTTGGTGTTTTTCAATGTTGAGGTTGTTGTTGTTTTTCAATGTTGAGGTTGTTGTTGAATTTGTTGGTGTTTTTCCATGTTGAGGTTGTTGTTGTTTTTCAAAGTTGAGGTTGTTGTTAAACTTGTTGGTGTTTTTCAATGTTGAGGTTGTTGTTGAATTTGTTGCTGTTTTTCATTGTTGAGGTTGTTGTTGAATTTGTTGGTGTTTTTCAATGTTGAGGTTGTTGTTGTTTTTCAATGTTGAGGTTGTTGTTGAATTTGTTGGTGTTTTTCAATGTTGAGGTTGTTGTTGTTTTTCAATGTTGAGGTTGTTGTTGAATTTGTTGGTGTTTTTCAATTTCGAGGTTGTTGTTGAATTTGTTGGTGTTTTTCAATGTTGAAGTTGTTGTTGAATTTGTTGGTGTTTTTCAATGTTGAGGTTGTTGTTGTTTTTCAATGTTGAGGTTGTTGTTGTTATTCAATGTTGAGGTTGTTGTTGTATTTGTTGCTGGTTTTCAACGTTGAGGTTGTTGTTTTTTTTCAATGTTGAGGTGCTTGTTGAATTTGTTGGTGTTTTTCTATGTTGAGGTTGTTGTTGTTTTTCAAAGTTGAGGTTGTTGTTAAATTTGTTGGTGTTTTTCAATGTTGAGGTTGCTGAATTTGTTGGTGTTTTTCAATGTTGAGGTTGTTGTTGTTTTTCAATGTTGAGGTTGTTGTTGAATTTGTTGTTGTTTTTCAATGTTGAGGTTGTTGTTGTTTTTCAATGTTGAGGTTGTTGTTGAATTTGTTGTTGTTTTTCAATGTTGAGGTTGTTGTTGTTTTTCAATGTTGAGGTTGTTGCTGAATTTGTTGGTGTTTTTCAATGTTGAGGTTGTTGCTGTATTTGTTGGTGTTTTTCAATGTTGTGGTTGTTGTAGTTTTTCAATGTTGAGGTTGTTGTTGAATTTGTTGGTGTTTTTCAATGACGAGGTTGTTGTTGAATTTGTTGGTTTTTTTCAATGTTGAAGTTGTTGTTGAATTTGTTTGTGTTTTTCAATGTTGAGGTTGTTGTTGAATTTGTTGGTGTTTTTCAATGTTGAGGTTGTTGTTGTTTTCCAATGTTGAGGTTGTTGTTGAATTTGTTGGTGTTTTTCAATGTTGAGGTTGCTGTTGTTTTTCAATGTTGAGGTTGTTGTTGAATTTGTTGGTGTTTTTCATTTTCGAGATTGTTGTTGAATTTGTTGGTGTTTTTCAATGTTGAAGTTGTTGTTGAATTTGTTGTTGTTTTTCAATGTTGAGGTTGTTGTTGTTTTTCAATGTTGAGGTTGTTGTTGAATTTGTTGGTGTTTTTCAATGTTGAGGTTGTTGTTGTTTTTCAATGTTGAGGTTGTTGTTGTTTTTCAATGTTGAGGTTGTTGTTGAATTTGTTGGTGTTTTTCAATGTCGAGGTAGTTGTTGAATTTGTTGGTGTTTTTCAGTGTTGAAGTTGTTTTAGTTTTTCAATGTTGAGGTTGTTGTTGAATTTGTTGGTGTTTTTCAATGTCGAGGTAGTTGTTGAATTTGTTGGTTTTTTCAATTTTGAAGTTGTTGTTGAATTTGTTGGTGTTTTTCAATGTTGAGGTTGTTGTTGTTTTTCAATGTTGAGGTTGTTGTTGAATTTGTTGGTGTTTTTCATTTTCGAGGTTGTTGTTGAATTTGTTGGTGTTTTTCAATGTTGAAGTTGTTGTTGAATTTGTTGTTGTTTTTCAATGTTGAAGTTGTTGTTGTTTTTCAATGTTGAGGTTGTTGTTGAATTTGTTGGTGTTTTTCAATGTTGAGGTGGTTGTTGAATTTGTTGGTGTTTTTCTATGTTGATGTTGTTGTTGTTTTTCAAAGTTGAGGTTGTTGTTAAATTTGTTGGTGTTTTTCAATGTTGAGGTTGTTGAATTTGTTGGTGTTTTTCAATGTTGAGGTTGTTGTTTTTCAAAGTTGAGGTTGTTGTTGAATTTGTTGGTGTTTTTCAATGTTGAGGTTGTTGTTGTTTTTCAATGTTGAGGTTGTTGCTGAATTTGTTGGTGTTTTTCAATGTTGAGGTTGTTGTTGAATTTGTTGGTGTTTTTCAATGTTGAGGTTTTTGTTGTTTTTCAATTTTGAGGTTGTTGTTGAATTTGTTGGTGTTTTTCAACGTTGAGGTTGTTGTTGAATTTGTTCGTGTTTTTCATTGCTCAGGTTGTTGTTGTTTTTCAATGTTGAGGTTGTTGTTGAATTTGTTGGTGTTTTTCAATGCTGAGGTTGTTGTTGTTTTTCAATGTTGAGGTTGTTGCTGAATTTGTTGGTGTTTTTCAATGTTGAGGTTGTTGTTGAATTTGTTGGTGTTTTTCAATGTTGAGGTTGTTATTGTTTGTCAATGTTGAGGTTGTTGTTGAATTTGTTGGTGTTTTTCAACGTTGAGGTTGTTGTTGAATTTGTTCGTGTTTTTCAATGCTGAGTTTGTTGTTGTTTTTCAATGTTGAGGATGTTGTTGAATTTGTTGGTGTTTTTCAATGTTGAGGTTGTTGTAGTTTTTCAATGTTGAGGATGTTGTTGAATTTGTTGATGTTTTTCAATGTCGAGGTTGTTGTTGAATTTGTTGCTGTTTTTCAATGTTGAAGTTGTTGTTGAATTTGTTGGTGTTGTTCAATGTTGAGGTTGTTTTTGAATTTGTTGGTGTTTTTAAATGTTGAGGTTGTTGTTGAATTTGTTGGTGTTTTTCAATGTTGAGGTTGTTATTGCTTTTCAATGTTGAGGTTGTTGTTGAATTGGTTGGTGTTTTTCAATTTCGAGGTAGTTGTTGAATTTTTTGGTGTTTTTCAATGTTGAAGTTGTTGTTGAATTTGTTGGTGTTTTTCAATTTTGAGGTTGTTGTTGTTTTTCAATGTTGAGGTTGTTGTTGAATTTGTTGGTGTTTTTGAATGTTGAGGTTGTTGTTGTATTTCAATGTTGAGGTTGTTGTTGTTTTTCAATGTTGAGGTTGTTGTTGAATTTGTTGCTGTTTTTCAATGTTGAGGTTGTTGTTGTTTTTCAATGTTGACGTTGTTGTTGTATTTGTTGGTGTTTTTCAATGTTGAGGTTGTTGTAGTTTTTCAATGTTGAGGTTGTTGTTGTTTTTCAATGTTCAGGTTGTTGTTGAATTTGTTGGTGTTTTTCAATGTTGAGGTTGTTGCTGTATTTGTTGGTGTTTTTCAATGTTGTGGTTGTTGTAGTTTTTCAATGTTGAGGTTGTTGTTGAATTTGTTGGTGTTTTTCAATGACGAGGTTGTTGTTGAATTTGTTGGTTTTTTTCAATGTTGAAGTTGTTGTTGAATTTGTTTGTGTTTTTCAATGTTGAGGTTGTTGTTGAATTTGTTGGTGTTTTTCAATGTTGAGGTTGTTGTTGCTTTCCAATGTTGAGGTTGTTGTTGAATTTGTTGGTGTTTTTCAATGTTGAGGTTGTTGTTGTTTTTCAATGTTGAGGTTGTTGTTGAATTTGTTGGTGTTTTTCATTTTCGAGATTGTTGTTGAATTTGTTGGTGTTTTTCAATGTTGAAGTTGTTGTTGAATTTGTTGTTGTTTTTCAATGTTGAGGTTGTTGTTGTTTTTCAATGTTGAGGTTGTTGTTGAATTTGTTGGTGTTTTTCAATGTTGAGGTTGTTGTTGTTTTTCAATGTTGAGGTTGTTGTTGTTTTTCAATGTTGAGGTTGTTGTTGAATTTGTTGGTGTTTTTCAATGTCGAGGTAGTTGTTGAATTTGTTGGTGTTTTTCAATGTTGAAGTTGTTTTAGTTTTTCAATGTTGAGGTTGTTGTTGAATTTGTTGGTGTTTTTCAATGTCGAGGTAGTTGTTGAATTTGTTGGTTTTTTCAATGTTGAAGTTGTTGTTGAATTTGTTGGTGTTTTTCAATGTTGAGGTTGTTGTTGTTTTTCAATGTTGAGGTTGTTGTTGAATTTGTTGGTGTTTTTCATTTTCGAGGTTGTTGTTGAATTTGTTGGTGTTTTTCAATGTTGAAGTTGTTGTTGAATTTGTTGTTGTTTTTCAATGTTGAGGTTGTTGTTGTTTTTCAATGTTGAGGTTGTTGTTGAATTTGTTGTTGTTTTTCAATGTTGAGGTTGTTGTTGTTTTTCAATGTTGAGGTTGTTGCTGAATTTGTTGGTGTTTTTCAATGTTGAGGTTGTTGCTGTATTTGTTGGTGTTTTTCAATGTTGAGGTTGTTGTTGTTTTTCAATGTTGAGGTTGTTGCTGAATTTGTTGGTGTTTTTCAATGTTGAGGTTGTTGTTGTTTTTCAATGTTGAGGTTGTTGTTGAATTTGTTGGTGTTTTTCCATGTTGAGGTTGTTGTTGTTTTTCAAAGTTGAGGTTGTTGTTAAACTTGTTGGTGTTTTTCAATGTTGAGCTTGTTGTTGAATTTGTTGCTGTTTTTCATTGTTGAGGTTGTTGTTGAATTTGTTGGTGTTTTTCAATGTTGAGGTTGTTGTTGTTTTTCAATGTTGAGGTTGTTGTTGAATTTGTTGGTGTTTTTCAATGTTGAGGTTGTTGTTGTTTTTCAATGTTGAGGTTGTTGTTGTTTTTCAATGTTGAGGTTGTTGTTGAATTTGTTGGTGTTTTTCAATGTCGAGGTAGTTGTTGAATTTGTTGGTGTTTTTCAATGTTGAAGTTGTTTTAGTTTTTCAATTTTGAGGTTGTTGTTGAATTTGTTGGTGTTTTTCAATGTCGAGGTAGTTGTTGAATTTGTTGGTTTTTTCAATGTTGAAGTTGTTGTTGAATTTGTTGGTGTTTTTCAATGTTGAGGTTGTTGTTGTTTTTCAATGTTGAGGTTGTAGTTGAATTTGTTGGTGTTTTTCATTTTCGAGGTTGTTGTTGAATTTGTTGGTGTTTTTCAATGTTGAAGTTGTTGTTGAATTTGTTGTTGTTTTTCAATGTTGAGGTTGTTGTTGTTTTTCAATGTTGAGGTTGTTGTTGAATTTGTTGGTGTTTTTCAATGTTGAGGTTGTTGTTGAATTTGTTGGTGTTTTTCAATGTTGAGGTTGTTGTTGTTTTTCAATAATGAGGTTGTTGTTGAATTTGTTTGTGTTTTTCAATGTTGAGGTTGGTGTTGAATTTGTTTGTATTTTTCAATGTTGAGGTTGTTGTTGTTTTTCAATATTGAGGTTGTTGTTGAATTTGTTGGTGTTTTTCAATGTTGAGGTTGTTGTTGAATTTGTTGGTGTTTTTCAATGTTGAGGTTGTTGTTGAATTTGTTGGTGTTTTTCAATGTTGAGGTTGTCGTTGTTTTTCAATGTTGAGGTTGTTGTTGAAATTGATGGCGTTTTTCAATGTCGAGGTTGTTGTTGAATTTGTTGGTGTTTTTCAATGTTGAGGTTGTTGTTGTTTTTCAATGTTGAGGTTGTAGTTGAATTTGTTGGTGTTTTTCATTTTCGAGGTTGTTGTTGAATTTGTTGGTGTTTTTCAATGTTGAAGTTGTTGTTGAATTTGTTGTTGTTTTTCAATGTTGAGGTTGTTGTTGTTTTTCAATGTTGAGGTTGTTGTTGAATTTGTTGGTGTTTTTCAATGTTGAGGTTGTTGTTGAATTTGTTGGTGTTTTTCAATGTTGAGGTTGTTGTTGTTTTTCAATAATGAGGTTGTTGTTGAATTTGTTTGTGTTTTTCAATGTTGAGGTTGGTGTTGAATTTGTTTGTATTTTTCAATGTTGAGGTTGTTGTTGTTTTTCAATATTGAGGTTGTTGTTGAATTTGTTGGTGTTTTTCAATGTTGAGGTTGTTGTTGAATTTGTTGGTGTTTTTCAATGTTGAGGTTGTTGTTGAATTTGTTGGTGTTTTTCAATGTTGAGGTTGTCGTTGTTTTTCAATGTTGAGGTTGTTGTTGAAATTGATGGCGTTTTTCAATGTCGAGGTTGTTGTTGAATTTGTTGGTGTTTTTCAATGCTGAAGTTGTTGTTGAATTTGTTGGTGTTTTTGAATGTTGAGGTTGTTGTTTTTCAATGTTGAGGTTGTTGTTGAATTTGTTGGTGTTTTTCAATGTTGAGGTTGTTGTTGTTTTTCAATGCTGAGGTTGTTGTTGAGTTTGTTGGTGTTTTTCAATGTTGAGGTTCTGGTTGAATTTGTTGGTGTTTTTCTGTGTTGAGGTTGTTGTTGTTTTTCAATGTTGATTTTGTTGAATTTTTTGGTGTTTTTCAATGTTGAGTTTGTTGTTGTTTTTCAATGTTGAGGTTGTTGTTGAATTTGTTGGTGTTTCTCAATGTTGAGGTTGTTGTTGAATTTGTTGGTGTTTTTCCATGTTGAGGGTGTTGTTGTTTTTCAAAGTTGAGGTTGTTGTTAAATTTGTTGGGGTTTTTCAATGTTGAGGTTGTTGTCGAATTTGTTGGTGTTTTTCATTGTTGAGGTTGTTGTTGAATTTGTTGGTGTTTTTCAATGTTGAGGTTGTTGTTGTTTTTCAATGTTGAGGTTGTTGTTGAATTTGTTGGTGTTTTTCAATGTTGAGGTTGTTGTTGTTTTTCAATGTTGAGGTTGTTGTTGAATTTGTTGGTGTTTTTCCATGTTGAGGTTGTTGTTGTTTTTCAAAGTTGAGGTTGTTGTTAAACTTGTTGGTGTTTTTCAATGTTGAGGTTGTTGTTGAATTTGTTGCTGTTTTTCATTGTTGAGGTTGTTGTTGAATTTGTTGGTGTTTTTCAATGTTGAGGTTGTTGTTGTTTTTCAATGTTGAGGTTGTTGTTGAATTTGTTGGTGTTTTTCAATGTTGAGGTTGTTGTTGTTTTTCAATGTTGAGGTTGTTGTTGAATTTGTTGGTGTTTTTCAATTTCGAGGTTGTTGTTGAATTTGTTGGTGTTTTTCAATGTTGAAGTTGTTGTTGAATTTGTTGGTGTTTTTCAATGTTGAGGTTGTTGTTGTTTTTCAATGTTGAGGTTGTTGTTGTTATTCAATGTTGAGGTTGTTGTTGTATTTGTTGCTGGTTTTCAACGTTGAGGTTGTTGTTTTTTTTCAATGTTGAGGTGCTTGTTGAATTTGTTGGTGTTTTTCTATGTTGAGGTTGTTGTTGTTTTTCAAAGTTGAGGTTGTTGTTAAATTTGTTGGTGTTTTTCAATGTTGAGGTTGCTGAATTTGTTGGTGTTTTTCAATGTTGAGGTTGTTGTTGTTTTTCAATGTTGAGGTTGTTGTTGAATTTGTTGTTGTTTTTCAATGTTGAGGTTGTTGTTGTTTTTCAATGTTGAGGTTGTTGTTGAATTTGTTGTTGTTTTTCAATGTTGAGGTTGTTGTTGTTTTTCAATGTTGAGGTTGTTGCTGAATTTGTTGGTGTTTTTCAATGTTGAGGTTGTTGCTGTATTTGTTGGTGTTTTTCAATGTTGTGGTTGTTGTAGTTTTTCAATGTTGAGGTTGTTGTTGAATTTGTTGGTGTTTTTCAATGACGAGGTTGTTGTTGAATTTGTTGGTTTTTTTCAATGTTGAAGTTGTTGTTGAATTTGTTTGTGTTTTTCAATGTTGAGGTTGTTGTTGAATTTGTTGGTGTTTTTCAATGTTGAGGTTGTTGTTGTTTTCCAATGTTGAGGTTGTTGTTGAATTTGTTGGTGTTTTTCAATGTTGAGGTTGCTGTTGTTTTTCAATGTTGAGGTTGTTGTTGAATTTGTTGGTGTTTTTCATTTTCGAGATTGTTGTTGAATTTGTTGGTGTTTTTCAATGTTGAAGTTGTTGTTGAATTTGTTGTTGTTTTTCAATGTTGAGGTTGTTGTTGTTTTTCAATGTTGAGGTTGTTGTTGAATTTGTTGGTGTTTTTCAATGTTGAGGTTGTTGTTGTTTTTCAATGTTGAGGTTGTTGTTGTTTTTCAATG
This sequence comes from Isurus oxyrinchus, assembly GCA_026770705.1. Lineage (NCBI taxonomy): Eukaryota > Metazoa > Chordata > Chondrichthyes > Lamniformes > Lamnidae > Isurus > Isurus oxyrinchus. The sequence continues at coordinate 171,453 of JANJGN010000516.1, read as the reverse complement.
TTGAGGTTGTTGTTGAATTTGTTGGTGTTTTTCAATGTCGAGGTAGTTGTTGAATTTGTTGGTGTTTTTCAGTGTTGAAGTTGTTTTAGTTTTTCAATGTTGAGGTTGTTGTTGAATTTGTTGGTGTTTTTCAATGTCGAGGTAGTTGTTGAATTTGTTGGTTTTTTCAATTTTGAAGTTGTTGTTGAATTTGTTGGTGTTTTTCAATGTTGAGGTTGTTGTTGTTTTTCAATGTTGAGGTTGTTGTTGAATTTGTTGGTGTTTTTCATTTTCGAGGTTGTTGTTGAATTTGTTGGTGTTTTTCAATGTTGAAGTTGTTGTTGAATTTGTTGTTGTTTTTCAATGTTGAAGTTGTTGTTGTTTTTCAATGTTGAGGTTGTTGTTGAATTTGTTGGTGTTTTTCAATGTTGAGGTGGTTGTTGAATTTGTTGGTGTTTTTCTATGTTGATGTTGTTGTTGTTTTTCAAAGTTGAGGTTGTTGTTAAATTTGTTGGTGTTTTTCAATGTTGAGGTTGTTGAATTTGTTGGTGTTTTTCAATGTTGAGGTTGTTGTTTTTCAAAGTTGAGGTTGTTGTTGAATTTGTTGGTGTTTTTCAATGTTGAGGTTGTTGTTGTTTTTCAATGTTGAGGTTGTTGCTGAATTTGTTGGTGTTTTTCAATGTTGAGGTTGTTGTTGAATTTGTTGGTGTTTTTCCATGTTGAGGTTGTTGTTGTATTTCAAAGTTGAGGTTGTTGTTAAATTTGTTGGTGTTTTTCAATGTTGAGGTTTTTGTTGTTTTTCAATTTTGAGGTTGTTGTTGAATTTGTTGGTGTTTTTCAACGTTGAGGTTGTTGTTGAATTTGTTCGTGTTTTTCATTGCTCAGGTTGTTGTTGTTTTTCAATGTTGAGGTTGTTGTTGAATTTGTTGGTGTTTTTCAATGCTGAGGTTGTTGTTGTTTTTCAATGTTGAGGTTGTTGCTGAATTTGTTGGTGTTTTTCAATGTTGAGGTTGTTGTTGAATTTGTTGGTGTTTTTCAATGTTGAGGTTGTTATTGTTTGTCAATGTTGAGGTTGTTGTTGAATTTGTTGGTGTTTTTCAACGTTGAGGTTGTTGTTGAATTTGTTCGTGTTTTTCAATGCTGAGTTTGTTGTTGTTTTTCAATGTTGAGGATGTTGTTGAATTTGTTGGTGTTTTTCAATGTTGAGGTTGTTGTAGTTTTTCAATGTTGAGGATGTTGTTGAATTTGTTGATGTTTTTCAATGTCGAGGTTGTTGTTGAATTTGTTGCTGTTTTTCAATGTTGAAGTTGTTGTTGAATTTGTTGGTGTTGTTCAATGTTGAGGTTGTTTTTGAATTTGTTGGTGTTTTTAAATGTTGAGGTTGTTGTTGAATTTGTTGGTGTTTTTCAATGTTGAGGTTGTTATTGCTTTTCAATGTTGAGGTTGTTGTTGAATTGGTTGGTGTTTTTAAATTTCGAGGTAGTTGTTGAATTTTTTGGTGTTTTTCAATGTTGAAGTTGTTGTTGAATTTGTTGGTGTTTTTCAATTTTGAGGTTGTTGTTGTTTTTCAATGTTGAGGTTGTTGTTGAATTTGTTGGTGTTTTTGAATGTTGAGGTTGTTGTTGTATTTCAATGTTGAGGTTGTTGTTGTTTTTCAATGTTGAGGTTGTTGTTGAATTTGTTGCTGTTTTTCAATGTTGAGGTTGTTGTTGTTTTTCAATGTTGACGTTGTTGTTGTATTTGTTGGTGTTTTTCAATGTTGAGGTTGTTGTAGTTTTTCAATGTTGAGGTTGTTGTTGTTTTTCAATGTTCAGGTTGTTGTTGAATTTGTTGGTGTTTTTCAATGTTGAGGTTGTTGCTGTATTTGTTGGTGTTTTTCAATGTTGTGGTTGTTGTAGTTTTTCAATGTTGAGGTTGTTGTTGAATTTGTTGGTGTTTTTCAATGACGAGGTTGTTGTTGAATTTGTTGGTTTTTTTCAATGTTGAAGTTGTTGTTGAATTTGTTTGTGTTTTTCAATGTTGAGGTTGTTGTTGAATTTGTTGGTGTTTTTCAATGTTGAGGTTGTTGTTGCTTTCCAATGTTGAGGTTGTTGTTGAATTTGTTGGTGTTTTTCAATGTTGAGGTTGTTGTTGTTTTTCAATGTTGAGGTTGTTGTTGAATTTGTTGGTGTTTTTCATTTTCGAGATTGTTGTTGAATTTGTTGGTGTTTTTCAATGTTGAAGTTGTTGTTGAATTTGTTGTTGTTTTTCAATGTTGAGGTTGTTGTTGTTTTTCAATGTTGAGGTTGTTGTTGAATTTGTTGGTGTTTTTCAATGTTGAGGTTGTTGTTGTTTTTCAATGTTGAGGTTGTTGTTGTTTTTCAATGTTGAGGTTGTTGTTGAATTTGTTGGTGTTTTTCAATGTCGAGGTAGTTGTTGAATTTGTTGGTGTTTTTCAATGTTGAAGTTGTTTTAGTTTTTCAATGTTGAGGTTGTTGTTGAATTTGTTGGTGTTTTTCAATGTCGAGGTAGTTGTTGAATTTGTTGGTTTTTTCAATGTTGAAGTTGTTGTTGAATTTGTTGGTGTTTTTCAATGTTGAGGTTGTTGTTGTTTTTCAATGTTGAGGTTGTTGTTGAATTTGTTGGTGTTTTTCATTTTCGAGGTTGTTGTTGAATTTGTTGGTGTTTTTCAATGTTGAAGTTGTTGTTGAATTTGTTGTTGTTTTTCAATGTTGAGGTTGTTGTTGTTTTTCAATGTTGAGGTTGTTGTTGAATTTGTTGTTGTTTTTCAATGTTGAGGTTGTTGTTGTTTTTCAATGTTGAGGTTGTTGCTGAATTTGTTGGTGTTTTTCAATGTTGAGGTTGTTGCTGTATTTGTTGGTGTTTTTCAATGTTGAGGTTGTTGTTGTTTTTCAATGTTGAGGTTGTTGCTGAATTTGTTGGTGTTTTTCAATGTTGAGGTTGTTGTTGTTTTTCAATGTTGAGGTTGTTGTTGAATTTGTTGGTGTTTTTCCATGTTGAGGTTGTTGTTGTTTTTCAAAGTTGAGGTTGTTGTTAAACTTGTTGGTGTTTTTCAATGTTGAGCTTGTTGTTGAATTTGTTGCTGTTTTTCATTGTTGAGGTTGTTGTTGAATTTGTTGGTGTTTTTCAATGTTGAGGTTGTTGTTGTTTTTCAATGTTGAGGTTGTTGTTGAATTTGTTGGTGTTTTTCAATGTTGAGGTTGTTGTTGTTTTTCAATGTTGAGGTTGTTGTTGTTTTTCAATGTTGAGGTTGTTGTTGAATTTGTTGGTGTTTTTCAATGTCGAGGTAGTTGTTGAATTTGTTGGTGTTTTTCAATGTTGAAGTTGTTTTAGTTTTTCAATTTTGAGGTTGTTGTTGAATTTGTTGGTGTTTTTCAATGTCGAGGTAGTTGTTGAATTTGTTGGTTTTTTCAATGTTGAAGTTGTTGTTGAATTTGTTGGTGTTTTTCAATGTTGAGGTTGTTGTTGTTTTTCAATGTTGAGGTTGTAGTTGAATTTGTTGGTGTTTTTCATTTTCGAGGTTGTTGTTGAATTTGTTGGTGTTTTTCAATGTTGAAGTTGTTGTTGAATTTGTTGTTGTTTTTCAATGTTGAGGTTGTTGTTGTTTTTCAATGTTGAGGTTGTTGTTGAATTTGTTGGTGTTTTTCAATGTTGAGGTTGTTGTTGAATTTGTTGGTGTTTTTCAATGTTGAGGTTGTTGTTGTTTTTCAATAATGAGGTTGTTGTTGAATTTGTTTGTGTTTTTCAATGTTGAGGTTGGTGTTGAATTTGTTTGTATTTTTCAATGTTGAGGTTGTTGTTGTTTTTCAATATTGAGGTTGTTGTTGAATTTGTTGGTGTTTTTCAATGTTGAGGTTGTTGTTGAATTTGTTGGTGTTTTTCAATGTTGAGGTTGTTGTTGAATTTGTTGGTGTTTTTCAATGTTGAGGTTGTCGTTGTTTTTCAATGTTGAGGTTGTTGTTGAAATTGATGGCGTTTTTCAATGTCGAGGTTGTTGTTGAATTTGTTGGTGTTTTTCAATGCTGAAGTTGTTGTTGAATTTGTTGGTGTTTTTGAATGTTGAGGTTGTTGTTTTTCAATGTTGAGGTTGTTGTTGAATTTGTTGGTGTTTTTCAATGTTGAGGTTGTTGTTGTTTTTCAATGCTGAGGTTGTTGTTGAGTTTGTTGGTGTTTTTCAATGTTGAGGTTCTGGTTGAATTTGTTGGTGTTTTTCTGTGTTGAGGTTGTTGTTGTTTTTCAATGTTGATTTTGTTGAATTTTTTGGTGTTTTTCAATGTTGAGTTTGTTGTTGTTTTTCAATGTTGAGGTTGTTGTTGAATTTGTTGGTGTTTCTCAATGTTGAGGTTGTTGTTGAATTTGTTGGTGTTTTTCCATGTTGAGGGTGTTGTTGTTTTTCAAAGTTGAGGTTGTTGTTAAATTTGTTGGGGTTTTTCAATGTTGAGGTTGTTGTCGAATTTGTTGGTGTTTTTCATTGTTGAGGTTGTTGTTGAATTTGTTGGTGTTTTTCAATGTTGAGGTTGTTGTTGTTTTTCAATGTTGAGGTTGTTGTTGAATTTGTTGGTGTTTTTCAATGTTGAGGTTGTTGTTGTTTTTCAATGTTGAGGTTGTTGTTGAATTTGTTGGTGTTTTTCCATGTTGAGGTTGTTGTTGTTTTTCAAAGTTGAGGTTGTTGTTAAACTTGTTGGTGTTTTTCAATGTTGAGGTTGTTGTTGAATTTGTTGCTGTTTTTCATTGTTGAGGTTGTTGTTGAATTTGTTGGTGTTTTTCAATGTTGAGGTTGTTGTTGTTTTTCAATGTTGAGGTTGTTGTTGAATTTGTTGGTGTTTTTCAATGTTGAGGTTGTTGTTGTTTTTCAATGTTGAGGTTGTTGTTGAATTTGTTGGTGTTTTTCAATTTCGAGGTTGTTGTTGAATTTGTTGGTGTTTTTCAATGTTGAAGTTGTTGTTGAATTTGTTGGTGTTTTTCAATGTTGAGGTTGTTGTTGTTTTTCAATGTTGAGGTTGTTGTTGTTATTCAATGTTGAGGTTGTTGTTGTATTTGTTGGTGGTTTTCAACGTTGAGGTTGTTGTTTTTTTTCAATGTTGAGGTGCTTGTTGAATTTGTTGGTGTTTTTCTATGTTGAGGTTGTTGTTGTTTTTCAAAGTTGAGGTTGTTGTTAAATTTGTTGGTGTTTTTCAATGTTGAGGTTGCTGAATTTGTTGGTGTTTTTCAATGTTGAGGTTGTTGTTGTTTTTCAATGTTGAGGTTGTTGTTGAATTTGTTGTTGTTTTTCAATGTTGAGGTTGTTGTTGTTTTTCAATGTTGAGGTTGTTGCTGAATTTGTTGGTGTTTTTCAATGTTGAGGTTGTTGCTGTATTTGTTGGTGTTTTTCAATGTTGTGGTTGTTGTAGTTTTTCAATGTTGAGGTTGTTGTTGAATTTGTTGGTGTTTTTCAATGACGAGGTTGTTGTTGAATTTGTTGGTTTTTTTCAATGTTGAAGTTGTTGTTGAATTTGTTTGTGTTTTTCAATGTTGAGGTTGTTGTTGAATTTGTTGGTGTTTTTCAATGTTGAGGTTGTTGTTGTTTTCCAATGTTGAGGTTGTTGTTGAATTTGTTGGTGTTTTTCAATGTTGAGGTTGCTGTTGTTTTTCAATGTTGAGGTTGTTGTTGAATTTGTTGGTGTTTTTCATTTTCGAGATTGTTGTTGAATTTGTTGGTGTTTTTCAATGTTGAAGTTGTTGTTGAATTTGTTGTTGTTTTTCAATGTTGAGGTTGTTGTTGTTTTTCAATGTTGAGGTTGTTGTTGAATTTGTTGGTGTTTTTCAATGTTGAGGTTGTTGTTGTTTTTCAATGTTGAGGTTGTTGTTGTTTTTCAATGTTGAGGTTGTTGTTGAATTTGTTGGTGTTTTTCAATGTCGAGGTAGTTGTTGAATTTGTTGGTGTTTTTCAGTGTTGAAGTTGTTTTAGTTTTTCAATGTTGAGGTTGTTGTTGAATTTGTTGGTGTTTTTCAATGTCGAGGTAGTTGTTGAATTTGTTGGTTTTTTCAATGTTGAAGTTGTTGTTGAATTTGTTGGTGTTTTTCAATGTTGAGGTTGTTGTTGTTTTTCAATGTTGAGGTTGTTGTTGAATTTGTTGGTGTTTTTCATTTTCGAGGTTGTTGTTGAATTTGTTGGTGTTTTTCAATGTTGAAGTTGTTGTTGAATTTGTTGTTGTTTTTCAATGTTGAAGTTGTTGTTGTTTTTCAATGTTGAGGTTGTTGTTGAATTTGTTGGTGTTTTTCAATGTTGAGGTTGTTGTTGAATTTGTTGGTGTTTTTCAATGTTGAGGTTGTTGTTGTTTTTCAATATTGAGGTTGTTGTTGAATTTGTTTGTGTTTTTCAATGTTGAGGTTGGTGTTGAATTTGTTGGTGTTTTTCAATGTTGAGGTTGTTATTGCTTTTCAATGTTGAGGTTGTTGTTGAATTGGTTGGTGTTTTTCAATTTCGAGGTAGTTGTTGAATTTTTTGGTGTTTTTCAATGTTGAAGTTGTTGTTGAATTTGTTGGTGTTTTTCAATGTTGAGGTTGTTGTTGTTTTTCAATGTTGAGGTTGTTGTTGAATTTGTTGGTGTTTTTGAATGTTGAGGTTGTTGTTGTATTTCAATGTTGAGGTAGTTGTTGTTTTTCAATGTTGAGGTTGTTGTTGAATTTGTTGCTGTTTTTCAATGTTGAGGTTGTTGTTGTTTTTCAATGTTGACGTTGTTGTTGTATTTATTGGTGTTTTTCAATGTTGAGGTTGTTGTAGTTTTTCAATGTTGAGGTTGTTGTTGTTTTTCAATGTTCAGGTTGTTGTTGAATTTGTTGGTGTTTTTCAATGTTGAGGTTGTTGCTGTATTTGTTGGTGTTTTTCAATGTTGTGGTTGTTGTAGTTTTTCAATGTTGAGGTTGTTGTTGAATTTGTTGGTGTTTTTCAATGACGAGGTTGTTGTTGAATTTGTTGGTTTTTTTCAATGTTGAAGTTGTTGTTGAATTTGTTTGTGTTTTTCAATGTTGAGGTTGTTGTTGAATTTGTTGGTGTTTTTCAATGTTGAGGTTGTTGTTGCTTTCCAATGTTGAGGTTGTTGTTGAATTTGTTGGTGTTTTTCAATGTTGAGGTTGTTGTTGCTTTTCAATGTTGAGGTTGTTGTTGAATTTGTTGGTGTTTTTCATTTTCGAGATTGTTGTTGAATTTGTTGGTGTTTTTCAATGTTGAAGTTGTTGTTGAATTTGTTGTTGTTTTTCAATGTTGAGGTTGTTGTTGTTTTTCAATGTTGAGGTTGTTGTTGAATTTGTTGGTGTTTTTCAATGTTGAGGTTGTTGTTGTTTTTCAATGTTGAGGTTGTTGTTGTTTTTCAATGTTGAGGTTGTTGTTGAATTTGTTGGTGTTTTTCAATGTCGAGGTAGTTGTTGAATTTGTTGGTGTTTTTCAATGTTGAAGTTGTTTTAGTTTTTCAATGTTGAGGTTGTTGTTGAATTTGTTGGTGTTTTTCAATGTCGAGGTAGTTGTTGAATTTGTTGGTTTTTTCAATGTTGAAGTTGTTGTTGAATTTGTTGGTGTTTTTCAATGTTGAATTTGTTGGTGTTTTTCAATGTTGAGGTTGTTGTTGAATTTGTTGGTGTTTTTCAATGTTGAGGTTGTTGTTGTTTTTCAATATTGAGGTTGTTGTTGAATTTGTTTGTGTTTTTCAATGTTGAGGTTGGTGTTGAATTTGTTTGTATTTTTCAATGTTGAGGTTGTTGTTGTTTTTCAATGTTGAGGTTGTTGTTGAATTTGTTGGTGTTTTTCAATGTTGAGGTTGTTGTTGAATTTGTTGGTGTTTTTCAATGTTGAGGTTGTTGTTGAATTTGTTGGTGTTTTTCAATGTTGAGGTTGTCGTTGTTTTTCAATGTTGAGGTTGTTGTTGAAATTGATGGCGTTTTTCAATGTCGAGGTTGTTGTTGAATTTGTTGGTGTTTTTCAATGCTGAAGTTGTTGTTGAATTTGTTGGTGTTTTTGAATGTTGAGGTTGTTGTTTTTCAATGTTGAGGTTGTTGTTGAATTTGTTGGTGTTTTTCAATGTTGAGGTTGTTGTTGTTTTTCAATGCTGAGGTTGTTGTTGAATTTGTTGGTGTTTTTCAATGTTGAGGTTCTGGTTGAATTTGTTGGTGTTTTTCTGTGTTGAGGTTGTTGTTGTTTGTCAATGTTGATGTTGTTGAATTTTTTGGTGTTTTTCAATGTTGAGTTTGTTGTTGTTTTTCAATGTTGAGGTTGTTGTTGAATTTGTTGGTGTTTCTCAATGTTGAGGTTGTTGTTGAATTTGTTGGTGTTTTTCCATGTTGAGGGTGTTGTTGTTTTTCAAAGTTGAGGTTGTTGTTAAATTTGTTGGGGTTTTTCAATGTTGAGGTTGTTGTCGAATTTGTTGGTGTTTTTCATTGTTGAGGTTGTTGTTGAATTTGTTGGTGTTTTTCAATGTTGAGGTTGTTGTTGTTTTTCAATGTTGAGGTTGTTGTTGAATTTGTTGGTGTTTTTCAATGTTGAGGTTGTTGTTGTTTTTCAATGTTGAGGTTGTTGTTGAATTTGTTGGTGTTTTTCCATGTTGAGGTTGTTGTTGTTTTTCAAAGTTGAGGTTGTTGTTAAACTTGTTGGTGTTTTTCAATGTTGAGGTTGTTGTTGAATTTGTTGCTGTTTTTCATTGTTGAGGTTGTTGTTGAATTTGTTGGTGTTTTTCAATGTTGAGGTTGTTGTTCTTTTTCAATGTTGAGGTTGTTGTTGAATTTGTTGGTGTTTTTCAATGTTGAGGTTGTTGTTGTTTTTCAATGTTGATGTTGTTGTTGTTTTTCAATGTTGAGGTTGTTGTTGAATTTGTTGGTGTTTTTCAATGTCGAGGTAGTTGTTGAATTTGCTGGTGTTTTTCAATGTTGAAGTTGTTTTAGTTTTTCAATGTTGAGGTTGTTGTTGAATTTGTTGGTGTTTTTCAATGTCGAGGTAGTTGTTGAATTTGTTGGTTTTTTCAATGTTGAAGTTGTTGTTGAATTTGTTGGTGTTTTTCAATGTTGAGGTTGTTGTTGTTTTTCAATGTTGAGGTTGTTGTTGAATTTGTTGGTGTTTTTCATTTTCGAGGTTGTTGTTGAATTTGTTGGTGTTTTTCAATGTTGAAGTTGTTGTTGAATTTGTTTTTGTTTTTCAATGTTGAGGTTGTTGTTGTTTTTCAATGTTGAGGTTGTTGTTGAATTTGTTGGTGTTTTTCGATGTTGAGGTTGTTGTTGAATTTGTTGGTGTTTTTCAAGGTTGAGGTTGTTGTTGTTTTTCAATATTGAGGTTGTTGTTGAATTTGTTTGTGTTTTTCAATGTTGAGGTTGGTGTTGAATTTGTTTGTATTTTTCAATGTTGAGGTTGTTGTTGTTTTTCAATGTTGAGGTTGTTGTTGAATTTGTTGGTGTTTTTCAATGTTGAGGTTGTTGTTGAATTTGTTGGTGTTTTTCAATGTTGAGGTTGTTGTTGAATTTGTTGGTGTTTTTCAATGTTGAGGTTGTCGTTGTTTTTCAATGTTGAGGTTGTTGTTGAAATTGATGGCGTTTTTCAATGTCGAGGTTGTTGTTGAATTTGGTGGTGTTTTTCAATGCTGAAGTTGTTGTTGAATTTGTTGGTGTTTTTGAATGTTGAGGTTGTTGTTTTTCAATGTTGAGGTTGTTGTTGAATTTGTTGGTGTTTTTCAATGTTGAGGTTGTTGTTGTTTTTCAATGCTGAGGTTGTTGTTGAATTTGTTGGTGTTTTTCAATTTTGAGGTTCTGGTTGAATTTGTTGGTGTTTTTCTGTGTTGAGGTTGTTGTTGTTTTTCAATGTTGATGTTGTTGAATTTTTTGCTGTTTTTCAATGTTGAGTTTGTTGTTGTTTTTCAATGTTGAGGTTGTTGTTGAATTTGTTGGTGTTTCTCAATGTTGAGGTTGTTGTTGAATTTGTTGGTGTTTTTCCATGTTGAGGGTGTTGTTGTTTTTCAAAGTTGAGGTTGTTGTTAAATTTGTTGGGGTTTTTCAATGTTGAGGTTGTTGTCGAATTTGTTGGTGTTTTTCATTGTTGAGGTTGTTGTTGAATTTGTTGGTGTTTTTCAATGTTGAGGTTGTTGTTGTTTTTCAATGTTGAGGTTGTTGTTGAATTTGTTGGTGTTTTTCAATGTTGAGGTTGTTGTTGTTTTTCAATGTTGAGGTTGTTGTTGAATTTGTTGGTGTTTTTCCATGTTGAGGTTGTTGTTGTTTTTCAAAGTTGAGGTTGTTGTTAAACTTGTTGGTGTTTTTCAATGTTGAGTTTGTTGTTGAATTTGTTGCTGTTTTTCATTGTTGAGGTTGTTGTTGAATTTGTTGGTGTTTTTCAATGTTGAGATTGTTGTTGTTTTTCAATGTTGAGGTTGTTGTTGAATTTGTTGGTGTTTTTCAATGTTGAGGTTGTTGTTGTTTTTCAATGTTGAGGTTGTTGTTGAATTTGTTGGTGTTTTTCAATTTCGAGGTTGTTTTTGAATTTGTTGGTGTTTTTCAATGTTGAGGTTGTTGTTGTTTTTCAATGTTGAGGTTGTTGTTGTTATTCAATGTTGAGGTTGTTGTTGTATTTGTTGGTGGTTTTCAACGTTGAGGTTGTTGTTTTTTTCAATGTTGAGGTGCTTGTTGAATTTGTTGGTGTTTTTCTATGTTGAGGTTGTTGTTGTTTTTCAAAGTTGAGGTTGTTGTTAAATTTGTTGGTGTTTTTCAATGTTGAGGTTGCTGAATTTGTTGGTGTTTTTCAATGTTGAGGTTGTTGTTGTTTTTCAATGTTGAGGTTGTTGTTGAATTTGTTGTTGTTTTTCAATGTTGAGGTTGTTGTTGTTTTTCAATGTTGAGGTTGTTGCTGAATTTGTTGGTGTTTTTCAATGTTGAGGTTGTTGCTGTATTTGTTGGTGTTTTTCAATGTTGAGGTTGTTGTTGTTTTTCAATGTTGAGGTTGTTGCTGAATTTGTTGGTGTTTTTCAATGTTGAGGTTGTTGTTGTTTTTCAATGTTGAGGTTGTTGTTGAATTTGTTGGTGTTTTTCCATGTTGAGGTTGTTGTTGTTTTTCAAAGTTGAGGTTGTTGTTAAACTTGTTGGTGTTTTTCAATGTTGAGGTTGTTGTTGAATTTGTTGCTGTTTTTCATTGTTGAGGTTGTTGTTGAATTTGTTGGTGTTTTTCAATGTTGAGGTTGTTGTTGTTTTTCAATGTTGAGGTTGTTGTTGAATTTGTTGGTGTTTTTCAATGTTGAGGTTGTTGTTGTTTTTCAATGTTGAGGTTGTTGTTGTTTTTCAATGTTGAGGTTGTTGTTGAATTTGTTGGTGTTTTTCAATGTCGAGGTAGTTGTTGAATTTGTTGGTGTTTTTCAATGTTGAAGTTGTTTTAGTTTTTCAATGTTGAGGTTGTTGTTGAATTTGTTGGTGTTTTTCAATGTCGAGGTAGTTGTTGAATTTGTTGGTTTTTTCAATGTTGAAGTTGTTGTTGAATTTGTTGGTGTTTTTCAATGTTGAGGTTGTTGTTGTTTTTCAATGTTGAGGTTGTTGTTGAATTTGTTGGTGTTTTTCATTTTCGAGGTTGTTGTTGAATTTGTTGGTGTTTTTCAATGTTGAAGTTGTTGTTGAATTTGTTGTTGTTTTTCAATGTTGAGGTTGTTGTTGTTTTTCAATGTTGAGGTTGTTGTTGAATTTGTTGGTGTTTTTCAATGTTGAGGTTCTTGTTGAATTTGTTGGTGTTTTTCAATGTTGAGGTTGTTGTTGTTTTTCAATAATGAGGTTGTTGTTGAATTTGTTTGTGTTTTTCAATGTTGAGGTTGGTGTTGAATTTGTTTGTATTTTTCAATGTTGAGGTTGTTGTTGTTTTTCAATGTTGAGGTTGTTGTTGAATTTGTTGGTGTTTTTCAATGTTGAGGTTGTTGTTGAATTTGTTGGTGTTTTTCAATGTTGAGGTTGTTGTTGAATTTGTTGGTGTTTTTCAATGTTGAGGTTGTCGTTGTTTTTCAATGTTGAGGTTGTTGTTGAAATTGATGGCGTTTTTCAATGTCGAGGTTGTTGTTGAATTTGTTGGTGTTTTTCAATGCTGAAGTTGTTGTTGAATTTGTTGGTGTTTTTGAATGTTGAGGTTGTTGTTTTTCAATGTTGAGGTTGTTGTTGAATTTGTTGGTGTTTTTCAATGTTGAGGTTGTTGTTGTTTTTCAATGCTGAGGTTGTTGTTGAGTTTGTTGGTGTTTTTCAATGTTGAGGTTCTGGTTGAATTTGTTGGTGTTTTTCTGTGTTGAGGTTGTTGTTGTTTTTCAATGTTGATGTTGTTGAATTTTTTGGTGTTTTTCAATGTTGAGTTTGTTGTTGTTTTTCAATGTTGAGGTTGTTGTTGAATTTGTTGGTGTTTCTCAATGTTGAGGTTGTTGTTGAATTTGTTGGTGTTTTTCCATGTTGAGGGTGTTGTTGTTTTTCAAAGTTGAGGTTGTTGTTAAATTTGTTGGGGTTTTTCAATGTTGAGGTTGTTGTCGAATTTGTTGGTGTTTTTCATTGTTGAGGTTGTTGCTGAATTTGTTGGTGTTTTTCAATGTTGAGGTTGTTGCTGTATTTGTTGGTGTTTTTCAATGTTGAGGTTGTTGTTGTTTTTCAATGTTGAGGTTGTTGCTGAATTTGTTGGTGTTTTTCAATGTTGAGGTTGTTGTTGTTTTTCAATGTTGAGGTTGTTGTTGAATTTGTTGGTGTTTTTCCATGTTGAGGTTGTTGTTGTTTTTCAAAGTTGAGGTTGTTGTTAAACTTGTTGGTGTTTTTCAATGTTGAGGTTGTTGTTGAATTTGTTGCTGTTTTTCATTGTTGAGGTTGTTGTTGAATTTGTTGGTGTTTTTCAATGTTGAGGTTGTTGTTGTTTTTCAATGTTGAGGTTGTTGTTGAATTTGTTGGTGTTTTTCAATGTTGAGGTTGTTGTTGTTTTTCAATGTTGAGGTTGTTGTTGTTTTTCAATGTTGAGGTTGTTGTTGAATTTGTTGGTGTTTTTCAATGTCGAGGTAGTTGTTGAATTTGTTGGTGTTTTTCAATGTTGAAGTTGTTTTAGTTTTTCAATGTTGAGGTTGTTGTTGAATTTGTTGGTGTTTTTCAATGTCGAGGTAGTTGTTGAATTTGTTGGTTTTTTCAATGTTGAAGTTGTTGTTGAATTTGTTGGTGTTTTTCAATGTTGAGGTTGTTGTTGTTTTTCAATGTTGAGGTTGTTGTTGAATTTGTTGGTGTTTTTCATTTTCGAGGTTGTTGTTGAATTTGTTGGTGTTTTTCAATGTTGAAGTTGTTGTTGAATTTGTTGTTGTTTTTCAATGTTGAGGTTGTTGTTGTTTTTCAATGTTGAGGTTGTTGTTGAATTTGTTGGTGTTTTTCAATGTTGAGGTTGTTGTTGAATTTGTTGGTGTTTTTCAATGTTGAGGTTGTTGTTGTTTTTCAATAATGAGGTTGTTGTTGAATTTGTTTGTGTTTTTCAATGTTGAGGTTGGTGTTGAATTTGTTTGTATTTTTCAATGTTGAGGTTGTTGTTGTTTTTCAATGTTGAGGTTGTTGTTGAATTTGTTGGTGTTTTTCAATGTTGAGGTTGTTGTTGAATTTGTTGGTGTTTTTCAATGTTGAGGTTGTTGTTGAATTTGTTGGTGTTTTTCAATGTTGAGGTTGTCGTTGTTTTTCAATGTTGAGGTTGTTGTTGAAATTGATGGCGTTTTTCAATGTCGAGGTTGTTGTTGAATTTGTTGGTGTTTTTCAATGCTGAAGTTGTTGTTGAATTTGTTGGTGTTTTTGAATGTTGAGGTTGTTGTTTTTCAATGTTGAGGTTGTTGTTGAATTTGTTGGTGTTTTTCAATGTTGAGGTTGTTGTTGTTTTTCAATGCTGAGGTTGTTGTTGAGTTTGTTGGTGTTTTTCAATGTTGAGGTTCTGGTTGAATTTCTTGGTGTTTTTCTGTGTTGAGGTTGTTGTTGTTTTTCAATGTTGATGTTGTTGAATTTTTTGGTGTTTTTCAATGTTGAATTTGTTGTTGTTTTTCAATGTTGAGGTTGTTGTTGAATTTGTTGGTGTTTCTCAATGTTGAGGTTGTTGTTGAATTTGTTGGTGTTTTTCCATGTTGAGGGTGTTGTTGTTTTTCAAAGTTGAGGTTGTTGTTAAATTTGTTGAGGTTTTTCAATGTTGAGGTTGTTGTCGAATTTGTTGGTGTTTTTCATTGTTGAGGTTGTTGTTGAATTTGTTGGTGTTTTTCAATGTTGAGGTTGTTGTTGTTTTTCAATGTTGAGGTTGTTGTTGAATTTGTTGGTGTTTTTCAATGTTGAGGTTGTTGTTGTTTTTCAATGTTGAGGTTGTTGTTGAATTTGTTGGTGTTTTTCCATGTTGAGGTTGTTGTTGTTTTTCAAAGTTGAGGTTGTTGTTAAACTTGTTGGTGTTTTTCAATGTTGAGGTTGTTGTTGAATTTGTTGGTGTTTTTCAATGTTGAGGTTGTTGTTGTTTTTCAATGTTGAGGTTGTTGTTGAATTTGTTGGTGTTTTTCCATGTTGAGGTTGTTGTTGTTTTTCAAAGTTGAGGTTGTTGTTAAACTTGTTGGTGTTTTTCAATGTTGAGTTTGTTGTTGAATTTGTTGCTGTTTTTCATTGTTGAGGTTGTTGTTGAATTTGTTGGTGTTTTTCAATGTTGAGATTGTTGTTGTTTTTCAATGTTGAGGTTGTTGTTGAATTTGTTGGTGTTTTTCAATGTTGAGGTTGTTGTTGTTTTTCAATGTTGAGGTTGTTGTTGAATTTGTTGGTGTTTTTCAATTTCGAGGTTGTTTTTGAATTTGTTGGTGTTTTTCAATGTTGAGGTTGTTGTTGTTTTTCAATGTTGAGGTTGTTGTTGTTATTCAATGTTGAGGTTGTTGTTGTATTTGTTGGTGGTTTTCAACGTTGAGGTTGTTGTTTTTTTCAATGTTGAGGTGCTTGTTGAATTTGTTGGTGTTTTTCTATGTTGAGGTTGTTGTTGTTTTTCAAAGTTGAGGTTGTTGTTAAATTTGTTGGTGTTTTTCAATGTTGAGGTTGCTGAATTTGTTGGTGTTTTTCAATGTTGAGGTTGTTGTTGTTTTTCAATGTTGAGGTTGTTGTTGAATTTGTTGTTGTTTTTCAATGTTGAGGTTGTTGTTGTTTTTCAATGTTGAGGTTGTTGCTGAATTTGTTGGTGTTTTTCAATTTTGAGGTTGTTGCTGTATTTGTTGGTGTTTTTCAATGTTGAGGTTGTTGTTGTTTTTCAATGTTGAGGTTGTTGCTGAATTTGTTGGTGTTTTTCAATGTTGAGGTTGTTGTTGTTTTTCAATGTTGAGGTTGTTGTTGAATTTGTTGGTGTTTTTCCATGTTGAGGTTGTTGTTGTTTTTCAAAGTTGAGGTTGTTGTTAAACTTGTTGGTGTTTTGCAATGTTGAGGTTGTTGTTGAATTTGTTGCTGTTTTTCATTGTTGAGGTTGTTGTTGAATTTGTTGGTGTTTTTCAATGTTGAGGTTGTTGTTGTTTTTCAATGTTGAGGATGTTGTTGAATTTGTTGGTGTTTTTCAATGTTGAGGTTGTTGTTGTTTTTCAATGTTGAGGTTGTTGTTGTTTTTCAATGTTGAGGTTGTTGTTGAATTTGTTGGTGTTTTTCAATGTCGAGGTAGTTGTTGAATTTGTTGGTGTTTTTCAATGTTGAAGTTGTTTTAGTTTTTCAATGTTGAGGTTGTTGTTGAATTTGTTGGTGTTTTTCAATGTCGAGGTAGTTGTTGAATTTGTTGGTTTTTTCAATGTTGAAGTTGTTGTTGAATTTGTTGGTGTTTTTCAATGTTGAGGTTGTCGTTGTTTTTCAATGTTGAGGTTGTTGTTGAAATTGATGGCGTTTTTCAATGTCGAGGTTGTTGTTGAATTTGTTGGTGTTTTTCAATGCTGAAGTTGTTGTTGAATTTGTTGGTGTTTTTGAATGTTGAGGTTGTTGTTTTTCAATGTTGAGGTTGTTGTTGAATTTGTTGGTGTTTTTCAATGTTGAGGTTGTTGTTGTTTTTCAATGCTGAGGTTGTTGTTGAGTTTGTTGGTGTTTTTCAATGTTGAGGTTCTGGTTGAATTTGTTGGTGTTTTTCTGTGTTGAGGTTGTTGTTGTTTTTCAATGTTGATGTTGTTGAATTTTTTGGTGTTTTTCAATGTTGAGTTTGTTGTTGTTTTTCAATGTTGAGGTTGTTGTTGAATTTGTTGGTGTTTCTCAATGTTGAGGTTGTTGTTGAATTTGTTGGTGTTTTTCCATGTTGAGGGTGTTGTTGTTTTTCAAAGTTGAGGTTGTTGTTAAATTTGTTGGGGTTTTTCAATGTTGAGGTTGTTGTCGAATTTGTTGGTGTTTTTCATTGTTGAGGTTGTTGCTGAATTTGTTGGTGTTTTTCAATGTTGAGGTTGTTGCTGTATTTGTTGGTGTTTTTCAATGTTGAGGTTGTTGTTGTTTTTCAATGTTGAGGTTGTTGCTGAATTTGTTGGTGTTTTTCAATGTTGAGGTTGTTGTTGTTTTTCAATGTTGAGGTTGTTGTTGAATTTGTTGGTGTTTTTCCATGTTGAGGTTGTTGTTGTTTTTCAAAGTTGAGGTTGTTGTTAAACTTGTTGGTGTTTTTCAATGTTGAGGTTGTTGTTGAATTTGTTGCTGTTTTTCATTGTTGAGGTTGTTGTTGAATTTGTTGGTGTTTTTCAATGTTGAGGTTGTTGTTGTTTTTCAATGTTGAGGTTGTTGTTGAATTTGTTGGTGTTTTTCAATGTTGAGGTTGTTGTTGTTTTTCAATGTTGAGGTTGTTGTTGTTTTTCAATGTTGAGGTTGTTGTTGAATTTGTTGGTGTTTTTCAATGTCGAGGTAGTTGTTGAATTTGTTGGTGTTTTTCAATGTTGAAGTTGTTTTAGTTTTTCAATGTTGAGGTTGTTGTTGAATTTGTTGGTGTTTTTCAATGTCGAGGTAGTTGTTGAATTTGTTGGTTTTTTCAATGTTGAAGTTGTTGTTGAATTTGTTGGTGTTTTTCAATGTTGAGGTTGTTGTTGTTTTTCAATGTTGAGGTTGTTGTTGAATTTGTTGGTGTTTTTCATTTTCGAGGTTGTTGTTGAATTTGTTGGTGTTTTTCAATGTTGAAGTTGTTGTTGAATTTGTTGTTGTTTTTCAATGTTGAGGTTGTTGTTGTTTTTCAATGTTGAGGTTGTTGTTGAATTTGTTGGTGTTTTTCAATGTTGAGGTTGTTGTTGAATTTGTTGGTGTTTTTCAATGTTGAGGTTGTTGTTGTTTTTCAATAATGAGGTTGTTGTTGAATTTGTTTGTGTTTTTCAATGTTGAGGTTGGTGTTGAATTTGTTTGTATTTTTCAATGTTGAGGTTGTTGTTGTTTTTCAATGTTGAGGTTGTTGTTGAATTTGTTGGTGTTTTTCAATGTTGAGGTTGTTGTTGAATTTGTTGGTGTTTTTCAATGTTGAGGTTGTTGTTGAATTTGTTGGTGTTTTTCAATGTTGAGGTTGTCGTTGTTTTTCAATGTTGAGGTTGTTGTTGAAATTGATGGCGTTTTTCAATGTCGAGGTTGTTGTTGAATTTGTTGGTGTTTTTCAATGCTGAAGTTGTTGTTGAATTTGTTGGTGTTTTTGAATGTTGAGGTTGTTGTTTTTCAATGTTGAGGTTGTTGTTGAATTTGTTGGTGTTTTTCAATGTTGAGGTTGTTGTTGTTTTTCAATGCTGAGGTTGTTGTTGAGTTTGTTGGTGTTTTTCAATGTTGAGGTTCTGGTTGAATTTGTTGGTGTTTTTCTGTGTTGAGGTTGTTGTTGTTTTTCAATGTTGATGTTGTTGAATTTTTTGGTGTTTTTCAATGTTGAGTTTGTTGTTGTTTTTCAATGTTGAGGTTGTTGTTGAATTTGTTGGTGTTTCTCAATGTTGAGGTTGTTGTTGAATTTGTTGGTGTTTTTCCATGTTGAGGGTGTTGTTGTTTTTCAAAGTTGAGGTTGTTGTTAAATTTGTTGAGGTTTTTCAATGTTGAGGTTGTTGTCGAATTTGTTGGTGTTTTTCATTGTTGAGGTTGTTGTTGAATTTGTTGGTGTTTTTCAATGTTGAGGTTGTTGTTGTTTTTCAATGTTGAGGTTGTTGTTGAATTTGTTGGTGTTTTTCAATGTTGAGGTTGTTGTTGTTTTTCAATGTTGAGGTTGTTGTTGAATTTGTTGGTGTTTTTCCATGTTGAGGTTGTTGTTGTTTTTCAAAGTTGAGGTTGTTGTTAAACTTGTTGGTGTTTTTCAATGTTGAGGTTGTTGTTGAATTTGTTGGTGTTTTTCAATGTTGAGGTTGTTGTTGTTTTTCAATGTTGAGGTTGTTGTTGAATTTGTTGGTGTTTTTCCATGTTGAGGTTGTTGTTGTTTTTCAAAGTTGAGGTTGTTGTTAAACTTGTTGGTGTTTTTCAATGTTGAGTTTGTTGTTGAATTTGTTGCTGTTTTTCATTGTTGAGGTTGTTGTTGAATTTGTTGGTGTTTTTCAATGTTGAGATTGTTGTTGTTTTTCAATGTTGAGGTTGTTGTTGAATTTGTTGGTGTTTTTCAATGTTGAGGTTGTTGTTGTTTTTCAATGTTGAGGTTGTTGTTGAATTTGTTGGTGTTTTTCAATTTCGAGGTTGTTTTTGAATTTGTTGGTGTTTTTCAATGTTGAGGTTGTTGTTGTTTTTCAATGTTGAGGTTGTTGTTGTTATTCAATGTTGAGGTTGTTGTTGTATTTGTTGGTGGTTTTCAACGTTGAGGTTGTTGTTTTTTTCAATGTTGAGGTGCTTGTTGAATTTGTTGGTGTTTTTCTATGTTGAGGTTGTTGTTGTTTTTCAAAGTTGAGGTTGTTGTTAAATTTGTTCGTGTTTTTCAATGTTGAGGTTGCTGAATTTGTTGGTGTTTTTCAATGTTGAGGTTGTTGTTGTTTTTCAATGTTGAGGTTGTTGTTGAATTTGTTGTTGTTTTTCAATGTTGAGGTTGTTGTTGTTTTTCAATGTTGAGGTTGTTGCTGAATTTGTTGGTGTTTTTCAATTTTGAGGTTGTTGCTGTATTTGTTGGTGTTTTTCAATGTTGAGGTTGTTGTTGTTTTTCAATGTTGAGGTTGTTGCTGAATTTGTTGGTGTTTTTCAATGTTGAGGTTGTTGTTGTTTTTCAATGTTGAGGTTGTTGTTGAATTTGTTGGTGTTTTTCCATGTTGAGGTTGTTGTTGTTTTTCAAAGTTGAGGTTGTTGTTAAACTTGTTGGTGTTTTGCAATGTTGAGGTTGTTGTTGAATTTGTTGCTGTTTTTCATTGTTGAGGTTGTTGTTGAATTTGTTGGTGTTTTTCAATGTTGAGGTTGTTGTTGTTTTTCAATGTTGAGGATGTTGTTGAATTTGTTGGTGTTTTTCAATGTTGAGGTTGTTGTTGTTTTTCAATGTTGAGGTTGTTGTTGTTTTTCAATGTTGAGGTTGTTGTTGAATTTGTTGGTGTTTTTCAATGTCGAGGTAGTTGTTGAATTTGTTGGTGTTTTTCAATGTTGAAGTTGTTTTAGTTTTTCAATGTTGAGGTTGTTGTTGAATTTGTTGGTGTTTTTCAATGTCGAGGTAGTTGTTGAATTTGTTGGTTTTTTCAATGTTGAAGTTGTTGTTGAATTTGTTGGTGTTTTTCAATGTTGAGGTTGTTGTTGTTTTTCAATGTTGAGGTTGTTGTTGAATTTGTTGGTGTTTTTCATTTTCGAGGTTGTTGTTGAATTTGTTGGTGTTTTTCAATGTTGAAGTTGTTGTTGAATTTGTTGTTGTTTTTCAATGTTGAGGTTGTTGTTGTTTTTCAATGTTGAGGTTGTTGTTGAATTTGTTGGTGTTTTTCCATGTTGAGGTTGTTGTTGTTTTTCAAAGTTGAGGTTGTTGTTAAACTTGTTGGTGTTTTGCAATGTTGAGGTTGTTGTTGAATTTGTTGCTGTTTTTCATTGTTGAGGTTGTTGTTGAATTTGTTGGTGTTTTTCAATGTTGAGGTTGTTGTTGTTTTTCAATGTTGAGGATGTTGTTGAATTTGTTGGTGTTTTTCAATGTTGAGGTTGTTGTTGTTTTTCAATGTTGAGGTTGTTGTTGTTTTTCAATGTTGAGGTTGTTGTTGAATTTGTTGGTGTTTTTCAATGTCGAGGTAGTTGTTGAATTTGTTGGTGTTTTTCAATGTTGAAGTTGTTTTAGTTTTTCAATGTTGAGGTTGTTGTTGAATTTGTTGGTGTTTTTCAATGTCGAGGTAGTTGTTGAATTTGTTGGTTTTTTCAATGTTGAAGTTGTTGTTGAATTTGTTGGTGTTTTTCAATGTTGAGGTTGTTGTTGTTTTTCAATGTTGAGGTTGTTGTTGAATTTGTTGGTGTTTTTCATTTTCGAGGTTGTTGTTGAATTTGTTGGTGTTTTTCAATGTTGAAGTTGTTGTTGAATTTGTTGTTGTTTTTCAATGTTGAGGTTGTTGTTGTTTTTCAATGTTGAGGTTGTTGTTGAATTTGTTGGTGTTTTTCAATGTTGAGGTTGTTGTTGAATTTGTTGGTGTTTTTCAATGTTGAGGTTGTTGTTGTTTTTCAATAATGAGGTTGTTGTTGAATTTGTTTGTGTTTTTCAATGTTGAGGTTGGTGTTGAATTTGTTTGTATTTTTCAATGTTGAGGTTGTTGTTGTTTTTCAATGTTGAGGTTGTTGTTGAATTTGTTGGTGTTTTTCAATGTTGAGGTTGTTGTTGAATTTGTTGGTGTTTTTCAATGTTGAGGTTGTTGAATTTGTTGGTGTTTTTCAATGTTGAGGTTGTCGTTGTTTTTCAATGTTGAGGTTGTTGTTGAAATTGATGGCGTTTTTCAATGTCGAGGTTGTTGTTGAATTTGTTGGTGTTTTTCAATGCTGAAGTTGTTGTTGAATTTGTTGGTGTTTTTGAATGTTGAGGTTGTTGTTTTTCAATGTTGAGGTTGTTGTTGAATTTGTTGGTGTTTTTCAATGTTGAGGTTGTTGTTGTTTTTCAATGCTGAGGTTGTTGTTGAGTTTGTTGGTGTTTTTCAATGTTGAGGTTCTGGTTGAATTTGTTGGTGTTTTTCTGTGTTGAGGTTGTTGTTGTTTTTCAATGTTGATGTTGTTGAATTTTTTGGTGTTTTTCAATGTTGAGTTTGTTGTTGTTTTTCAATGTTGAGGTTGTTGTTGAATTTGTTGGTGTTTCTCAATGTTGAGGTTGTTGTTGAATTTGTTGGTGTTTTTCCATGTTGAGGGTGTTGTTGTTTTTCAAAGTTGAGGTTGTTGTTAAATTTGTTGGGGTTTTTCAATGTTGAGGTTGTTGTCGAATTTGTTGGTGTTTTTCATTGTTGAGGTTGTTGTTGAATTTGTTGGTGTTTTTCAATGTTGAGGTTGTTGTTGTTTTTCAATGTTGAGGTTGTTGTTGAATTTGTTGGTGTTTTTCAATGTTGAGGTTGTTGTTGTTTTTCAATGTTGAGGTTGTTGTTGAATTTGTTGGTGTTTTTCCATGTTGAGGTTGTTGTTGTTTTTCAAAGTTGAGGTTGTTGTTAAACTTGTTGGTGTTTTTCAATGTTGAGGTTGTTGTTGAATTTGTTGCTGTTTTTCATTGTTGAGGTTGTTGTTGAATTTGTTGGTGTTTTTCAATGTTGAGGTTGTTGTTGTTTTTCAATGTTGAGGTTGTTGTTGAATTTGTTGGTGTTTTTCAATGTTGAGGTTGTTGTTGTTTTTCAATGTTGAGGTTGTTGTTGAATTTGTTGGTGTTTTTCAATTTCGAGGTTGTTGTTGAATTTGTTGGTGTTTTTCAATGTTGAAGTTGTTGTTGAATTTGTTGGTGTTTTTCAATGTTGAGGTTGTTGTTGTTTTTCTATGTTGAGGTTGTTGTTGTTTTTCAAAGTTGAGGTTGTTGTTAAATTTGTTGGTGTTTTTCAATGTTGAGGTTGCTGAATTTGTTGGTGTTTTTCAATGTTGAGGTTGTTGTTGTTTTTCAATGTTGAGGTTGTTGTTGAATTTGTTGTTGTTTTTCAATGTTGAGGTTGTTGTTGTTTTCAATGTTGAGGTTGTTGTTGAATTTGTTGTTGTTTTTCAATGTTGAGGTTGTTGTTGTTTTTCAATGTTGAGGTTGTTGCTGAATTTGTTGGTGTTTTTCAATGTTGAGGTTGTTGCTGTATTTGTTGGTGTTTTTCAATGTTGAGGTTGTTGTTGTTTTTCAATGCTGAGGTTGTTGTTGAGTTTGTTGGTGTTTTTCAATGTTGAGGTTCTGGTTGAATTTGTTGGTGTTTTTCTGTGTTGAGGTTGTTGTTGTTTTTCAATGTTGATGTTGTTGAATTTTTTGGTGTTTTTCAATGTTGAGTTTGTTGTTGTTTTTCAATGTTGAGGTTGTTGTTGAATTTGTTGGTGTTTCTCAATGTTGAGGTTGTTGTTGAATTTGTTGGTGTTTTTCCATGTTGAGGGTGTTGTTGTTTTTCAAAGTTGAGGTTGTTGTTAAATTTGTTGGGGTTTTTCAATGTTGAGGTTGTTGTCGAATTTGTTGGTGTTTTTCATTGTTGAGGTTGTTGTTGAATTTGTTGGTGTTTTTCAATGTTGAGGTTGTTGTTGTTTTTCAATGTTGAGGTTGTTGTTGAATTTGTTGGTGTTTTTCAATGTTGAGGTTGTTGTTGTTTTTCAATGTTGAGGTTGTTGTTGAATTTGTTGGTGTTTTTCCATGTTGAGGTTGTTGTTGTTTTTCAAAGTTGAGGTTGTTGTTAAACTTGTTGGTGTTTTTCAATGTTGAGGTTGTTGTTGAATTTGTTGGTGTTTTTCAATGTTGAGGTTGTTGTTGTTTTTCAATGTTGAGGTTGTTGTTGAATTTGTTGGTGTTTTTCCATGTTGAGGTTGTTGTTGTTTTTCAAAGTTGAGGTTGTTGTTAAACTTGTTGGTGTTTTTCAATGTTGAGTTTGTTGTTGAATTTGTTGCTGTTTTTCATTGTTGAGGTTGTTGTTGAATTTGTTGGTGTTTTTCAATGTTGAGATTGTTGTTGTTTTTCAATGTTGAGGTTGTTGTTGAATTTGTTGGTGTTTTTCAATGTTGAGGTTGTTGTTGTTTTTCAATGTTGAGGTTGTTGTTGAATTTGTTGGTGTTTTTCAATTTCGAGGTTGTTTTTGAATTTGTTGGTGTTTTTCAATGTTGAGGTTGTTGTTGTTTTTCAGTGTTGAGGTTGTTGTTGTTATTCAATGTTGAGGTTGTTGTTGTATTTGTTGGTGGTTTTCAACGTTGAGGTTGTTGTTTTTTTCAATGTTGAGGTGCTTGTTGAATTTGTTGGTGTTTTTCTATGTTGAGGTTGTTGTTGTTTTTCAAAGTTGAGGTTGTTGTTAAATTTGTTGGTGTTTTTCAATGTTGAGGTTGCTGAATTTGTTGGTGTTTTTCAATGTTGAGGTTGTTGTTGTTTTTCAATGTTGAGGTTGTTGTTGAATTTGTTGTTGTTTTTCAATGTTGAGGTTGTTGTTGTTTTTCAATGTTGAGGTTGTTGCTGAATTTGTTGGTGTTTTTCAATGTTGAGGTTGTTGCTGTATTTGTTGGTGTTTTTCAATGTTGAGGTTGTTGTTGTTTTTCAATGTTGAGGTTGTTGCTGAATTTGTTGGTGTTTTTCAATGTTGAGGTTGTTGTTGTTTTTCAATGTTGAGGTTGTTGTTGAATTTGTTGGTGTTTTTCAATGTTGAGGTTGTTGTTGTTTTTCAATGTTGAGGTTGTTGTTGTTTTTCAATGTTGAGGTTGTTGTTGAATTTGTTGGTGTTTTTCAATGTCGAGGTAGTTGTTGAATTTGTTGGTGTTTTTCAATGTTGAAGTTGTTTTAGTTTTTCAATGTTGAGGTTGTTGTTGAATTTGTTGGTGTTTTTCAATGTCGAGGTAGTTGTTGAATTTGTTGGTTTTTTCAATGTTGAAGTTGTTGTTGAATTTGTTGGTGTTTTTCAATGTTGAGGTTGTTGTTGTTTTTCAATGTTGAGGTTGTTGTTGAACTTGTTGGTGTTTTTCATTTTCGAGGTTGTTGTTGAATTTGTTGGTGTTTTTCAATGTTGAAGTTGTTGTTGAATTTGTTGTTGTTTTTCAATGTTGAGGTTGTTGTTGTTTTTCAATGTTGAGGTTGTTGTTGAATTTGTTGGTGTTTTTCAATGTTGAGGTTGTTGTTGAATTTGTTGGTGTTTTTCAATGTTGAGGTTGTTGTTGTTTTTCAATAATGAGGTTGTTGTTGAATTTGTTTGTGTTTTTCAATGTTGAGGTTGGTGTTGAATTTGTTTGTATTTTTCAATGTTGAGGTTGTTGTTGTTTTTCAATGTTGAGGTTGTTGTTGAATTTGTTGGTGTTTTTCAATGTTGAGGTTGTTGTTGAATTTGTTGGTGTTTTTCAATTTTGAGGTTGTTGTTGAATTTGTTGGTGTTTTTCAATGTTGAGGTTGTCGTTGTTTTTCAATGTTGAGGTTGTTGTTGAAATTGATGGCGTTTTTCAATGTCGAGGTTGTTGTTGAATTTGTTGGTGTTTTTCAATGCTGAAGTTGTTGTTGAATTTGTTGGTGTTTTTGAATGTTGAGGTTGTTGTTTTTCAATGTTGAGGTTGTTGTTGAATTTGTTGGTGTTTTTCAATGTTGAGGTTGTTGTTGTTTTTCAATGCTGAGGTTGTTGTTGAGTTTGTTGGTGTTTTTCAATGTTGAGGTTCTGGTTGAATTTGTTGGTGTTTTTCTGTGTTGAGGTTGTTGTTGTTTTTCAATGTTGATGTTGTTGAATTTTTTGGTGTTTTTCAATGTTGAGTTTGTTGTTGTTTTTCAATGTTGAGGTTGTTGTTGAATTTGTTGGTGTTTCTCAATGTTGAGGTTGTTGTTGAATTTGTTGGTGTTTTTCCATGTTGAGGGTGTTGTTGTTTTTCAAAGTTGAGGTTGTTGTTAAATTTGTTGGGGTTTTTCAATGTTGAGGTTGTTGTCGAATTTGTTGGTGTTTTTCATTGTTGAGGTTGTTGTTGAATTTGTTGGTGTTTTTCAATGTTGAGGTTGTTGTTGTTTTTCAATGTTGAGGTTGTTGTTGAATTTGTTGGTGTTTTTCAATGTTGAGGTTGTTGTTGTTTTTCAATGTTGAGGTTGTTGTTGAATTTGTTGGTGTTTTTCCATGTTGAGGTTGTTGTTGTTTTTCAAAGTTGAGGTTGTTGTTAAACTTGTTGGTGTTTTTCAATGTTGAGGTTGTTGTTGAATTTGTTGCTGTTTTTCATTGTTGAGGTTGTTGTTGAATTTGTTGGTGTTTTTCAATGTTGAGGTTGTTGTTGTTTTTCAATGTTGAGGTTGTTGTTGAATTTGTTGGTGTTTTTCAATGTTGAGGTTGTTGTTGTTTTTCAATGTTGAGGTTGTTGTTGAATTTGTTGGTGTTTTTCAATTTCGAGGTTGTTGTTGAATTTGTTGGTGTTTTTCAATGTTGAAGTTGTTGTTGAATTTGTTGGTGTTTTTCAATGTTGAGGTTGTTGTTGTTTTTCTATGTTGAGGTTGTTGTTGTTTTTCAAAGTTGAGGTTGTTGTTAAATTTGTTTGTGTTTTCCAATGTTGAGGTTGCTGAATTTGTTGGTGTTTTTCAATGTTGAGGTTGTTGTTGTTTTTCAATGTTGAGGTTGTTGTTGAATTTGTTGTTGTTTTTCAATGTTGAGGTTGTTGTTGTTTTTCAATGTTGAGGTTGTTGTTGAATTTGTTGTTGTTTTTCAATGTTGAGGTTGTTGTTGTTTTTCAATGTTGAGGTTGTTGCTGAATTTGTTGGTGTTTTTCAATGTTGAGGTTGTTGCTGTATTTGTTGGTGTTTTTCAATGTTGTGGTTGTTGTAGTTTTTCAATGTTGAGGTTGTTGTTGAATTTGTTGGTGTTTTTCAATGACGAGGTTGTTGTTGAATTTGTTGGTTTTTTTCAATGTTGAAGTTGTTGTTGAATTTGTTTGTGTTTTTCAATGTTGAGGTTGTTGTTGAATTTGTTGGTGTTTTTCAATGTTGAGGTTGTTGTTGTTTTCCAATGTTGAGGTTGTTGTTGAATTTGTTGGTGTTTTTCAATGTTGAGGTTGCTGTTGTTTTTCAATGTTGAGGTTGTTGTTGAATTTCTTGGTGTTTTTCATTTTCGAGATTGTTGTTGAATTTGTTGGTGTTTTTCAATGTTGAAGTTGTTGTTGAATTTGTTGTTGTTTTTCAATGTTGAGGTTGTTGTTGTTTTTCAATGTTGAGGTTGTTGTTGAATTTGTTGGTGTTTTTCAATGTTGAGGTTGTTGTTGTTTTTCAATGTTGAGGTTGTTGTTGTTTTTCAATGTTGAGGTTGTTGTTGAATTTGTTGGTGTTTTTCAATGTCGAGGTAGTTGTTGAATTTGTTGGTGTTTTTCAGTGTTGAAGTTGTTTTAGTTTTTCAATGTTGAGGTTGTTGTTGAATTTGTTGGTGTTTTTCAATGTCGAGGTAGTTGTTGAATTTGTTGGTTTTTTCAATGTTGAAGTTGTTGTTGAATTTGTTGGTGTTTTTCAATGTTGAGGTTGTTGTTGTTTTTCAATGTTGAGGTTGTTGTTGAATTTGTTGGTGTTTTTCATTTTCGAGGTTGTTGTTGAATTTGTTGGTGTTTTTCAATGTTGAAGTTGTTGTTGAATTTGTTGTTGTTTTTCAATGTTGAAGTTGTTGTTGTTTTTCAATGTTGAGGTTGTTGTTGAATTTGTTGGTGTTTTTCAATGTTGAGGTTGTTGTTGAATTTGTTGGTGTTTTTCAATGTTGAGGTTGTTGTTGTTTTTCAATATTGAGGTTGTTGTTGAATTTGTTTGTGTTTTTCAATGTTGAGGTTGGTGTTGAATTTGTTTGTATTTTTCAATGTTGAGGTTGTTGTTGTTTTTCAATGTTGAGGTTGTTGTTGAATTTGTTGGTGTTTTTCAATGTTGAGGTTGTTGTTGAATTTGTTGGTGTTTTTCAATGTTGAGGTTGTTGTTGAATTTGTTGGTGTTTTTCAATGTTGAGGTTGTCGTTGTTTTTCAATGTTGAGGTTGTTGTTGAAATTGATGGCGTTTTTCAATGTCGAGGTTGTTGTTGAATTTGTTGGTGTTTTTCAATGCTGAAGTTGTTGTTGAATTTGTTGGTGTTTTTGAATGTTGAGGTTGTTGTTTTTCAATGTTGAGGTTGTTGTTGAATTTGTTGGTGTTTTTCAATGTTGAGGTTGTTGTTGTTTTTCAATGCTGAGGTTGTTGTTGAATTTGTTGGTGTTTTTCAATGTTGAGGTTCTGGTTGAATTTGTTGGTGTTTTTCTGTGTTGAGGTTGTTGTTGTTTTTCAATGTTGATGTTGTTGAATTTTTTGGTGTTTTTCAATGTTGAGTTTGTTGTTGTTTTTCAATGTTGAGGTTGATGTTGAATTTGTTGGTGTTTCTCAATGTTGAGGTTGTTGTTGTTTTTCAATTTTGAGGTTGTTGTTGCATTTGTTGGTGTTTTACAATGTTGAGGTCGTTGTTGAATTTGTTGGCGTTTTTAAATGTTGAGGTTGTTGTTGAATTTGTTGGTGTTTTTCAATGTTGAGGTTGTTGTTGAATTTGTTGGTGTTTTTCATTTTTGAGGTTGTTGTTGAATTTGTTGGTGTTTTTCCATGTTGAGGTTGTTGTTGTTTTTCAAAGTTGAGGTTGTTGTTAAATTTGTTGGGGTTTTTCAATGTTGAGGTTGTTGTTGTTTTTCAATGTTGAGGTTGTTGTTGAATTTGTTGGTGTTTTTCATTTTCGAGATTGTTGTTGAATTTGTTGGTGTTTTTCAATGTTGAAGTTGTTGTTGAATTTGTTGTTGTTTTTCAATGTTGAGGTTGTTGTTGTTTTTCAATGTTGAGGTTGTTGTTGAATTTGTTGGTGTTTTTCAATGTTGAGGTTGTTGTTGTTTTTCAATGTTGAGGTTGTTGTTGTTTTTCAATGTTGAGGTTGTTGTTGAATTTGTTGGTGTTTTTCAATGTCGAGGTAGTTGTTGAATTTGTTGGTGTTTTTCAATGTTGAAGTTGTTTTAGTTTTTCAATGTTGAGGTTGTTGTTGAATTTGTTGGTGTTTTTCAATGTCGAGGTGGTTGTTGAATTTGATGGTTTTTTCAATGTTGAAGTTGTTGTTGAATTTGTTGGTGTTTTTCAATGTTGAGGTTTTTGTTGTTTTTCAATGTTGAGGTTGTTGTTGAATTTGTTGGTGTTTTTCATTTTCGAGGTTGTTGTTGAATTTGTTGGTGTTTTTCAATGTTGAAGTTGTTGTTGAATTTGTTGTTGTTTTTCAATGTTGAGGTTGTTGTTGTTTTTCAATGTTGAGGTTGTTGTTGAATTTGTTGGTGTTTTTCAATGTTGAGGTTGTTGTTGAATTTGTTGGTGTTTTTCAATGTTGAGGTTGTTGTTGTTTTTCAATATTAAGGTTGTTGTTGAATTTGTTTGTGTTTTTCAACGTTGAGGTTGGTGTTGAATTTGTTTGTATTTTTCAATGTTGAGGTTGTTGTTGTTTTTCAATGTTGAGGTTGTTGTTGAATTTGTTGGTGTTTTTCAATGTTGAGGTTGTTGTTGAATTTGTTGGTGTTTTTCAATGTTGAGGTTGTTGTTGAATTTGTTGGTGTTTTTCAATGTTGAGGTTGTCGTTGTTTTTCAATGTTGAGGTTGTTGTTGAAATTGATGGCGTTTTTCAATGTCGAGGTTGTTGTTGAATTTGTTGGTGTTTTTCAATGCTGAAGTTGTTGTTGAATTTGTTGGTGTTTTTGAATGTTGAGGTTGTTGTTTTTCAATGTTGAGGTTGTTGTTGAATTTGTTGGTGTTTTTCAATGTTGAGGTTGTTGTTGTTTTTCAATGCTGAGGTTGTTGTTGAATTTGTTGGTGTTTTTCAATTTTGAGGTTCTGGTTGAATTTGTTGGTGTTTTTCTGTGTTGAGGTTGTTGTTGTTTTTCAATGTTGATGTTGTTGAATTTTTTGGTGTTTTTCAATGTTGAGTTTGTTGTTGTTTTTCAATGTTGAGGTTGTTGTTGAATTTGTTGGTGTTTCTCAATGTTGAGGTTGTTGTTGTTTTTCAATTTTGAGGTTGTTGTTGAATTTGTTGGTGTTTTACAATGTTGAGGTCGTTCTTGAATTTGTTGGCGTTTTTAAATGTTGAGGTTGTTGTTGAATTTGTTGGTGTTTTTCAATGTTGAGGTTGTTGTTGAATTTGTTGGTGTTTTTCATTGTTGAGGTTGTTGTTGAATTTGTTGGTGTTTTTCCATGTTGAGGTTGTTGTTGTTTTTCAAAGTTGAGGTTGTTGTTAAATTTGTTGGGGTTTTTCAATGTTGAGGTTGTTGTCGAATTTGTTGGTGTTTTTCATTGTTGAGGTTGTTGTTGAATTTGTTGGTGTTTTTCAATGTTGAGGTTGTTGTTGTTTTTCAATGTTGAGGTTGTTGTTGAATTTGTTGGTGTTTTTCAATGTTGAGGTTGTTGTTGTTTTTCAATGTTGAGGTTGTTGTTGAATTTGTTGGTGTTTTTCCATGTTGAGGTTGTTGTTGTTTTTCAAAGTTGAGGTTGTTGTTAAATTTGTTGGTGTTTTTCAATGTTGAGGTTGTTGTTGAATTTGTTGCTGTTTTTCATTGTTGAGGTTGTTGTTGAATTTGTTGGTGTTTTTCAATGTTGAGGTTGTTGTTGTTTTTCAATGTTGAGGTTGTTGTTGAATTTGTTGGTGTTTTTCAATTTCGAGGTTGTTGTTGAATTTGTTGGTGTTTTTCAATGTTGAAGTTGTTGTTTAATTTGTTGGTGTTTTTCAATGTTGAGGTTGTTGTTGTTTTTCAATGTTGAGGTTGTTGTTGAATTTGTTGGTGTTTTTCAATGTTGAGGTTGTTGTTGTTTTTTAATGTTGAGGTTGTTGTTGTTATTCAATGTTGAGGTTGTTGTTGTATTTGTTGGTGGTTTGCAACGTTGAGGTTGTTGTTTTTTTTCAATGTTGAGGTGGTTGTTGAATTTGTTGGTGTTTTTCTATGTTGAGGTTGTTGTTGTTTTTCAAAGGTGAGGTTGTTGTTAAATTTGTTGGTGTTTTTCAATGTTGAGGTTGTTGTTGAATTTGTTGGTGTTTTTCAATGTTGAGGTTGTCGTTGTTTTTCAATGTTGAGGTTGTTGTTGAAATTGATGGCGTTTTTCAATGTCGAGGTTGTTGTTGAATTTGTTGGTGTTTTTCAATGCTGAAGTTGTTGTTGAATTTGTTGGTGTTTTTGAATGTTGAGGTTGTTGTTTTTCAATGTTGAGGTTGTTGTTGAATTTGTTGGTGTTTTTCAATGTTGAGGTTGTTGTTGTTTTTCAATGCTGAGGTTGTTGTTGAATTTGTTGGTGTTTTTCAATGTTGAGGTTCTGGTTGAATTTGTTGGTGTTTTTCTGTGTTGAGGTTGTTGTTGTTTTTCAATGTTGATGTTGTTGAATTTTTTGGTGTTTTTCAATGTTGAGTTTGTTGTTGTTTTTCAATGTTGAGGTTGTTGTTGAATTTGTTGGTGTTTCTCAATGTTGAGGTTGTTGTTGTTTTTCAATTTTGAGGTTGTTGTTGCATTTGTTGGTGTTTTACAATGTTGAGGTCGTTGTTGAATTTGTTGGCGTTTTTAAATGTTGAGGTTGTTGTTGAATTTGTTGGTGTTTTTCAATGTTGAGGTTGTTGTTGAATTTGTTGGTGTTTTTCATTTTTGAGGTTGTTGTTGAATTTGTTGGTGTTTTTCCATGTTGAGGTTGTTGTTGTTTTTCAATGTTGAGGTTGTTGTTGAATTTGTTGGTGTTTTTCATTTTCGAGATTGTTGTTGAATTTGTTGGTGTTTTTCAATGTTGAAGTTGTTGTTGAATTTGTTGTTGTTTTTCAATGTTGAGGTTGTTGTTGTTTTTCAATGTTGAGGTTGTTGTTGAATTTGTTGGTGTTTTTCAATGTTGAGGTTGTTGTTGTTTTTCAATGTTGAGGTTGTTGTTGTTTTTCAATGTTGAGGTTGTTGTTGAATTTGTTGGTGTTTTTCAATGTTGAAGTTGTTTTAGTTTTTCAATGTTGAGGTTGTTGTTGAATTTGTTGGTGTTTTTCAATGTCGAGGTGGTTGTTGAATTTGTTGGTTTTTTCAATGTTGAAGTTGTTCTTGAATTTGTTGGTGTTTTTCAATGTTGAGGTTGTTGTTGTTTTTCAATGTTGAGGTTGTTGTTGAATTTGTTGGTGTTTTTCATTTTCGAGGTTGTTGTTGAATTTGTTGGTGTTTTTCAATGTTGAAGTTGTTGTTGAATTTGTTGTTGTTTTTCAATGTTGAGGTTGTTGTTGTTTTTCAATGTTGAGGTTGTTGTTGAATTTGTTGGTGTTTTTCAATGTTGAGATTGTTGTTGAATTTGTTGGTGTTTTTCAATGTTGAGGTTGTTGTTGTTTTTCAATATTAAGGTTGTTGTTGAATTTGTTGGTGTTTTTCAATGTTGAGGTTGTTGTTGAATTTGTTGGTGTTTTTCAATGTTGAGGTTGTTGTTGAATTTGTTGGTGTTTTTCAATGTTGAGGTTGTCGTTGTTTTTCAATGTTGAGGTTGTTGTTGAAATTGATGGCGTTTTTCAATGTCGAGGTTGTTGTTGAATTTGTTGGTGTTTTTCAATGCTGAAGTTGTTGTTGAATTTGTTTGTGTTTTTGAATGTTGAGGTTGTTGTTTTTCAATGTTGAGGTTGTTGTTGAATTTGTTGGTGTTTTTCAATGTTGAGGTTGTTGTTGTTTTTCAATGCTGAGGTTGTTGTTGAATTTGTTGGTGTTTTTCAATGTTGAGGTTCTGGTTGAATTTGTTGGTGTTTTTCTGTGTTGAGGTTGTTGTTGTTTTTCAATGTTGATGTTGTTGAATTTTTTGGTGTTTTTCAATGTTGAGTTTGTTGTTGTTTTTCAATGTTGAGGTTGTTGTTGAATTTGTTGGTGTTTCTCAATGTTGAGGTTGTTGTTGTTTTTCAATTTTGAGGTTGTTGTTGAATTTGTTGGTGTTTTACAATGTTGAGGTCGTTGTTGAATTTGTTGGCGTTTTTAAATGTTGAGGTTGTTGTTGAATTTGTTGGTGTTTTTCAATGTTGAGGTTGTTGTTGAATTTGTTGGTGTTTTTCATTGTTGAGGTTGTTGTTGAATTTGTTGGTGTTTTTCCATGTTGAGGTTGTTGTTGTTTTTCAAAGTTGAGGTTGTTGTTAAATTTGTTGGGGTTTTTCAATGTTGAGGTTGTTGTCGAATTTGTTGGTGTTTTTCATTGTTGAGGTTGTTGTTGAATTTGTTGGTGTTTTTCAATGTTGAGGTTGTTGTTGTTTTTCAATGTTGAGGTTGTTGTTGAATTTGTTGGTGTTTTTCAATGTTGAGGTTGTTGTTGTTTTTCAATGTTGAGGTTGTTGTTGAATTTGTTGGTGTTTTTCCATGTTGAGGTTGTTGTTGTATTTCAAAGTTGAGGTTGTTGTTAATTTGTTGGTGTTTTTCAATGTTGAGGTTGTTGTTGAATTTGTTGCTGTTTTTCATTGTTGAGGTTGTTGTTGAATTTGTTGGTGTTTTTCAATGTTGAGGTTGTTGTTGTTTTTCAATGTTGAGGTTGTTGTTGAATTTGTTGGTGTTTTTCAATTTCGAGGTTGTTGTTGAGTTTGTTGGTGTTTTTCAATGTTGAAGTTGTTGTTTAATTTGTTGGTGTTTTTCAATGTGAGGTTGTTGTTGTTTTTCAATGTTGAGGTTGTTGTTGAATTTGTTGGTGTTTTTCAATGTTGAGGTTGTTGTTGTTTTTCAATGTTGAGGTTGTTGTTGTTATTCAATGTTGAGGTTGTTGTTGTATTTGTTGGTGGTTTGCAACGTTGAGGTTGTTGTTTTTTTTCAATGTTGAGGTGGTTGTTGAATTTGTTGGTGTTTTTCTATGTTGAGGTTGTTGTTGTTTTTCAAAGGTGAGGTTGTTGTTAAATTTGTTGGTGTTTTTCAATGTTGAGGTTGTTGAATTTGTTGGTTGTTTTCAATGTTGAGGTTGTTGTTGAATTTGTTGTTGTTTTTCAATGTTGAGGTTGTTGTTGAATTTGTTGGTGTTTTTCAATGTTGAGGTTGTTGTTGTTTTCCAATGTTGAGGTTGTTGTTGAATTTGTTGGTGTTTTTCAATGTTGAGGTTGTTGTTGTTTTTCAATGTTGACGTTGTTGTTGAATTTGTTGGTGTTTTTCAATGTCGAGGTAGTTGTTGAACTTGTTGGTGTTTTTCAATGTTGAAGTTGTTGTTGTTTTTCAATGTTGAGGTTGTTGTTGAATTTGTTGGTGTTTTTCAATGTCGAGGTAGTTGTTGAACTTGTTGGTGTTTTTCAATGTTGAAGTTGTTTTAGTTTTTCAATGTTGAGGTTGTTTTTGAATTTGTTGGTGTTTTTCAAAGTCGAGGTAGTTGTTGAATTTGTTGGTTTTTTCAATGTTGAAGTTGTTGTTGAATTTGTTGGTATTTTTCAATGTTGAGGTTGTTGTTGTTTTTCAATGTTGAGGTTGTTGTTGAATTTGTTGGTGTTTTTCATTTCGAGGTTGTTGTTGAATTTGTTGGTGTTTTTCAATGTTGAAGTGTTGTTGAATTTGTTGTTGTTTTTCAATGTTGAAGTTGTTGTTGTTTTTCAATGTTGAGGTTGTTGTTGAATTTGTTGGTGTTTTTCAAAGTTGAGGTTGTTGTTGAATTTGTTGGTGTTTTTCAATGTTGAGGTTGTTGTTGTTTTTCAATATTGAGGTTGGTGTTGAATTTGTTTTGTGTTTTTCAATGTTGAGGTTGGTGTTGAATTTGTTTGTATTTTTCAATGTTGAGGTTGTTGTTGTTTTTCAATGTTGAGGTTGTTGTTGAATTTGTTGGTGTTTTTCAATGTTGAGGTTGTTGTTGAATTTGTTTGTGTTTTTCAATGTTGAGGTTGTTGTTGAATTTGTTGGTGTTTTTCAATGTTGAGGTTATCGCTGTTTTTCAATGTTGAGGTTGTTGTTGAAATTGATGGCGTTTTTCAATGTCGAGGTTGTTGTTGAATTTGTTGGTGTTTTTCAATGCTGAAGTTGTTGTTGAATTTGTTGGTGTTTTTGAATGTTGAGGTTGTTGTTTTTCAATGTTGAGGTTGTTGTTGAATTTGTTGGTGTTTTTCAATGTTGAGGTTGTTGTTGTTTTTCAATGCTGAGGTTGTTGTTGAATTTGTTGGTGTTTTTCAATGTTGAGGTTCTGGTTGAATTTGTTGGTGTTTTTCTGTGTTGAGGTTGTTGTTGTTTTTCAATGTTGATGTTGTTGAATTTTTTGGTGTTTTTCAATGTTGAGTTTGTTGTTGTTTTTCAATGTTGAGGTTGTTGTTGAATTTGTTGGTGTTTTTCAATTTCGAGGTTGTTGTTGAATTTGTTGGTGTTTTTCAATGTTGAAGTTGTTGTTTAATTTGTTGGTGTTTTTCAATGTTGAGGTTGTTGTTGTTTTTCAATGTTGAGGTTGTTATTGAATTTGTTGGTGTTTTTCAATGTTGAGGTTGTTGTTGTTTTTCAATGTTGAGGTTGTTGTTGTTATTCAATGTTGAGGTTGTTGTTGTATTTGTTGGTGGTTTTCAACGTTGAGGTTGTTGTTTTTTTTCAATGTTGAGGTGGTTGTTGAATTTGTTGGTGTTTTTCTATGTTGAGGTTGTTGTTGTTTTTCAAAGTTGAGGTTGTTGTTAAATTTGTTGGTGTTTTTCAATGTTGAGGTTGTTGAATTTGTTGGTGTTTTTCAATGTTGAGGTTGTTGTTGAATTTGTTGTTGTTTTTCAATGTTGAGGTTGTTGTTGAATTTGTTGGTGTTTTTCAATGTTGAGGTTGTTGTTGTTTTCCAATGTTGAGGTTGTTGTTGAATTTGTTGGTGTTTTTCAATGTTGAGGTTGTTGTTGTTTTTCAATGTTGAGGTTGTTGTTGAATTTGTTGGTGTTTTTCATTTTCGAGATTGTTGTTGAATTTGTTGGTGTTTTTCAATGTTGAAGTTGTTGTTGAATTTGTTGTTGTTTTTCAATGTTGAGGTTGTTGTTGTTTTTCAATGTTGAGGTTGTTGTTGAATTTGTTGGTGTTTTTCAATGTTGAGGTTGTTGTTGTTTTTCAATGTTGAGGTTGTTGTTGTTTTTCAATGTTGAGGTTGTTGTTGAATTTGTTGGTGTTTTTCAATGTCGAGGTAGTTGTTGAACTTGTTGGTGTTTTTCAATGTTGAAGTTGTTTTAGTTTTTCAATGTTGAGGTTGTTTTTGAATTTGTTGGTGTTTTTCAATGTCGAGGTAGTTGTTGAATTTGTTGGTTTTTTCAATGTTGAAGTTGTTGTTGAATTTGTTGGTGTTTTTCAATGTTGAGGTTGTTGTTGTTTTTCAATGTTGAGGTTGTTGTTGAATTTGTTGGTGTTTTTCATTTTCGAGGTTGTTGTTGAATTTGTTGGTGTTTTTCAATGTTGAAGTTGTTGTTGATTTTGTTGTTGTTTTTCAATGTTGAAGTTGTTGTTGTTTTTCAATGTTGAGGTTGTTGTTGAATTTGTTGGTGTTTTTCAAAGTTGAGGTTGTTGTTGAATTTGTTGGTGTTTTTCAATGTTGAGGTTGTTGTTGTTTTTCAATTTTGAGGTTGGTGTTGAATTTGTTTGTGTTTTTCAATGTTGAGGTTGGTGTTGAATTTGTTTGTATTTTTCAATGTTGAGGTTGTTGTTGTTTTTCAATGTTGAGGTTGTTGTTGAACTTGTTGGTGTTTTTCAATGTTGAGGTTGTTGTTGAATTTGTTGGTGTTTTTCAATGTTGAGGTTGTTGTTGAATTTGTTGGTGTTTTTCAATGTTGAGGTTGTCGCTGTTTTTCAATGTTGAGGTTGTTGTTGAAATTGATGGCGTTTTTCAATGTCGAGGTTGTTGTTGAATTTGTTGGTGTTTTTCAATGCTGAAGTTGTTGTTGAATTTGTTGGTGTTTTTGAATGTTGAGGTTGTTGTTTTTCAATGTTGAGGTTGTTGTTGAAATTGTTGGTGTTTTTCAATGTTGAGGTTGTTGTTGTTTTTCAATGCTGAGGTTGTTGTTGAATTTGTTGGTGTTTTTCAATGTTGAGGTTCTGGTTGAATTTGTTGGTGTTTTTCTGTGTTGAGGTTGTTGTTGTTTTTCAATGTTGATGTTGTTGAATTTTTTGGTGTTTTTCAATGTTGAGTTTGTTGTTGTTTTTCAATGTTGAGGTTGTTGTTGAATTTGTTGGTGTTTCTCAATGTTGAGGTTGTTGTTGTTTTTCAATTTTGAGGTTGTTGTTGCATTTGTTGGTGTTTTACAATGTTGAGGTCGTTGTTGAATTTGTTGGCGTTTTTAAATGTTGAGGTTGTTGTTGAATTTGTTGATGTTTTTCAATGTTGAGGTTGTTGTTGAATTTGTTGGTGTTTTTCATTGTTGAGGTTGTTGTTGAATTTGTTGGTGTTTTTCCATGTTGAGGTTGTTGTTGTTTTTCAAAGTTGAGGTTGTTGTTAAATTTGTTGGGGTTTTTCAATGTATAGGTTGTTGTCGAATTTGTTGGTGTTTTTCATTGTTGAGGTTGTTGTTGAATTTGTTGGTGTTTTTCAATGTTGAGGTTGTTGTTGTTTTTCAATGTTGAGGTTGTTGTTGAATTTGTTGGTGTTTTTCAATGTTGAGGTTGTTGTTGTTTTTCAATGTTGAGGTTGTTGTTGAATTTGTTGGTGTTTTTCCATGTTGAGGTTGTTGTTGTTTTTCAAAGTTGAGGTTGTTGTTAAATTTGTTGGTGTTTTTCAATGTTGAGGTTGTTGTTGAATTTGTTGCTGTTTTTCATTGTTGAGGTTGTTGTTGAATTTGTTGGTGTTTTTCAATGTTGAGGTTGTTGTTGTTTTTCAATGTTGAGGTTGTTGTTGAATTTGTTGGTGTTTTTCAATGTTGAGGTTGTTGTTGTTTTTCAATGTTGAGGTTGTTGTTGAATTTGTTGGTGTTTTTCAATTTCGAGGTTGTTGTTGAATTTGTTGGTGTTTTTCAATGTTGAAGTTGTTGTTTAATTTGTTGGTGTTTTTCAATGTTGAGGTTGTTGTTGTTTTTCAATGTTGAGGTTGTTGTTGAATTTGTTGGTGTTTTTCAATGTTGAGGTTGTTGTTGTTTTTCAATGTTGAGGTTGTTCTTGTTATTCAATGTTGAGGTTGTTGTTGTATTTGTTGGTGGTTTTCAACATTGAGGTTGTTGTTTTTTTTCAATGTTGAGGTGGTTGTTGAATTTGTTGGTGTTTTTCTATGTTGAGGTTGTTGTTGTTTTTCAAAGTTGAGGTTGTTGTTAAATTTGTTGGTGTTTTTCAATGTTGAGGTTGTTGAATTTGTTGGTGTTTTTCAATGTTGAGGTTGTTGTTGTTTTTCAATGTTGAGGTTGTTGCTGAATTTGTTGGTGTTTTTCAATGTTGAGGTTGTTGTTGAATTTGTTGGTGTTTTTCAATGTTGAGGTTTTTGTTGTTTTTCAATTTTGAGGTTGTTGTTGAATTTGTTGGTGTTTTTCAACGTTGAGGTTGTTGTTGAATTTGTTCGTGTTTTTCATTGCTCAGGTTGTTGTTGTTTTTCAATGTTGAGGTTGTTGTTGAATTTGTTGGTGTTTTTCAATGCTGAGGTTGTTGTTGTTTTTCAAAGTTGAGGTTGTTGCTGAATTTGTTGGTGTTTTTCAATGTTGAGGTTGTTGTTGAATTTGTTGGTGTTTTTCAATGTTGAGGTTGTTGTTGTTTGTCAATGTTGAGGTTGTTGTTGAATTTGTTGGTGTTTTTCAACGTTGAGGTTGTTGTTGAATTTGTTCGTGTTTTTCAATGCTGAGGTTGTTGTTGTTTTTCAATGTTGAGGTTGTTGTTGAATTTGTTGGTGTTTTTCAATGTTGAGGTTGTTGTAGTTTTTCAATGTTGAGGATGTTGTTGAATTTGTTGATGTTTTTCAATGTCGAGGTTGTTGTTGAATTTGTTGCTGTTTTTCAATGTTGAAGTTGTTGTTGAATTTGTTGGTGTTGTTCAATGTTGAGGTTGTTGTTGAATTTGTTGGTGTTTTTAAATGTTGAGGTTGTTGTTGAATTTGTTGGTGTTTTTCAATGTTGAGGTTGTTATTGTTTTTCAATGTTGAGGTTGTTGTTGAATTGGTTGGTGTTTTTCAATTTCGAGGTAGTTGTTGAATTTTTTGGTGTTTTTCAATGTTGAAGTTGTTGTTGAATTTGTTGGTGTTTTTCAATGTTGAGGTTGTTGTTGTTTTTCAATGTTGAGGTTGTTGTTGAATTTGTTGGTGTTTTTGAATGTTGAGGTTGTTGTTGTATTTCAATGTTGAGGTTGTTGTTGTTTTTCAATGTTGAGGTTGTTGTTGAATTTGTTGCTGTTTTTCAATGTTGAGGTTGTTGTTGTTTTTCAATGTTGAGGTTGTTGTTGTTTTTCAATGTTGACGTTGTTGTTGTATTTGTTGGTGTTTTTCAATGTTGAGGTTGTTGTACTTTTTCAATGTTGAGGTTGTTGTTGTTTTTCAATGTTGAGGTTGTTGCTGTATTTGTTGGTGTTTTTCAATGTTGTGGTTGTTGTAGTTTTTCAATGTTGAGGTTGTTGTTGAATTTGTTGGTGTTTTTCAATGACGAGGTTGTTGTTGAATATGTTGGTTTTTTTTCAATGTTGAAGTTGTTGTTGAATTTGTTTGTGTTTTTCAATGTTGAGGTTGTTGTTGAATTTGTTGGTGTTTTTCAATGTTGAGGTTGTGGTTGTTTTCCAATGTTGAGGTTGTTGTTGAATTTGTTGGTGTTTTTCAATGTTGAGGTTGTTGTTGTTTTTCAATGTTAAGGTTGTTGTTGAATTTGTTGTTGTTTTTCATTTTCGAGATTGTTGTTGAATTTGTTGGTGTTTTTCAATGTTGAAGTTGTTGTTGAATTTGTTGTTGTTTTTCAATGTTGAGGTTGTTGTTGTTTTTCAATGTTGAGGTTGTTGTTGAATTTGTTGGTGTTTTTCAATGTTGATGTTGTTGTTGTTTTTCAATGTTGAGGTTGTTGTTTTTCAATGTTGAGGTTGTTGTTGAATTTGTTGGTGTTTTCAATGTCGAGGTAGTTGTTGAATTTGTTGGTGTTTTTCAATGTTGAAGTTGTTGTAGTTTTTCAATGTTGAGGTTGTTGTTGAATTTGTTGGTGTTTTTCAATGTCGAGGTAGTTGTTGAATTTGTTGGTGTTTTTCAATGTTGAAGTTGTTGTTGAATTTGTTGGTGTTTTTCAATGTTGAGGTTGTTGTTGAATTTGTTGGTGTTTTTCAATGTTGAGGTTGTTGTTGTTTTTCAATGTTGAGGTTGTTGTTGAATTTGTTGGTGTTTTTCAATTTCGAGGTTGTTGTTGAATTTGTTGGTGTTTTTCAATGTTGAAGTTGTTGTTTAATTTGTTGGTGTTTTTCAATGTTGAGGTTGTTGTTGTTTTTCAATGTTGAGGTTGTTGTTGAATTTGTTGGTGTTTTTCAATGTTGAGGTTGTTGTTGTTTTTCAATGTTGAGGTTGTTGTTGTTATTCAATGTTGAGATTGTTGTTGTATTTGTTGGTGGTTTTCAACGTTGAGGTTGTTGTTTTTTTTCAATGTTGAGGTGGTTGTTGAATTTGTTGGTGTTTTTCTATGTTGAGGTTGTTGTTGTTTTTCAAAGTTGAGGTTGTTGTTAAATTTGTTGGTGTTTTTCAATGTTGAGGTTGTTGAATTTGTTGGTGTTTTTCAATGTTGAGGTTGTTGTTGTTTTTCAATGTTGAGGTTGTTGTTGAATTTGTTGTTGTTTTTCAATGTTGAGGTTGTTGTTGTTTTTCAATGTTGAGGTTGTTGCTGAATTTGTTGGTGTGTTTCAATGTTGAGGTTGTTGCTGTATTTGTTGGTGTTTTTCAATGTTTTGGTTGTTGTAGTTTTTCAATGTTGAGGTTGTTGTTGAATTTGTTGGTGTTTTTCAATGACGAGGTTGTTGTTGAATTTGTTGGTTTTTTTCAATGTTGAAGTTGTTGTTGAATTTGTTTGTGTTTTTCAATGTTGAGGTTGTTGTTGAATTTGTTGGTGTTTTTCAATGTTGAGGTTGTTGTTGTTTTCCAATGTTGAGGTTGTTGTTGAATTTGTTGGTGTTTTTCATTTTCGAGATTGTTGTTGAATTTGTTGGTGTTTTTCAATGTTGAAGTTGTTGTTGAATTTGTTGTTGTTTTTCAATGTTGAGGTTGTTGTTGTTTTTCAATGTTGAGGTTGTTGTTGAATTTGTTGGTGTTTTTCAATGTTGATGTTGTTGTTGTTTTTCAATGTTGAGGTTGTTGTTGTTTTTCAATGTTGAGGTTGTTGTTGAATTTGTTGGTGTTTTTCAATGTCGAGGTAGTTGTTGAACTTGTTGATGTTTTTCAATGTTGAAGTTGTTTTAGTTTTTCAATGTTGAGGTTGTTTTTGAATTTGTTGGTGTTTTTCAATGTCGAGGTAGTTGTTGAATTTGTTGGTTTTTTCAATGTTGAAGTTGTTGTTGAATTTGTTGGTGTTTTTCAATGTTGAGGTTGTTATTGTTTTTCAATGTTGAGGTTGTTGTTGAATTTGTTGGTGTTTTTCATTTTCGAGGTTGTTGTTGAATTTGTTGGTGTTTTTCAATGTTGAAGTTGTTGTTGAATTTGTTGTTGTTTTTCAATGTTGAAGTTGTTGTTGTTTTTCAATGTTGAGGTTGTTGTTGAATTTGTTGGTGTTTTTCAATGTTGAGGTTGTTGTTGAATTTGTTGGTGTTTTTCATTGTTGAGGTTGTTGTTGTTTTTCAATGTTGAGGTTGTTGTTGAATTTGTTGGTGTTTTTCAATGTTGAGGTTGTTGTTGAATTTGTTGGTGTTTTTCAATGTTGAGGTTGTTGTTGAATTTGTTGGTGTTTTTCAATGTGGAGTTTGTCGCTGTTTTTCAATGTTGAGGTTGTTGTTGAAATTGATGGCGTTTTTCAATGTCGAGGTTGTTGTTGAATTTGTTGGTGTTTTTCAATGCTGAAGTTGTTGTTGAATTTGTTGGTGTTTTTGAATGTTGAGGTTGTTGTTTTTCAATGTTGAGGTTGTTGTTGAATTTGTTGGTGTTTTTCAATGTTGAGGTTGTTGTTGTTTTTCAATGCTGAGGTTGTTGTTGAATTTGTTGGTGTTTTTCAATGTTGAGGTTCTGGTTGAATTTGTTGGTGTTTTTCT
Organism: Isurus oxyrinchus; assembly: GCA_026770705.1. Lineage (NCBI taxonomy): Eukaryota > Metazoa > Chordata > Chondrichthyes > Lamniformes > Lamnidae > Isurus > Isurus oxyrinchus. The sequence continues at coordinate 130,455 of JANJGN010000516.1, read as the reverse complement.
GTGTTGAGGTTGTTGTTGTTTTTCAATGTTGATGTTGTTGAATTTTTTGGTGTTTTTCAATGTTGAGTTTGTTGTTGTTTTTCAATGTTGAGGTTGTTGTTGAATTTGTTGGTGTTTCTCAATGTTGAGGTTGTTGTTGTTTTTCAATTTTGAGGTTGTTGTTGCATTTGTTGGTGTTTTACAATGTTGAGGTCGTTGTTGAATTTGTTGGCGTTTTTAAATGTTGAGGTTGTTGTTGAATTTGTTGGTGTTTTTCAATGTTGAGGTTGTTGTTGAATTTGTTGGTGTTTTTCATTGTTGAGGCTGTTGTTGAATTTGTTGGTGTTTTTCCATGTTGAGGTTGTTGTTGTTTTTCAAAGTTGAGGTTGTTGTTAAATTTGTTGGGGTTTTTCAATGTTGAGGTTGTTGTCGAATTTGTTGGTGTTTTTCATTGTTGAGGTTGTTGTTGAATTTGTTGGTGTTTTTCAATGTTGAGGTTGTTGTTGTTTTTCAATGTTGAGGTTGTTGTTGAATTTGTTGGTGTTTTTCAATGTTGAGGTTGTTGTTGTTTTTCAATGTTGAGGTTGTTGTTGAATTTGTTGGTGTTTTTCCATGTTGAGGTTGTTGTTGTTTTTCAAAGTTGAGGTTGTTGTTGAATTTGTTGGTGTTTTTCAATGTTGAGGTTGTTGTTGTTTTTCAATGTTGAGGTTGTTGTTGAATTTGTTGGTGTTTTTCAATGTTGAGGTTGTTGTTGTTTTTCAATGTTGAGGTTGTTGTTGAATTTGTTGGTGTTTTTCAATTTCGAGGTTGTTGTTGAATTTGTTGGTATTTTTCAATGTTGAAGTTGTTGTTTAATTTGTTGGTGTTTTTCAATGTTGAAGTTGTTGTTGTTTTTCAATGTTGAGGTTGTTGTTGAATTTGTTGGTGTTTTTCAATGTTGAGGTTGTTGTTGTTTTTCAATGTTGAGGTTGTTCTTGTTATTCAATGTTGAGGTTGTTGTTGTATTTGTTGGTGGTTTTCAACGTTGAGGTTGTTGTTTTTTTTCAATGTTGAGGTGGTTGTTGAATTTGTTGGTGTTTTTCTATGTTGAGGTTGTTGTTGTTTTTCAAAGTTAAGGTTGTTGTTAAATTTGTTGGTGTTTTTCAATGTTGAGGTTGTTGAATTTGTTGGTGTTTTTCAATGTTGAGGTTGTTGTTGTTTTTCAATGTTGAGGTTGTTGTTGAATTTGTTGTTGTTTTTCAATGTTGAGGTTGTTGTTGTTTTTCAATGTTGAGGTTGTTGCTGAATTTGTTGGTGTTTTTCAATGTTGAGGTTGTTGTTGAATTTGTTGGTGTTTTTCAATGTTGAGGTTTTTGTTGTTTTTCAATTTTGAGGTTGTTGTTGAATTTGTTGGTGTTTTTCAACGTTGAGGTTGTTGTTGAATTTGTTCGTGTTTTTCATTGCTCAGGTTGTTGTTGTTTTTCAATGTTGAGGTTGTTGTTGAATTTGTTGGTGTTTTTCAATGCTGAGGTTGTTGTTTGTTTTTCAATGTTGAGGTTGTTGCTGAATTTGTTGGTGTTTTTCAATGTTGAGGTTGTTGTTGAATTTGTTGGTGTTTTTCAATGTTGAGGTTGTTGTTGTTTGTCAATGTTGAGGTTGTTGTTGAATTTGTTGGTGTTTTTCAACGTTGAGGTTGTTGTTGAATTTGTTCGTGTTTTTCAATGCTGAGGTTGTTGTTGTTTTTCAATGTTGAGGTTGTTGTTGAATTTGTTGGTGTTTTTCAATGTTGAGGTTGTTGTAGTTTTTCAATGTTGAGGATGTTGTTGAATTTGTTGATGTTTTTCAATGTCGAGGTTGTTGTTGAATTTGTTGCTGTTTTTCAATGTTGAAGTTGTTGTTGAATTTGTTGGTGTTGTTCAATGTTGAGGTTGTTGTTGAATTAGTTGGTGTTTTTAAATGTTGAGGTTGTTGTGAATTTGTTGGTGTTTTTCAATGTTGAGGTTGTTATTGTTTTTCAATGTTGAGGTTGTTGTTGAATTGGTTGGTGTTTTTCAATTTCGAGGTAGTTGTTGAATTTTTTGGTGTTTTTCAATGTTGAAGTTGTTGTTGAATTTGTTGGTGTTTTTCAATGTTGAGGTTGTTGTTGTTTTTCAATGTTGAGGTTGTTGTTGAATTTGTTGGTGTTTTTGAATGTTGAGGTTGTTGTTGTATTTCAATGTTGAGGTTGTTGCTGTTTTTCAATGTTGAAGTTGTTGTTGAATTTGTTGGTGTTGTTCAATGTTGAGGTTGTTGTTGAATTAGTTGGTGTTTTTAAATGTTGAGGTTGTTGTTGAATTTGTTGGTGTTTTTCAATGTTGAGGTTGTTATTGTTTTTCAATGTTGAGGTTGTTGTTGAATTGGTTGGTGTTTTTCAATTTCGAGGTAGTTGTTGAATTTTTTGGTGTTTTTCAATGTTGAAGTTGTTGTTGAATTTGTTGGTGTTTTTCAATGTTGAGGTTGTTGTTGTTTTTCAATGTTGAGGTTGTTGTTGAATTTGTTGCTGTTTTTCAATGTTGAGGTTGTTGTTGAATTTGTTGGTGTTTTTCAATGTCGAGGTAGTTGTTGAATTTGTTGGTGTTTTTCAATGTTGAAGTTGTTGTAGTTTTTCAATGTTGAGGTTGTTGTTGAATTTGTTGGTGTTTTTCAATGTCGAGGTAGTTGTTGAATTTGTTGGTGTTTTTCAATGTTGAAGTTGTTGTTGAATTTGTTGGTGTTTTTCAATGTTGAGGTTGTTGTTGTTTTTCAATGTTGAGGTTGTTGTTGAATTTGTTGGTGTTTTTCATTTTCGAGGTTGTTGTTGAATTTGTTGGTGTTTTTCAATGTTGAAGATGTTGTTGAATTTGTTGTTGTTTTTCAATGTTGAGGTTGTTGTTGTTTTTCAATGTTGAGGTTGTTGTTGAATTTGATCGTGTTTTTCAATGTTGAGGTTGTTGTTGTTTTTCAATGTTGAGGTTGTTGTTGTTTCTCAATGTTGAGGTTGTTGTTGAATTTGATGGTGTTTTTCAATGTCGAGGTAGTTGTTGAATTTGTTGGTGTTTTTCAATGTTGAAGTTGTTGTAGTTTTTCAATGTTGAGGTTGTTGTTGAATTTGTTGGTGTTTTTCAAAGTCGAGGTAGTTGTTGAATTTGTTGGTGTTTTTCAATGTTGAAGTTGTTGTTGAATTTGTTGGTGTTTTTCAATGTTGAGGTTGTTGTTGAATTTGTTGGTGTTTTTCAATGTTGAGGTTGTTGTTGTTTTTAAATGTTGAGGTTGTTGTTGAATTTGTTGGTGTTTTGCAAATTTGTGGTTGTTGTTGTTTTTCAATGTTGAGGTTGTTGTTGAATTTGTTGGTGTTTTTCCATGTTGAGGTTGTTGTTGTTTTTCAAAGTTGAGGTTGTTGTTAAATTTGTTGCTGTTTTTCAATGTTGAGGTTGTTGTTGAATTTGCTGGTGTTTTTCATTGTTGAGGCTGTTGTTGAATTTGTTGGTGTTTTTCAATGTTGAGGTTGTTGTTGTTTTTCAATGTTGAGGTTGTTGTTGAATTTGTTGTTGTTTTTCAATGTTGAGGTTTTTGTTGTTTTTCAATTTTGAGGTTGTTGTTGAATTTGTTGGTGTTTTTCAACGTTGAGGTTGTTGTTGAATTTGTTCGTGTTTTTCATTGCTCAGGTTGTTGTTGTTTTTCAATGTTGAGGTTGTTGTTGAATTTGTTGGTGTTTTTCAATGTTGAGGTTGTTGTTGTTTTTCAATGTTGAGGTTGTTGCTGAATTTTTTGGTGTTTTTCAATATTGAGGTTGTTGTTGAATTTGTTGGTATTTTTCACTGTTGAGGTTGTTGTTGTTTGTCAATGTTGAGGTTGTTGTTGAATTTGTTGGTGTTTTTCAACGTTGAGGTTGTTGTTGAATTTGTTCCTGTTTTTCAATGCTGAGCTTGTTGTTGTTTTTCAATGTTGAGGTTGTTGTTGAATTTGTTGGTGTTTTTCAATGTTGAGGTTGTTGTAGTTTTTCAATGTTGAGGTTGTTGTTGAATTTCTTGATGTTTTTCAATGTCGAGGTTGTTGTTGAATTTGTTGGTGTTTTTCAATGTTGAAGTTGTTGTTGAATTTGTTGGTGTTGTTCAATGTTGAGGTTGATGTTGAATTTGTTGGTTTTTTTAAATGTTGAGGTTGTTGTTGAATTTGTTGGTGTTTTTCAATGTTGAGGTTGTTATTGTTTTTCAATGTTGAGGTTGTTGCTGAATTATTTGGTGTTTTTCAATTTCGAGATAGTTGTTGTATTTTTTGGTGTTTTTCAATGTTGAAGTTGTTGATGAATTTGTTGGTGTTTTTCAATGTTGAGGTTGTTGTTGTTTTTCAATGTTGAGGTTGTTGTTGAATTTGTTGGTGTTTTTGAATGTTGAGGTTGTTGTTGTATTTCAATGTTGCGGTTGTTGTTTTTCAATGTTGAAGTTGTTGTTGACTTTGTTGGTGTTTTTCAATGTTGAGGTTGTTGTTGTTTTTCAATGTTGAGGTTGTTGTTGAATTTGTTGGTGTTTTTCAATGTTGAGGTTGTTGTTGTTTTTCAATGTTGAGGTTGTTGTTGAATTTGTTGGTGTTTTTCCATGTTGAGGTTGTTGTTGTTTTTCAAAGTTGAGGTTGTTGTTAAATTTGTTGGTGTTTTTCAATGTTGAGGTTGTTGTTGAATTTGTTGGAGTTTTTCATTGTTGAGGTTGTTGTTGAATTTGTTGGTGTTTTTCAATGTTGAGGTTGTTGTTGTTTTTCAATGTTGAGGTTGTTGTTGAATTTGTTGGTGTTTTTCAATGTTGAGGTTGTTGTTGTTTTTCAATGTTGAGGTTGTTGTTGAATTTGTTGGTGTTTTTCAATTTCGAGGTTGTTGTTGAATTTGTTGGTGTTTTTCAATGTTGAAGTTGTTGTTTAATTTGTTGGTGTTTTTCAATGTTGAGGTTGTTGTTGTTTTTCAATGTTGAGGTTGTTGTTGAATTTGTTGGTGTTTTTCAATGTTGAGGTTGTTGTTGTTTTTCAATGTTGAGGTTGTTGTTGCTTTTCAATGTTGAGGTTGTTGTTGAATTTGTTGGTGTTTTTCAATGTTGAGGTTGTTGTTGTTATTCAATGTTGAGGTTGTTGTTGTATTTATTGGTGGTTTTCAACGTTGAGGTTGTTGTAGTTTTTCAATGTTGAGGTTGTTGTTGAATTTGTTGGTGTTTTTCAATGTCGAGGTTGTTGTTGAATTTGTTGGTGTTTTTCAATGTTGAAGTTGTTGTTGAATTTGTTGGTGTTTTTCAATGTTCAGGTTGTTGTTGAATTTGTTGGTGTTTTTCAATGTTGAGGTTGTTGTTGTTTTTAAATGTTGAGGTTGTTGTTGAATTTGTTGGTGTTTTTCAAATTTGAGGTTGTTGTTGTTTTTCAATGTTGAGGTTGTTGTTGAATTTGTTGTTGTTTTTCCATTTTGAGGTTGTAGTTGTTTTTCAAAGTTGAGGTTGTTGTTCAATTTGTTGGTGTTTTTCAATGTTGAAGTTGTTGTTGAATTTGTTGGTGTTTTTCAATGTTGAGGTTGTTGTTGTTTTTCAATGTTTAGGTAGTTGTTGAATTTTTTGTTGTTTTTCTTTGTTGGGGTTGTTGTTGTTTTTCAATGTTGAGGTTGTTGTTGTTTTTCAATGTTGAGGTTGTTGTTGAATTTGTTGGTGTTTTTCAATGTTGAGGTTGTTCTTGTTTTTCAATGTTGAGGTTGTTGTTGTATTTGTTGGTGATTTCAATGTTGAGGTTGTTGTAGTTTTTCAATGTTGAGGTTGTTGTTGAATTTGTTGGTGTTTTTCAAATTTGAGGTTGTTGTTGTTTTTCGATGTTGAGGTTGTTGTTGAATTTGTTGGTGTTTTTCCACCTTGAGGTTGTAGTTGTTTTTCAAAGTTGAGGTTGTTGTTAAATTTGTTGGTGTTTTTCAATGTTGAGGTTGTTGTTCAATTTGTTGGTGTTTTTCAATGTTGAAGTTGTTGTTGAATTTGTTGGTGTTTTTCAATGTTGAGGTTGCTGTTGTTTTTCAATGTTGAGGTTGTTGTTGAATTTGTTGTTGTTTTTCAATGTTGAGGTTGTTGTTGTTTTTCAATGTTGAGGTTGTTGTTGTTTTTCAATGTTGAGGTTGTTGTTGAATTTGCTGGTGTTTTTCAATGTTGAGGTTGTTGTTGTTTTTCAATGTTGAGGTTGTTGTTGTATTTGTTGGTGATTTCAATGTTGAGGTTGTTGTAGTTTTTCAATGTTGAGGTTGCTGTTGAATTTCTTGGTTTTTTTCAATGTCGAGGTTGTTGTTGAACTTGTTGGTGTTTTTCAATGTTGAAGTTGTTGTTGAATTTGTTGGTGTTTTTCAATGTTGAGGTTGTTGTTGTTTTTCAATGTTGAGGTTGTTGTTGTTTTTCAATGTTGAGGTTGTTGTTGAATTTGTTGGTGTTTTTCAATGTTGAGGTTGTTGTTGTTTTTCAATGTTGAGGTTGTTGTTGAATTTGTTGGTGTTTTTCAATGTTGAGGTTGTTGTTGTTTTTAAATGTTGAGGTTGTTGTTGAATTTGTTTGTGTTTTTCAAATTTGAGGTTGTTGTTTTTTTTCAATGTTGAGGTGGTTGTTGAATTTGTTGGTGTTTTTCTCTGTTGAGGTTGTTGTTGTTTTTCAAAGTTGAGGTTGTTGTTAAATTTGTTGGTGTTTTTCAATGTTGAGGTTGTTGAATTTGTTGGTGTTTTTCAATGTTGAGGTTGTTGTTGTTTTTCAATGTTGAGGTTGTTGTTGAATTTGTTGGTGTTTTTCAATGTTGAGGTTGTTGTTGTTTTTCAATGTTGAGGTTGTTGCTGAATTTGTTGGTGTTTTTCAATGTTGAGGTTGTTGTTGAATTTGTTGGTGTTTTTCAATGTTGAGGTTTTTGTTGTTTTTCAATTTTGAGGTTGTTGCTGTATTTGTTGGTGTTTTTCAATGTTGTGGTTGTTGTAGTTTTTCAATGTTGAGGTTGTTGTTGAATTTGTTGGTGTTTTTCAATGACGAGGTTGTTGTTGAATTTGTTGGTTTTTTTCAATGTTGAAGTTGTTGAATTTGTTTGTGTTTTTCAATGTTGAGGTTGTTGTTGAATTTGTTGGTGTTTTTCAATGTTGAGGTTGTTGTTGTTTTCCAATGTTGAGGTTGTTGTTGAATTTGTTGGTGTTTTTCAATGTTGAGGTTGTTGTTGTTTTTCAATGTTGAGGTTGTTGTTGAATTTGTTGGTGTTTTTCATTTTCGAGATTGTTGTTGAATTTGTTGTTGTTTTTCAATGTTGAAGTTGTTGTTGAATTTGTTGTTGTTTTTCAATGTTGAGGTTGTTGTTGTTTTTCAATGTTGAGGTTGTTGTTGAATTTGTTGGTGTTTTTCAATGTTGAGGTTGTTGTTGTTTTTCAATGTTGAGGTTGTTGTTGAATTTGTTGTTGTTTTTCAATGTTGAGGTTTTTGTTGTTTTTCAATTTTGAGGTTGTTGTTGAATTTGTTGGTGTTTTTCAACGTTGAGGTTGTTGTTGAATTTGTTCGTGTTTTTCATTGCTCAGGTTGTTGTTGTTTTTCAATGTTGAGGTTGTTGTTGAATTTGTTGGTGTTTTTCAATGTTGAGGTTGTTGTTGTTTTTCAATGTTGAGGTTGTTGCTGAATTTTTTGGTGTTTTTCAATATTGAGGTTGTTGTTGAATTTGTTGGTATTTTTCACTGTTGAGGTTGTTGTTGTTTGTCAATGTTGAGGTTGTTGTTGAATTTGTTGGTGTTTTTCAACGTTGAGGTTGTTGTTGAATTTGTTCCTGTTTTTCAATGCTGAGCTTGTTGTTGTTTTTCAATGTTGAGGTTGTTGTTGAATTTGTTGGTGTTTTTCAATGTTGAGGTTGTTGTAGTTTTTCAATGTTGAGGTTGTTGTTGAATTTCTTGATGTTTTTCAATGTCGAGGTTGTTGTTGAATTTGTTGGTGTTTTTCAATGTTGAAGTTGTTGTTGAATTTGTTGGTGTTGTTCAATGTTGAGGTTGATGTTGAATTTGTTGGTTTTTTTAAATGTTGAGGTTGTTGTTGAATTTGTTGGTGTTTTTCAATGTTGAGGTTGTTATTGTTTTTCAATGTTGAGGTTGTTGCTGAATTATTTGGTGTTTTTCAATTTCGAGATAGTTGTTGTATTTTTTGGTGTTTTTCAATGTTGAAGTTGTTGATGAATTTGTTGGTGTTTTTCAATGTTGAGGTTGTTGTTGTTTTTCAATGTTGAGGTTGTTGTTGAATTTGTTGGTGTTTTTGAATGTTGAGGTTGTTGTTGTATTTCAATGTTGCGGTTGTTGTTTTTCAATGTTGAAGTTGTTGTTGACTTTGTTGGTGTTTTTCAATGTTGAGGTTGTTGTTGTTTTTCAATGTTGAGGTTGTTGTTGAATTTGTTGGTGTTTTTCAATGTTGAGGTTGTTGTTGTTTTTCAATGTTGAGGTTGTTGTTGAATTTGTTGGTGTTTTTCCATGTTGAGGTTGTTGTTGTTTTTCAAAGTTGAGGTTGTTGTTAAATTTGTTGGTGTTTTTCAATGTTGAGGTTGTTGTTGAATTTGTTGGAGTTTTTCATTGTTGAGGTTGTTGTTGAATTTGTTGGTGTTTTTCAATGTTGAGGTTGTTGTTGTTTTTCAATGTTGAGGTTGTTGTTGAATTTGTTGGTGTTTTTCAATGTTGAGGTTGTTGTTGTTTTTCAATGTTGAGGTTGTTGTTGAATTTGTTGGTGTTTTTCAATTTCGAGGTTGTTGTTGAATTTGTTGGTGTTTTTCAATGTTGAAGTTGTTGTTTAATTTGTTGGTGTTTTTCAATGTTGAGGTTGTTGTTGTTTTTCAATGTTGAGGTTGTTGTTGAATTTGTTGGTGTTTTTCAATGTTGAGGTTGTTGTTGTTTTTCAATGTTGAGGTTGTTGTTGCTTTTCAATGTTGAGGTTGTTGTTGAATTTGTTGGTGTTTTTCAATGTTGAGGTTGTTGTTGTTATTCAATGTTGAGGTTGTTGTTGTATTTATTGGTGGTTTTCAACGTTGAGGTTGTTGTAGTTTTTCAATGTTGAGGTTGTTGTTGAATTTGTTGGTGTTTTTCAATGTCGAGGTTGTTGTTGAATTTGTTGGTGTTTTTCAATGTTGAAGTTGTTGTTGAATTTGTTGGTGTTTTTCAATGTTCAGGTTGTTGTTGAATTTGTTGGTGTTTTTCAATGTTGAGGTTGTTGTTGTTTTTAAATGTTGAGGTTGTTGTTGAATTTGTTGGTGTTTTTCAAATTTGAGGTTGTTGTTGTTTTTCAATGTTGAGGTTGTTGTTGAATTTGTTGTTGTTTTTCCATTTTGAGGTTGTAGTTGTTTTTCAAAGTTGAGGTTGTTGTTCAATTTGTTGGTGTTTTTCAATGTTGAAGTTGTTGTTGAATTTGTTGGTGTTTTTCAATGTTGAGGTTGTTGTTGTTTTTCAATGTTTAGGTAGTTGTTGAATTTTTTGTTGTTTTTCTTTGTTGGGGTTGTTGTTGTTTTTCAATGTTGAGGTTGTTGTTGTTTTTCAATGTTGAGGTTGTTGTTGAATTTGTTGGTGTTTTTCAATGTTGAGGTTGTTCTTGTTTTTCAATGTTGAGGTTGTTGTTGTATTTGTTGGTGATTTCAATGTTGAGGTTGTTGTAGTTTTTCAATGTTGAGGTTGTTGTTGAATTTGTTGGTGTTTTTCAAATTTGAGGTTGTTGTTGTTTTTCGATGTTGAGGTTGTTGTTGAATTTGTTGGTGTTTTTCCACCTTGAGGTTGTAGTTGTTTTTCAAAGTTGAGGTTGTTGTTAAATTTGTTGGTGTTTTTCAATGTTGAGGTTGTTGTTCAATTTGTTGGTGTTTTTCAATGTTGAAGTTGTTGTTGAATTTGTTGGTGTTTTTCAATGTTGAGGTTGCTGTTGTTTTTCAATGTTGAGGTTGTTGTTGAATTTGTTGTTGTTTTTCAATGTTGAGGTTGTTGTTGTTTTTCAATGTTGAGGTTGTTGTTGTTTTTCAATGTTGAGGTTGTTGTTGAATTTGCTGGTGTTTTTCAATGTTGAGGTTGTTGTTGTTTTTCAATGTTGAGGTTGTTGTTGTATTTGTTGGTGATTTCAATGTTGAGGTTGTTGTAGTTTTTCAATGTTGAGGTTGCTGTTGAATTTCTTGGTTTTTTTCAATGTCGAGGTTGTTGTTGAACTTGTTGGTGTTTTTCAATGTTGAAGTTGTTGTTGAATTTGTTGGTGTTTTTCAATGTTGAGGTTGTTGTTGTTTTTCAATGTTGAGGTTGTTGTTGTTTTTCAATGTTGAGGTTGTTGTTGAATTTGTTGGTGTTTTTCAATGTTGAGGTTGTTGTTGTTTTTCAATGTTGAGGTTGTTGTTGAATTTGTTGGTGTTTTTCAATGTTGAGGTTGTTGTTGTTTTTAAATGTTGAGGTTGTTGTTGAATTTGTTTGTGTTTTTCAAATTTGAGGTTGTTGTTTTTTTTCAATGTTGAGGTGGTTGTTGAATTTGTTGGTGTTTTTCTCTGTTGAGGTTGTTGTTGTTTTTCAAAGTTGAGGTTGTTGTTAAATTTGTTGGTGTTTTTCAATGTTGAGGTTGTTGAATTTGTTGGTGTTTTTCAATGTTGAGGTTGTTGTTGTTTTTCAATGTTGAGGTTGTTGTTGAATTTGTTGGTGTTTTTCAATGTTGAGGTTGTTGTTGTTTTTCAATGTTGAGGTTGTTGCTGAATTTGTTGGTGTTTTTCAATGTTGAGGTTGTTGTTGAATTTGTTGGTGTTTTTCAATGTTGAGGTTTTTGTTGTTTTTCAATTTTGAGGTTGTTGTTGAATTTGTTGGTGTTTTTCAACGTTGAGGTTGTTGTTGAATTTGTTCGTGTTTTTCATTGCTCAGGTTGTTGTTGTTTTTCAATGTTGAGGTTGTTGTTGAATTTGTTGGTGTTTTTCAATGCTGAGGTTGTTGTTGTTTTTCAATGTTGAGGTTGTTGCTGAATTTGTTGGTGTTTTTCAATGTTGAGGTTGTTGTTGAATTTGTTGGTGTTTTTCAATGTTGAGGTTCTTGTTGTTTGTCAATGTTGAGGTTGTTGTTGAATTTGTTGGTGTTTTTCAACGTTGAGGTTGTTGTTGAATTTGTTCGTGTTTTTCAATGCTGAGTTGTTGTTGTTTTTCAATGTTGAGGTTGTTGTTGAATTTGTTGGTGTTTTTCAATGTTGAGGTTGTTGTAGTTTTTCAATGTTGAGGATGTTGTTGAATTTGTTGATCTTTTTCAATGTCGAGGTTGTTGTTGAATTTGTTGCTGTTTTTCAATGTTGAAGTTGTTGTTGAATTTGTTGGTGTTGTTCAATGTTGAGGTTGTTGTTGTATTTGTTGGTGTTTTTAAATGTTGAGGTTGTTGTTGAATTTGTTGGTGTTTTTCAATGTTGAGGTTGTTATTGTTTTTCAATGTTGAGGTTGTTGTTGAATTGGTTGGTGTTTTTCAATTTCGAGGTAGTTGTTGAATTTTTTGGTGTTTTTCAATGTTGAAGTTGTTGTTGAATTTGTTGGTGTTTTTCAATGTTGAGGTTGTTGTTGTTTTTCAATGTTGAGGTTGTTGTTGAATTTGTTGGTGTTTTTGAATGTTGAGGTTGTTGTTGTATTTCAATGTTGAGGTTGTTGTTGTTTTTCAATGTTGAGGTTGTTGTTGAATTTGTTGCTGTTTTTCAATGTTGAGGTTGTTGTTGTTTTTCAATGTTGACGTTGTTGTTGTATTTGTTGGTGTTTTTCAATGTTGAGGTTGTTGTAGTTTTTCAATGTTGAGGTTGTTGTTGTTTTTCAATGTTCAGGTTGTTGTTGAATTTGTTGGTGTTTTTCAATGTTGAGGTTGTTGCTGTATTTGTTGGTGTTTTTCAATGTTGTGGTTGTTGTAGTTTTTCAATGTTGAGGTTGTTGTTGAATTTGTTGGTGTTTTTCAATGACGAGGTTGTTGTTGAATTTGTTGGTTTTTTTCAATGTTGAAGTTGTTGAATTTGTTTGTGTTTTTCAATGTTGAGGTTGTTGTTGAATTTGTTGGTGTTTTTCAATGTTGAGGTTGTTGTTGTTTTCCAATGTTGAGGTTGTTGTTGAATTTGTTGGTGTTTTTCAATGTTGAGGTTGTTGTTGTTTTTCAATGTTGAGGTTGTTGTTGAATTTGTTGGTGTTTTTCATTTTCGAGATTGTTGTTGAATTTGTTGTTGTTTTTCAATGTTGAAGTTGTTGTTGAATTTGTTGTTGTTTTTCAATGTTGAGGTTGTTGTTGTTTTTCAATGTTGAGGTTGTTGTTGAATTTGTTGGTGTTTTTCAATGTTGAGGTTGTTGTTGTTTTTCAATGTTGAGGTTGTTGTTGTTTTTCAATGTTGAGGTATTTGTTGAATTTGTTGGTGTTTTTCAATGTCGAGGTAGTTGTTGAATTTGTTGGTGTTTTTCAATGTTGAAGTTGTTGTAGTTTTTCAATGTTGAGGTTGTTGTTGAATTTGCTGGTGTTTTTCAATGTTGAGGTTGTTGTTGTTTTTCAATGTTGAGGTTGTTGTTGTATTTGTTGGTGATTTCAATGTTGAGGTTGTTGTAGTTTTTCAATGTTGAGGTTGCTGTTGAATTTCTTGGTTTTTTTCAATGTCGAGGTTGTTGTTGAACTTGTTGGTGTTTTTCAATGTTGAAGTTGTTGTTGAATTTGTTGGTGTTTTTCAATGTTGAGGTTGTTGTTGTTTTTCAATGTTGAGGTTGTTGTTGTTTTTCAATGTTGAGGTTGTTGTTGAATTTGTTGGTGTTTTTCAATGTTGAGGTTGTTGTTGTTTTTCAATGTTGAGGTTGTTGTTGAATTTGTTGGTGTTTTTCAATGTTGAGGTTGTTGTTGTTTTTAAATGTTGAGGTTGTTGTTGAATTTGTTTGTGTTTTTCAAATTTGAGGTTGTTGTTTTTTTTCAATGTTGAGGTGGTTGTTGAATTTGTTGGTGTTTTTCTCTGTTGAGGTTGTTGTTGTTTTTCAAAGTTGAGGTTGTTGTTAAATTTGTTGGTGTTTTTCAATGTTGAGGTTGTTGAATTTGTTGGTGTTTTTCAATGTTGAGGTTGTTGTTGTTTTTCAATGTTGAGGTTGTTGTTGAATTTGTTGGTGTTTTTCAATGTTGAGGTTGTTGTTGTTTTTCAATGTTGAGGTTGTTGCTGAATTTGTTGGTGTTTTTCAATGTTGAGGTTGTTGTTGAATTTGTTGGTGTTTTTCAATGTTGAGGTTTTTGTTGTTTTTCAATTTTGAGGTTGTTGTTGAATTTGTTGGTGTTTTTCAACGTTGAGGTTGTTGTTGAATTTGTTCGTGTTTTTCATTGCTCAGGTTGTTGTTGTTTTTCAATGTTGAGGTTGTTGTTGAATTTGTTGGTGTTTTTCAATGCTGAGGTTGTTGTTGTTTTTCAATGTTGAGGTTGTTGCTGAATTTGTTGGTGTTTTTCAATGTTGAGGTTGTTGTTGAATTTGTTGGTGTTTTTCAATGTTGAGGTTCTTGTTGTTTGTCAATGTTGAGGTTGTTGTTGAATTTGTTGGTGTTTTTCAACGTTGAGGTTGTTGTTGAATTTGTTCGTGTTTTTCAATGCTGAGTTGTTGTTGTTTTTCAATGTTGAGGTTGTTGTTGAATTTGTTGGTGTTTTTCAATGTTGAGGTTGTTGTAGTTTTTCAATGTTGAGGATGTTGTTGAATTTGTTGATGTTTTTCAATGTCGAGGTTGTTGTTGAATTTGTTGCTGTTTTTCAATGTTGAAGTTGTTGTTGAATTTGTTGGTGTTGTTCAATGTTGAGGTTGTTGTTGTATTTGTTGGTGTTTTTAAATGTTGAGGTTGTTGTTGAATTTGTTGGTGTTTTTCAATGTTGAGGTTGTTATTGTTTTTCAATGTTGAGGTTGTTGTTGAATTGGTTGGTGTTTTTCAATTTCGAGGTAGTTGTTGAATTTTTTGGTGTTTTTCAATGTTGAAGTTGTTGTTGAATTTGTTGGTGTTTTTCAATGTTGAGGTTGTTGTTGTTTTTCAATGTTGAGGTTGTTGTTGAATTTGTTGGTGTTTTTGAATGTTGAGGTTGTTGTTGTATTTCAATGTTGAGGTTGTTGTTGTTTTTCAATGTTGAGGTTGTTGTTGTTTTTCAATGTTGAGGTTGTTGTTGAATTTGTTGGTGTTTTTCAATGTTGAGGTTGTTATTGTTTTTCAATGTTGAGGTTGTTGTTGAATTGGTTGGTGTTTTTCAATTTCGAGGTAGTTGTTGAATTTTTTGGTGTTTTTCAATGTTGAAGTTGTTGTTGAATTTGTTGGTGTTTTTCAATGTTGAGGTTGTTGTTGTTTTTCAATGTTGAGGTTGTTGTTGAATTTGTTGGTGTTTTTGAATGTTGAGGTTGTTGTTGTATTTCAATGTTGAGGTTGTTGTTGTTTTTCAATGTTGAGGTTGTTGTTGAATTTGTTGCTGTTTTTCAATGTTGAGGTTGTTGTTGTTTTTCAATGTTGACGTTGTTGTTGTATTTGTTGGTGTTTTTCAATGTTGAGGTTGTTGTAGTTTTTCAATGTTGAGGTTGTTGTTGTTTTTCAATGTTCAGGTTGTTGTTGAATTTGTTGGTGTTTTTCAATGTTGAGGTTGTTGCTGTATTTGTTGGTGTTTTTCAATGTTGTGGTTGTTGTAGTTTTTCAATGTTGAGGTTGTTGTTGAATTTGTTGGTGTTTTTCAATGACGAGGTTGTTGTTGAATTTGTTGGTTTTTTTCAATGTTGAAGTTGTTGTTGAATTTGTTTGTGTTTTTCAATGTTGAGGTTGTTGTTGAATTTGTTGGTGTTTTTCAATGTTGAGGTTGTTGTTGTTTTCCAATGTTGAGGTTGTTGTTGAATTTGTTGGTGTTTTTCAATGTTGAGGTTGTTGTTGTTTTTCAATGTTGAGGTTGTTGTTGAATTTGTTGGTGTTTTTCATTTTCGAGATTGTTGTTGAATTTGTTGGTGTTTTTCAATGTTGAAGTTGTTGTTGAATTTGTTGTTGTTTTTCAATGTTGAGGTTGTTGTTGTTTTTCAATGTTGAGGTTGTTGTTGAATTTGTTGGTGTTTTTCAATGTTGAGGTTGTTGTTGTTTTTCAATGTTGAGGTTGTTGTTGTTTTTCAATGTTGAGGTATTTGTTGAATTTGTTGGTGTTTTTCAATGTCGAGGTAGTTGTTGAATTTGTTGGTGTTTTTCAATGTTGAAGTTGTTGTAGTTTTTCAATGTTGAGGTTGTTGTTGAATTTGCTGGTGTTTTTCAATGTTGAGGTTGTTGTTGTTTTTCAATGTTGAGGTTGTTGTTGTATTTGTTGGTGATTTCAATGTTGAGGTTGTTGTAGTTTTTCAATGTTGAGGTTGCTGTTGAATTTCTTGGTTTTTTTCAATGTCGAGGTTGTTGTTGAACTTGTTGGTGTTTTTCAATGTTGAAGTTGTTGTTGAATTTGTTGGTGTTTTTCAATGTTGAGGTTGTTGTTGTTTTTCAATGTTGAGGTTGTTGTTGTTTTTCAATGTTGAGGTTGTTGTTGAATTTGTTGGTGTTTTTCAATGTTGAGGTTGTTGTTGTTTTTCAATGTTGAGGTTGTTGTTGAATTTGTTGGTGTTTTTCAATGTTGAGGTTGTTGTTGTTTTTAAATGTTGAGGTTGTTGTTGAATTTGTTTGTGTTTTTCAAATTTGAGGTTGTTGTTTTTTTTCAATGTTGAGGTGGTTGTTGAATTTGTTGGTGTTTTTCTCTGTTGAGGTTGTTGTTGTTTTTCAAAGTTGAGGTTGTTGTTAAATTTGTTGGTGTTTTTCAATGTTGAGGTTGTTGAATTTGTTGGTGTTTTTCAATGTTGAGGTTGTTGTTGTTTTTCAATGTTGAGGTTGTTGTTGAATTTGTTGGTGTTTTTCAATGTTGAGGTTGTTGTTGTTTTTCAATGTTGAGGTTGTTGCTGAATTTGTTGGTGTTTTTCAATGTTGAGGTTGTTGTTGAATTTGTTGGTGTTTTTCAATGTTGAGGTTTTTGTTGTTTTTCAATTTTGAGGTTGTTGTTGAATTTGTTGGTGTTTTTCAACGTTGAGGTTGTTGTTGAATTTGTTCGTGTTTTTCATTGCTCAGGTTGTTGTTGTTTTTCAATGTTGAGGTTGTTGTTGAATTTGTTGGTGTTTTTCAATGCTGAGGTTGTTGTTGTTTTTCAATGTTGAGGTTGTTGCTGAATTTGTTGGTGTTTTTCAATGTTGAGGTTGTTGTTGAATTTGTTGGTGTTTTTCAATGTTGAGGTTCTTGTTGTTTGTCAATGTTGAGGTTGTTGTTGAATTTGTTGGTGTTTTTCAACGTTGAGGTTGTTGTTGAATTTGTTCGTGTTTTTCAATGCTGAGTTGTTGTTGTTTTTCAATGTTGAGGTTGTTGTTGAATTTGTTGGTGTTTTTCAATGTTGAGGTTGTTGTAGTTTTTCAATGTTGAGGATGTTGTTGAATTTGTTGATGTTTTTCAATGTCGAGGTTGTTGTTGAATTTGTTGCTGTTTTTCAATGTTGAAGTTGTTGTTGAATTTGTTGGTGTTGTTCAATGTTGAGGTTGTTGTTGTATTTGTTGGTGTTTTTAAATGTTGAGGTTGTTGTTGAATTTGTTGGTGTTTTTCAATGTTGAGGTTGTTATTGTTTTTCAATGTTGAGGTTGTTGTTGAATTGGTTGGTGTTTTTCAATTTCGAGGTAGTTGTTGAATTTTTTGGTGTTTTTCAATGTTGAAGTTGTTGTTGAATTTGTTGGTGTTTTTCAATGTTGAGGTTGTTGTTGTTTTTCAATGTTGAGGTTGTTGTTGAATTTGTTGGTGTTTTTGAATGTTGAGGTTGTTGTTGTATTTCAATGTTGAGGTTGTTGTTGTTTTTCAATGTTGAGGTTGTTGTTGTTTTTCAATGTTGAGGTTGTTGTTGAATTTGTTGGTGTTTTTCAATGTTGAGGTTGTTATTGTTTTTCAATGTTGAGGTTGTTGTTGAATTGGTTGGTGTTTTTCAATTTCGAGGTAGTTGTTGAATTTTTTGGTGTTTTTCAATGTTGAAGTTGTTGTTGAATTTGTTGGTGTTTTTCAATGTTGAGGTTGTTGTTGTTTTTCAATGTTGAGGTTGTTGTTGAATTTGTTGGTGTTTTTGAATGTTGAGGTTGTTGTTGTATTTCAATGTTGAGGTTGTTGTTGTTTTTCAATGTTGAGGTTGTTGTTGTTTTTCAATGTTGAGGTTGTTGTTGAATTTGTTGGTGTTTTTCAATGTTGAGGTTGTTGTTGTTTTTCAATGTTGAGGTTGTTGTTGAATTTGTTGGTGTTTTTCAATGTTGAGGTTGTTGTTGTTTTTAAATGTTGAGGTTGTTGTTGAATTTGTTTGTGTTTTTCAAATTTGAGGTTGTTGTTTTTTTTCAATGTTGAGGTGGTTGTTGAATTTGTTGGTGTTTTTCTCTGTTGAGGTTGTTGTTGTTTTTCAAAGTTGAGGTTGTTGTTAAATTTGTTGGTGTTTTTCAATGTTGAGGTTGTTGAATTTGTTGGTGTTTTTCAATGTTGAGGTTGTTGTTGTTTTTCAATGTTGAGGTTGTTGTTGAATTTGTTGGTGTTTTTCAATGTTGAGGTTGTTGTTGTTTTTCAATGTTGAGGTTGTTGCTGAATTTGTTGGTGTTTTTCAATGTTGAGGTTGTTGTTGAATTTGTTGGTGTTTTTCAATGTTGAGGTTTTTGTTGTTTTTCAATTTTGAGGTTGTTGTTGAATTTGTTGGTGTTTTTCAACGTTGAGGTTGTTGTTGAATTTGTTCGTGTTTTTCATTGCTCAGGTTGTTGTTGTTTTTCAATGTTGAGGTTGTTGTTGAATTTGTTGGTGTTTTTCAATGCTGAGGTTGTTGTTGTTTTTCAATGTTGAGGTTGTTGCTGAATTTGTTGGTGTTTTTCAATGTTGAGGTTGTTGTTGAATTTGTTGGTGTTTTTCAATGTTGAGGTTCTTGTTGTTTGTCAATGTTGAGGTTGTTGTTGAATTTGTTGGTGTTTTTCAACGTTGAGGTTGTTGTTGAATTTGTTCGTGTTTTTCAATGCTGAGTTGTTGTTGTTTTTCAATGTTGAGGTTGTTGTTGAATTTGTTGGTGTTTTTCAATGTTGAGGTTGATGTAGTTTTTCAATGTTGAGGATGTTGTTGAATTTGTTGATCTTTTTCAATGTCGAGGTTGTTGTTGAATTTGTTGCTGTTTTTCAATGTTGAAGTTGTTGTTGAATTTGTTGGTGTTGTTCAATGTTGAGGTTGTTGTTGTATTTGTTGGTGTTTTTAAATGTTGAGGTTGTTGTTGAATTTGTTGGTGTTTTTCAATGTTGAGGTTGTTATTGTTTTTCAATGTTGAGGTTGTTGTTGAATTGGTTGGTGTTTTTCAATTTCGAGGTAGTTGTTGAATTTTTTGGTGTTTTTCAATGTTGAAGTTGTTGTTGAATTTGTTGGTGTTTTTCAATGTTGAGGTTGTTGTTGTTTTTCAATGTTGAGGTTGTTGTTGAATTTGTTGGTGTTTTTGAATGTTGAGGTTGTTGTTGTATTTCAATGTTGAGGTTGTTGTTGTTTTTCAATGTTGAGGTTGTTGTTGAATTTGTTGCTGTTTTTCAATGTTGAGGTTGTTGTTGTTTTTCAATGTTGACGTTGTTGTTGTATTTGTTGGTGTTTTTCAATGTTGAGGTTGTTGTAGTTTTTCAATGTTGAGGTTGTTGTTGTTTTTCAATGTTCAGGTTGTTGTTGAATTTGTTGGTGTTTTTCAATGTTGAGGTTGTTGCTGTATTTGTTGGTGTTTTTCAATGTTGTGGTTGTTGTAGTTTTTCAATGTTGAGGTTGTTGTTGAATTTGTTGGTGTTTTTCAATGACGAGGTTGTTGTTGAATTTGTTGGTTTTTTTCAATGTTGAAGTTGTTGTTGAATTTGTTTGTGTTTTTCAATGTTGAGGTTGTTGTTGAATTTGTTGGTGTTTTTCAATGTTGAGGTTGTTGTTGTTTTCCAATGTTGAGGTTGTTGTTGAATTTGTTGGTGTTTTTCAATGTTGAGGTTGTTGTTGTTTTTCAATGTTGAGGTTGTTGTTGAATTTGTTGGTGTTTTTCATTTTCGAGATTGTTGTTGAATTTGTTGGTGTTTTTCAATGTTGAAGTTGTTGTTGAATTTGTTGTTGTTTTTCAATGTTGAGGTTGTTGTTGTTTTTCAATGTTGAGGTTGTTGTTGAATTTGTTGGTGTTTTTCAATGTTGAGGTTGTTGTTGTTTTTCAATGTTGAGGTTGTTGTTGTTTTTCAATGTTGAGGTATTTGTTGAATTTGTTGGTGTTTTTCAATGTCGAGGTAGTTGTTGAATTTGTTGGTGTTTTTCAATGTTGAAGTTGTTGTAGTTTTTCAATGTTGAGGTTGTTGTTGAATTTGCTGGTGTTTTTCAATGTTGAGGTTGTTGTTGTTTTTCAATGTTGAGGTTGTTGTTGTATTTGTTGGTGATTTCAATGTTGAGGTTGTTGTAGTTTTTCAATGTTGAGGTTGCTGTTGAATTTCTTGGTTTTTTTCAATGTCGAGGTTGTTGTTGAACTTGTTGGTGTTTTTCAATGTTGAAGTTGTTGTTGAATTTGTTGGTGTTTTTCAATGTTGAGGTTGTTGTTGTTTTTCAATGTTGAGGTTGTTGTTGTTTTTCAATGTTGAGGTTGTTGTTGAATTTGTTGGTGTTTTTCAATGTTGAGGTTGTTGTTGTTTTTCAATGTTGAGGTTGTTGTTGAATTTGTTGGTGTTTTTCAATGTTGAGGTTGTTGTTGTTTTTAAATGTTGAGGTTGTTGTTGAATTTGTTTGTGTTTTTCAAATTTGAGGTTGTTGTTTTTTTTCAATGTTGAGGTGGTTGTTGAATTTGTTGGTGTTTTTCTCTGTTGAGGTTGTTGTTGTTTTTCAAAGTTGAGGTTGTTGTTAAATTTGTTGGTGTTTTTCAATGTTGAGGTTGTTGAATTTGTTGGTGTTTTTCAATGTTGAGGTTGTTGTTGTTTTTCAATGTTGAGGTTGTTGTTGAATTTGTTGGTGTTTTTCAATGTTGAGGTTGTTGTTGTTTTTCAATGTTGAGGTTGTTGCTGAATTTGTTGGTGTTTTTCAATGTTGAGGTTGTTGTTGAATTTGTTGGTGTTTTTCAATGTTGAGGTTTTTGTTGTTTTTCAATTTTGAGGTTGTTGTTGAATTTGTTGGTGTTTTTCAACGTTGAGGTTGTTGTTGAATTTGTTCGTGTTTTTCATTGCTCAGGTTGTTGTTGTTTTTCAATGTTGAGGTTGTTGTTGAATTTGTTGGTGTTTTTCAATGCTGAGGTTGTTGTTGTTTTTCAATGTTGAGGTTGTTGCTGAATTTGTTGGTGTTTTTCAATGTTGAGGTTGTTGTTGAATTTGTTGGTGTTTTTCAATGTTGAGGTTCTTGTTGTTTGTCAATGTTGAGGTTGTTGTTGAATTTGTTGGTGTTTTTCAACGTTGAGGTTGTTGTTGAATTTGTTCGTGTTTTTCAATGCTGAGTTGTTGTTGTTTTTCAATGTTGAGGTTGTTGTTGAATTTGTTGGTGTTTTTCAATGTTGAGGTTGTTGTAGTTTTTCAATGTTGAGGATGTTGTTGAATTTGTTGATGTTTTTCAATGTCGAGGTTGTTGTTGAATTTGTTGCTGTTTTTCAATGTTGAAGTTGTTGTTGAATTTGTTGGTGTTGTTCAATGTTGAGGTTGTTGTTGTATTTGTTGGTGTTTTTAAATGTTGAGGTTGTTGTTGAATTTGTTGGTGTTTTTCAATGTTGAGGTTGTTATTGTTTTTCAATGTTGAGGTTGTTGTTGAATTGGTTGGTGTTTTTCAATTTCGAGGTAGTTGTTGAATTTTTTGGTGTTTTTCAATGTTGAAGTTGTTGTTGAATTTGTTGGTGTTTTTCAATGTTGAGGTTGTTGTTGTTTTTCAATGTTGAGGTTGTTGTTGAATTTGTTGGTGTTTTTGAATGTTGAGGTTGTTGTTGTATTTCAATGTTGAGGTTGTTGTTGTTTTTCAATGTTGAGGTTGTTGTTGAATTTGTTGCTGTTTTTCAATGTTGAGGTTGTTGTTGTTTTTCAATGTTGACGTTGTTGTTGTATTTGTTGGTGTTTTTCAATGTTGAGGTTGTTGTAGTTTTTCAATGTTGAGGTTGTTGTTGTTTTTCAATGTTCAGGTTGTTGTTGAATTTGTTGGTGTTTTTCAATGTTGAGGTTGTTGCTGTATTTGTTGGTGTTTTTCAATGTTGTGGTTGTTGTAGTTTTTCAATGTTGAGGTTGTTGTTGAATTTGTTGGTGTTTTTCAATGACGAGGTTGTTGTTGAATTTGTTGGTTTTTTTCAATGTTGAAGTTGTTGTTGAATTTGTTTGTGTTTTTCAATGTTGAGGTTGTTGTTGAATTTGTTGGTGTTTTTCAATGTTGAGGTTGTTGTTGTTTTCCAATGTTGAGGTTGTTGTTGAATTTGTTGGTGTTTTTCAATGTTGAGGTTGTTGTTGTTTTTCAATGTTGAGGTTGTTGTTGAATTTGTTGGTGTTTTTCATTTTCGAGATTGTTGTTGAATTTGTTGGTGTTTTTCAATGTTGAAGTTGTTGTTGAATTTGTTGTTGTTTTTCAATGTTGAGGTTGTTGTTGTTTTTCAATGTTGAGGTTGTTGTTGAATTTGTTGGTGTTTTTCAATGTTGAGGTTGTTGTTGTTTTTCAATGTTGAGGTTGTTGTTGTTTTTCAATGTTGAGGTATTTGTTGAATTTGTTGGTGTTTTTCAATGTCGAGGTAGTTGTTGAATTTGTTGGTGTTTTTCAATGTTGAAGTTGTTGTAGTTTTTCAATGTTGAGGCTGTTGTTGAATTTGTTGGTGTTTTTCAATGTCGAGGTAGTTGTTGAATTTGTTGGTGTTTTTCAATGTTGAAGTTGTTGTTGAATTTGTTGGTGTTTTTCAATGTTCAGGTTGTTGTTGTTTTTCAATGTTGAGGTTGTTGTTGAATTTGTTGGTGTTTTTCATTTTCGAGGTTGTTGTTGAATTTGTTGGTGTTTTTCAATGTTGAAGTTGTTGTTGAATTTGTTGTTGTTTTTCAATGTTGAGGTTGTTGTTGTTTTTCAATGTTGAGGTTGTTGTTGAATTTGTTGGTGTTTTTCAATGTTGAGGTTGTTGTTGTTTTTCAATGTTGAGGTTGTTGTTGTTTTTCAATGTTGAGGTTGTTGTTGAATTTGATGGTGTTTTTCAATGTCGAGGTAGTTGTTGAATTTGTTGGTGTTTTTCAATGTTGAAGTTGTTGTAGTTTTTCAATGTTGAGGTTGTTGTTGAATTTGTTGGTGTTTTTCAAAGTCGAGGTAGTTGTTGAATTTGTTGGTGTTTTTCAATGTTGAAGTTGTTGTTGAATTTGTTGGTGTTTTTCAATGTTGAGGTTGTTGTTGAATTTGTTGGTGTTTTTCAATGTTGAGGTTGTTCTTGTTTTTCAATGTTGAGGTTGTTGTTGTATTTGTTGGTGATTTCAATGTTGAGGTTGTTGTAGTTTTTCAATGTTGAGGTTGTTGTTGAATTTGTTGGTGTTTTTCAAATTTGAGGTTGTTGTTGTTTTTCGATGTTGAGGTTGTTGTTGAATTTGTTGGTGTTTTTCCACGTTGAGGTTGTAGTTGTTTTTCAAAGTTGAGGTTGTTGTTCAATTTGTTGGTGTTTTTCAATGTTGAAGTTGTTGTTGAATTTGTTGGTGTTTTTCAATGTTGAGGTTGTTGTTGTTTTTCAATGTTGAGGTTGTTGTTGAATTTGTTGTTGTTTTTCAATGTTGAGGTTGTTGTTGTTTTTCAATGTTGAGGTTGTTGTTGTTTTTCAATGTTGAGGTTGTTGTTGAATTTGTTGGTGTTTTTCAATGTTGAGGTTGTTGTTGTTTTTCAATGTTGAGGTTGTTGTTGTATTTGTTGGTGATTTCAATGTTGAGGCTGTTGTAGTTTTTCAATGTTTAGGTTGCTGTTGAATTTGTTGGTTTTTTTCAATGTCGAGGTTGTTGTTGAACTTGTTGGTGTTTTTCAATGTTGAAGTTGTTGTTGAATTTGTTGGTGTTTTTCAATGTTGAGGTTGTTGTTGTTTTTCAATGTTGAGGTTGTTGTTGTTTTTCAATGTTGAGGTTGTTGTTGAATTTGTTGGTGTTTTTCAATGTTGAGGTTGTTGTTGTTTTTCAATGTTGAGGTTGTTGTTGAATTTGTTGGTGTTTTTCAATGTTGAGGTTGTTGTTTTTAAATGTTGAGGTTGTTGTTGAATTTGTTTGTGTTTTTCAAATTTGAGGTTGTTGTTTTTTTTCAATGTTGAGGTGGTTGTTGAATTTGTTGGTGTTTTTCTATGTTGAGGTTGTTGTTGTTTTTCAAAGTTGAGGTTGTTGTTAAATTTGTTGGTGTTTTTCAATGTTGAGGTTGTTGAATTTGTTGGTGTTTTTCAATGTTGAGGTTGTTGTTGTTTTTCAATGTTGAGGTTGTTGTTGAATTTGTTGGTGTTTTTCAATGTTGAGGTTGTTGTTGTTTTTCAATGTTGAGGTTGTTGCTGAATTTGTTGGTGTTTTTCAATGTTGAGGTTGTTGTTGAATTTGTTGGTGTTTTTCAATGTTGAGGTTTTTGTTGTTTTTCAATTTTGAGGTTGTTGTTGAATTTGTTGGTGTTTTTCAACGTTGAGGTTGTTGTTGAATTTGTTCGTGTTTTTCATTGCTCAGGTTGTTGTTGTTTTTCAATGTTGAGGTTGTTGTTGAATTTGTTGGTGTTTTTCAATGCTGAGGTTGTTGTTGTTTTTCAATGTTGAGGTTGTTGCTGAATTTGTTGGTGTTTTTCAATGTTGAGGTTGTTGTTGAATTTGTTGGTGTTTTTCAATGTTGAGGTTCTTGTTGTTTGTCAATGTTGAGGTTGTTGTTGAATTTGTTGGTGTTTTTCAACGTTGAGGTTGTTGTTGAATTTGTTCGTGTTTTTCAATGCTGAGTTTGTTGTTGTTTTTCAACGTTGAGGTTGTTGTTGAATTTGTTGGTGTTTTTCAATGTTGAGGTTGTTGTAGTTTTTCAATGTTGAGGATGTTGTTGAATTTGTTGATGTTTTTCAATGTCGAGGTTGTTGTTGAATTTGTTGCTGTTTTTCAATGTTGAAGTTGTTGTTGAATTTGTTGGTGTTGTTCAATGTTGAGGTTGTTGTTGTATTTGTTGGTGTTTTTAAATGTTGAGGTTGTTGTTGAATTTGTTGGTGTTTTTCAATGTTGAGGTTGTTATTGTTTTTCAATGTTGAGGTTGTTGTTGAATTGGTTTGTGTTTTTCAATTTCGAGGTAGTTGTTGAATTTTTTGGTGCTTTTCAATGTTGAAGTTGTTGTTGAATTTGTTGGTGTTTTTCAATGTTGAGGTTGTTGTTGTTTTTCAATGTTGAGGTTGTTGTTGAATTTGTTGGTGTTTTTGAATGTTGAGGTTGTTGTTGTATTTCAATGTTGAGGTTGTTGTTGTTTTTCAATGTTGAGGTTGTTGTTGAATTTGTTGCTGTTTTTCAATGTTGAGGTTGTTGTTGTTTTTCAATGTTGACGTTGTTGTTGTATTTGTTGGTGTTTTTCAATGTTGAGGTTGTTGTAGTTTTTCAATGTTGAGGTTGTTGTTGTTTTTCAATGTTCAGGTTGTTGTTGAATTTGTTGGTGTTTTTCAATGTTAAGGTTGTTGCTGTATTTGTTGGTGTTTTTCAATGTTGTAGTTGTTGTAGTTTTTCAATGTTGAGGTTGTTGTTGAATTTGTTGGTGTTTTTCAATGACGAGGTTGTTGTTGAATTTGTTGGTTTTTTTCAATGTTGAAGTTGTTGTTGAATTTGTTTGTGTTTTTCAATGTTGAGGTTGTTGTTGAATTTGTTGGTGTTTTTCAATGTTGAGGTTGTTGTTGTTTTCCAATGTTGAGGTTGTTGTTGAATTTGTTGGTGTTTTTCAATGTTGAGGTTGTTGTTGTTTTTCAATGTTGAGGTTGTTGTTGAATTTGTTGGTGTTTTTCATTTTCGAGATTGTTGTTGAATTTGTTGGTGTTTTTCAATGTTGAACTTGTTGTTGAATTTGTTGTTGTTTTTCAATGTTGAGGTTGTTGTTGTTTTTCAATGTTGAGGTTGTTGTTGAATTTGTTGGTGTTTTTCAATGTTGAGGTTGTTGTTGTTTTTCAATGTTGAGGTTGTTGTTGTTTTTCAATGTTGAGGTATTTGTTGAATTTGTTGGTGTTTTTCAATGTCGAGGTAGTTGTTGAATTTGTTGGTGTTTTTCAATGTTGAAGTTGTTGTAGTTTTTCAATGTTGAGGTTGTTGTTGAATTTGTTGGTGTTTTTCAATGTCGAGGTAGTTGTTGAATTTGTTGGTGTTTTTCAATGTTGAAGTTGTTGTTGAAGTTGTTGGTGTTTTTCAATGTTGAGGTTGTTGTTGTTTTTCAATGTTGAGGTTGTTGTTGAATTTGTTGGTGTTTTTCATTTTCGAGGTTGTTGTTGAATTTGTTGGTGTTTTTCAATGTTGAAGTTGTTGTTGAATTTGTTGTTGTTTTTCAATGTTGAGGTTGTTGTTGTTTTTCAATGTTGAGGTTGTTGTTGAATTTGTTGGTGTTTTTCAATGTTGAGGTTGTTGTTGTTTTTCAATGTTGAGGTTGTTGTTGTTTTTCAATGTTGAGGTTGTTGTTGAATTTCATGGTGTTTTTCAATGTCGAGGTAGTTGTTGAATTTGTTGGTGTTTTTCAATGTTGAAGTTGTTGTAGTTTTTCAATGTTGAGGTTGTTGTTGAATTTGTTGGTGTTTTTCAATGTCGAGGTAGTTGTTGAATTTGTTGGTGTTTTTCAATGTTGAAGTTGATGTTGAATTTGTTGGTGTTTTTCAATGTTGAGGTTGTTGTTGAATTTGTTGGTGTTTTTCAATGTTGAGGTTGTTGTTGTTTTTAAATGTTGAGGTTGTTGTTGAATTTGTTGGTGTTTTGCAAATTTGTGGTTGTTGTTGTTTTTCAATGTTGAGGTTGTTGTTGAATTTGTTGGTGTTTTTCCATGTTGAGGTTGTTGTTGTTTTTCAAAGTTGAGGTTGTTGTTAAATTTGTTGCTGTTTTTCAATGTTGAGGTTGTTGTTGAATTTGTTGGTGTTTTTCATTGTTGAGGCTGTTGTTGAATTTGTTGGTGTTTTTCAATGTTGAGGTTGTTGTTGTTTTTCAACGTTGAGGTTGTTGTTGAATTTGTTCGTGTTTTTCATTGCTCAGGTTGTTGTTGTTTTTCAATGTTGAGGTGGTTGTTGAATTTGTTGGTGTTTTTCAATGTTGAGGTTGTTGTAGTTTTTCAATGTTGAGGTTGTTGTTGTTTTTCAATGTTCAGGTTGTTGTTGAATTTGTTGGTGTTTTTCAATGTTGAGGTTGTTGCTGTATTTGTTGGTGTTTTTCAATGTTGTGGTTGTTGTAGTTTTTCAATGTTGAGGTTGTTGTTGAATTTGTTGGTGTTTTTCAATGACGAGGTTGTTGTTGAATTTGTTGTTTTTTTTCAATGTTGAAGTTGTTGTTGAATTTGTTTGTGTTTTTCAATGTTGAGGTTGTTGTGAAATTTGTTGGTGTTTTTCAATGTTGAGGTTGTTGTTGTTTTCCAATGTTGAGGTTGTTGTTGAATTTGTTGGTGTTTTTCAATGTTGAGGATGTTGTTGTTTTTCAATGTTGAGGTTGTTGTTGAATTTGTTGGTGTTTTTCGTTTTCGAGATTGTTGTTGAATTTGTTGGTGTTTTTCAATTTTGAAGATGTTGTTGAATTTGTTGTTGTTTTTCAATGTTGAGGTTGTTGTTGTTTTTCAATGTTGAGGTTGTTGTTGAATTTGTTGGTGTTTTTCAATGTTGAGGTTGTTGTTGTTTTTCAATGTTGAGGTTGTTGTTGTTTTTCAATGTTGAGGTATTTGTTGAATTTGTTGGTGTTTTTCAATGTCGAGGTAGTTGTTGAATTTGTTGGTGTTCTTCAATGTTGAAGTTGTTGTAGTTTTTCAATGTTGAGGTTGTTGTTGAATTTGTTGGTGTTTTTCAATGTCGAGGTAGTTGTTGAATTTGTTGGTGTTTTTCAATGTTGAAGTTGTTGTTGAATTTGTTGGTGTTTTTCAATGTTGAGGTTGTTGTTGTTTTTCAATGTTGAGGTTGTTGTTGAATTTGTTGGTGTTTTTCATTTTCGAGGTTGTTGTTGAATTTGTTGGTGTTTTTCAATGTTGAAGTTGTTGTTGAATTTGTTGTTGTTTTTCAATGTTGAGGTTGTTGTTGTTTTTCAATGTTGAGGTTGTTGTTGAATTTGTTGGTTTTTTTCAATGTTGAAGTTGTTGTTGAATTTGTTTGTGTTTTTCAATGTTGAGGTTGTTGTTGAATTTGTTGGTGTTTTTCAATGTTGAGGTTGTTGTTGTTTTCCAATGTTGAGGTTGTTGTTGAATTTGTTGGTGTTTTTCAATGTTGAGGTTGTTGTTGTTTTTCAATGTTGAGGTTGTTGTTGAATTTGTTGGTGTTTTTCATTTTCGAGATTGTTGTTGAATTTGTTGGTGTTTTTCAATGTTGAAGTTGTTGTTGAATTTGTTGTTGTTTTTCAATGTTGAGGTTGTTGTTGTTTTTCAATGTTGAGGTTGTTGTTGAATTTGTTGGTGTTTTTCAATGTTGAGGTTGTTGTTGTTTTTCAATGTTGAGGTTGTTGTTGTTTTTCAATGTTGAGGTATTTGTTGAATTTGTTGGTGTTTTTCAATGTCGAGGTAGTTGTTGAATTTGTTGGTGTTTTTCAATGTTGAAGTTGTTGTAGTTTTTCAATGTTGAGGCTGTTGTTGAATTTGTTGGTGTTTTTCAATGTCGAGGTAGTTGTTGAATTTGTTGGTGTTTTTCAATGTTGAAGTTGTTGTTGAATTTGTTGGTGTTTTTCAATGTTCAGGTTGTTGTTGTTTTTCAATGTTGAGGTTGTTGTTGAATTTGTTGGTGTTTTTCATTTTCGAGGTTGTTGTTGAATTTGTTGGTGTTTTTCAATGTTGAAGTTGTTGTTGAATTTGTTGTTGTTTTTCAATGTTGAGGTTGTTGTTGTTTTTCAATGTTGAGGTTGTTGTTGAATTTGTTGGTGTTTTTCAATGTTGAGGTTGTTGTTGTTTTTCAATGTTGAGGTTGTTGTTGTTTTTCAATGTTGAGGTTGTTGTTGAATTTGATGGTGTTTTTCAATGTCGAGGTAGTTGTTGAATTTGTTGGTGTTTTTCAATGTTGAAGTTGTTGTAGTTTTTCAATGTTGAGGTTGTTGTTGAATTTGTTGGTGTTTTTCAAAGTCGAGGTAGTTGTTGAATTTGTTGGTGTTTTTCAATGTTGAAGTTGTTGTTGAATTTGTTGGTGTTTTTCAATGTTGAGGTTGTTGTTGAATTTGTTGGTGTTTTTCAATGTTGAGGTTGTTCTTGTTTTTCAATGTTGAGGTTGTTGTTGTATTTGTTGGTGATTTCAATGTTGAGGTTGTTGTAGTTTTTCAATGTTGAGGTTGTTGTTGAATTTGTTGGTGTTTTTCAAATTTGAGGTTGTTGTTGTTTTTCGATGTTGAGGTTGTTGTTGAATTTGTTGGTGTTTTTCCACGTTGAGGTTGTAGTTGTTTTTCAAAGTTGAGGTTGTTGTTCAATTTGTTGGTGTTTTTCAATGTTGAAGTTGTTGTTGAATTTGTTGGTGTTTTTCAATGTTGAGGTTGTTGTTGTTTTTCAATGTTGAGGTTGTTGTTGAATTTGTTGTTGTTTTTCAATGTTGAGGTTGTTGTTGTTTTTCAATGTTGAGGTTGTTGTTGTTTTTCAATGTTGAGGTTGTTGTTGAATTTGTTGGTGTTTTTCAATGTTGAGGTTGTTGTTGTTTTTCAATGTTGAGGTTGTTGTTGTATTTGTTGGTGATTTCAATGTTGAGGTTGTTGTAGTTTTTCAATGTTGAGGTTGCTGTTGAATTTGTTGGTTTTTTTCAATGTCGAGGTTGTTGTTGAACTTGTTGGTGTTTTTCAATGTTGAAGTTGTTGTTGAATTTGTTGGTGTTTTTCAATGTTGAGGTTGTTGTTGTTTTTCAATGTTGAGGTTGTTGTTGTTTTTCAATGTTGAGGTTGTTGTTGAATTTGTTGGTGTTTTTCAATGTTGAGGTTGTTGTTGTTTTTCAATGTTGAGGTTGTTGTTGAATTTGTTGGTGTTTTTCAATGTTGAGGTTGTTGTTGTTTTTAAATGTTGAGGTTGTTGTTGAATTTGTTTGTATTTTTCAAATTTGAGGTTGTTGTTTTTTTTCAATGTTGAGGTGGTTGTTGAATTTGTTGGTGTTTTTCTATGTTGAGGTTGTTGTTGTTTTTCAAAGTTGAGGTTGTTGTTAAATTTGTTGGTGTTTTTCAATGTTGAGGTTGTTGAATTTGTTGGTGTTTTTCAATGTTGAGGTTGTTGTTGTTTTTCAATGTTGAGGTTGTTGTTGAATTTGTTGGTGTTTTTCAATGTTGAGGTTGTTGTTGTTTTTCAATGTTGAGGTTGTTGCTGAATTTGTTGGTGTTTTTCAATGTTGAGGTTGTTGTTGAATTTGTTGGTGTTTTTCAATGTTGAGGTTTTTGTTGTTTTTCAATTTTGAGGTTGTTGTTGAATTTGTTGGTGTTTTTCAACGTTGAGGTTGTTGTTGAATTTGTTCGTGTTTTTCATTGCTCAGGTTGTTGTTGTTTTTCAATGTTGAGGTTGTTGTTGAATTTGTTGGTGTTTTTCAATGCTGAGGTTGTTGTTGTTTTTCAATGTTGAGGTTGTTGCTGAATTTGTTGGTGTTTTTCAATGTTGAGGTTGTTGTTGAATTTGTTGGTGTTTTTCAATGTTGAGGTTCTTGTTGTTTGTCAATGTTGAGGTTGTTGTTGAATTTGTTGGTGTTTTTCAACGTTGAGGTTGTTGTTGAATTTGTTCGTGTTTTTCAATGCTGAGTTTGTTGTTGTTTTTCAACGTTGAGGTTGTTGTTGAATTTGTTGGTGTTTTTCAATGTTGAGGTTGTTGTAGTTTTTCAATGTTGAGGATGTTGTTGAATTTGTTGATGTTTTTCAATGTCGAGGTTGTTGTTGAATTTGTTGCTGTTTTTCAATGTTGAAGTTGTTGTTGAATTTGTTGGTGTTGTTCAATGTTGAGGTTGTTGTTGTATTTGTTGGTGTTTTTAAATGTTGAGGTTGTTGTTGAATTTGTTGGTGTTTTTCAATGTTGAGGTTGTTATTGTTTTTCAATGTTGAGGTTGTTGTTGAATTGGTTGGTGTTTTTCAATTTCGAGGTAGTTGTTGAATTTTTTGGTGCTTTTCAATGTTGAAGTTGTTGTTGAATTTGTTGGTGTTTTTCAATGTTGAGGTTGTTGTTGTTTTTCAATGTTGAGGTTGTTGTTGAATTTGTTGGTGTTTTTGAATGTTGAGGTTGTTGTTGTATTTCAATGTTGAGGTTGTTGTTGTTTTTCAATGTTGAGGTTGTTGTTGAATTTGTTGCTGTTTTTCAATGTTGAGGTTGTTGTTGTTTTTCAATGTTGACGTTGTTGTTGTATTTGTTGGTGTTTTTCAATGTTGAGGTTGTTGTAGTTTTTCAATGTTGAGGTTGTTGTTGTTTTTCAATGTTCAGGTTGTTGTTGAATTTGTTGGTGTTTTTCAATGTTGAGGTTGTTGCTGTATTTGTTGGTGTTTTTCAATGTTGTAGTTGTTGTAGTTTTTCAATGTTGAGGTTGTTGTTGAATTTGTTGGTGTTTTTCAATGACGAGGTTGTTGTTGAATTTGTTGGTTTTTTTCAATGTTGAAGTTGTTGTTGAATTTGTTTGTGTTTTTCAATGTTGAGGTTGTTGTTGAATTTGTTGGTGTTTTTCAATGTTGAGGTTGTTGTTGTTTTCCAATGTTGAGGTTGTTGTTGAATTTGTTGGTGTTTTTCAATGTTGAGGTTGTTGTTGTTTTTCAATGTTGAGGTTGTTGTTGAATTTGTTGGTGTTTTTCATTTTCGAGATTGTTGTTGAATTTGTTGGTGTTTTTCAATGTTGAACTTGTTGTTGAATTTGTTGTTGTTTTTCAATGTTGAGGTTGTTGTTGTTTTTCAATGTTGAGGTTGTTGTTGAATTTGTTGGTGTTTTTCAATGTTGAGGTTGTTGTTGTTTTTCAATGTTGAGGTTGTTGTTGTTTTTCAATGTTGAGGTATTTGTTGAATTTGTTGGTGTTTTTCAATGTCGAGGTAGTTGTTGAATTTGTTGGTGTTTTTCAATGTTGAAGTTGTTGTAGTTTTTCAATGTTGAGGTTGTTGTTGAATTTGTTGGTGTTTTTCAATGTCGAGGTAGTTGTTGAATTTGTTGGTGTTTTTCAATGTTGAAGTTGTTGTTGAAGTTGTTGGTGTTTTTCAATGTTGAGGTTGTTGTTGTTTCTCAATGTTGAGGTTGTTGTTGAATTTGTTGGTGTTTTTCATTTTCGAGGTTGTTGTTGAATTTGTTGGTGTTTTTCAATGTTGAAGTTGTTGTTGAATTTGTTGTTGTTTTTCAATGTTGAGGTTGTTGTTGTTTTTCAATGTTGAGGTTGTTGTTGAATTTGTTGGTGTTTTTCAATGTTGAGGTTGTTGTTGTTTTTCAATGTTGAGGTTGTTGTTGTTTTTCAATGTTGAGGTTGTTGTTGAATTTCATGGTGTTTTTCAATGTCGAGGTAGTTGTTGAATTTGTTGGTGTTTTTCAATGTTGAAGTTGTTGTAGTTTTTCAATGTTGAGGTTGTTGTTGAATTTGTTGGTGTTTTTCAATGTCGAGGTAGTTGTTGAATTTGTTGGTGTTTTTCAATGTTGAAGTTGATGTTGAATTTGTTGGTGTTTTTCAATGTTGAGGTTGTTGTTGAATTTGTTGGTGTTTTTCAATGTTGAGGTTGTTGTTGTTTTTAAATGTTGAGGTTGTTGTTGAATTTGTTGGTGTTTTGCAAATTTGTGGTTGTTGTTGTTTTTCAATGTTGAGGTTGTTGTTGAATTTGTTGGTGTTTTTCCATGTTGAGGTTGTTGTTGTTTTTCAAAGTTGAGGTTGTTGTTAAATTTGTTGCTGTTTTTCAATGTTGAGGTTGTTGTTGAATTTGTTGGTGTTTTTCATTGTTGAGGCTGTTGTTGAATTTGT
This sequence comes from Isurus oxyrinchus, assembly GCA_026770705.1. NCBI lineage: Eukaryota > Metazoa > Chordata > Chondrichthyes > Lamniformes > Lamnidae > Isurus > Isurus oxyrinchus. The sequence goes on along the minus strand of JANJGN010000516.1, from coordinate 98,456 downwards.
TGGTGTTTTTCAATGTTGAGGTTGTTGTTGTTTTTCAACGTTGAGGTTGTTGTTGAATTTGTTCGTGTTTTTCATTGCTCAGGTTGTTGTTGTTTTTCAATGTTGAGGTGGTTGTTGAATTTGTTGGTGTTTTTCAATGTTGAGGTTGTTGTAGTTTTTCAATGTTGAGGTTGTTGTTGTTTTTCAATGTTCAGGTTGTTGTTGAATTTGTTGGTGTTTTTCAATGTTGAGGTTGTTGCTGTATTTGTTGGTGTTTTTCAATGTTGTGGTTGTTGTAGTTTTTCAATGTTGAGGTTGTTGTTGAATTTGTTGGTGTTTTTCAATGACGAGGTTGTTGTTGAATTTGTTGTTTTTTTTCAATGTTGAAGTTGTTGTTGAATTTGTTTGTGTTTTTCAATGTTGAGGTTGTTGTGAAATTTGTTGGTGTTTTTCAATGTTGAGGTTGTTGTTGTTTTCCAATGTTGAGGTTGTTGTTGAATTTGTTGGTGTTTTTCAATGTTGAGGATGTTGTTGTTTTTCAATGTTGAGGTTGTTGTTGAATTTGTTGGTGTTTTTCGTTTTCGAGATTGTTGTTGAATTTGTTGGTGTTTTTCAATTTTGAAGATGTTGTTGAATTTGTTGTTGTTTTTCAATGTTGAGGTTGTTGTTGTTTTTCAATGTTGAGGTTGTTGTTGAATTTGTTGGTGTTTTTCAATGTTGAGGTTGTTGTTGTTTTTCAATGTTGAGGTTGTTGTTGTTTTTCAATGTTGAGGTATTTGTTGAATTTGTTGGTGTTTTTCAATGTCGAGGTAGTTGTTGAATTTGTTGGTGTTCTTCAATGTTGAAGTTGTTGTAGTTTTTCAATGTTGAGGTTGTTGTTGAATTTGTTGGTGTTTTTCAATGTCGAGGTAGTTGTTGAATTTGTTGGTGTTTTTCAATGTTGAAGTTGTTGTTGAATTTGTTGGTGTTTTTCAATGTTGAGGTTGTTGTTGTTTTTCAATGTTGAGGTTGTTGTTGAATTTGTTGGTGTTTTTCATTTTCGAGGTTGTTGTTGAATTTGTTGGTGTTTTTCAATGTTGAAGTTGTTGTTGAATTTGTTGTTGTTTTTCAATGTTGAGGTTGTTGTTGTTTTTCAATGTTGAGGTTGTTGTTGAATTTGTTGGTGTTTTTCAATGTTGAGGTTGTTGTTGTTTTTCAATGTTGAGGTTGTTGTTGTTTTTCAATGTTGAGGTTGTTGTTGAATTTGATGGTGTTTTTCAATGTCGAGGTAGTTGTTGAATTTGTTGGTGTTTTTCAAAGTTGAAGTTGTTGTAGTTTTTCAATGTTGAGGTTGTTGTTGAATTTGTTGGTGTTTTTCAATGTCGAGGTAGTTGTTGAATTTGTTGGTGTTTTTCAATGTTGAAGTTGTTTTTGAATTTGTTGTTGTTTTTCAATGTTGAGGTTGTTGTTGAATTTGTTGGTGTTTTTCAATGTTGAGGTTGTTGTTGTTTTTAAATGTTGAGGTTGTTGTTCAATTTGTTGGTGTTTTGCAAATTTGTGGTTGTTGTTGTTTTTCAATGTTGAGGTTGTTGTTGAATTTGTTGGTGTTTTTCCATTTTGAGGTTGTTGTTGTTTTTCAAAGTTGAGGTTGTTGTTAAATTTGTTGCTGTTTTTCAATGTTGAGGTTGTTGTTGAATTTGTTGGTGTTTTTCATTGTTGAGGCTGTTGTTGAATTTGTTGGTGTTTTTCAATGTTGAGGTTGTTGTTGTTTTTCAATGTTGAGGTTGTTGTTGAATTTGTTGGTGTTTTTCAATGTTGAGGTTTTTGTTGTTTTTCAATTTTGAGGTTGTTGTTGAATTTGTTGGTGTTTTTCAACGTTGAGGTTGTTGTTGAATTTGTTCGTGTTTTTCATTGCTCAGGTTGTTGTTGTTTTTCAATGTTGAGGCTGTTGTTGAATTTGTTGGTGTTTTTCAATGTTGAGGTTGTTGTTGTTTTTCAATGTTGAGGTTGTTGCTGAATTTGTTCCTGTTTTTCAATGTTGAGGTTGTTGTTGAATTTGTTGGTGTTTTTCACTGTTGAGGTTGTTGTTGTTTGTCAATGTTGAGGTTGTTGTTGAATTTGTTGGTGTTTTTCAAAGTTGAGGTTGTTGTTGAATTTGTTCCTGTTTTTCAATGCTGAGCTTGTTGTTGTTTTTCAATGTTGAGGTTGTTGTTGAATTTGTTCGTGTTTTTCAATGTTGAGGTTGTTGTAGTTTTTCAATGTTGAGGTTGTTGTTGAATTTGTTGATGTTTTTCAATATCGAGGTTGTTGTTGAATTTGTTGGTGTTTTTCAATGTTGAAGTTGTTGTTGAATTGTTGGTGTTGTTCAATGTTGAGGTTGTTGTTGAATTTGTTGGTTTTTTTAAATTTTGAGGTTGTTGTTGAATTTGTTGGTGTTTTTCAATGTTGAGGTTGTTATTGTTTTTCAATGTTGAGGTTGTTGTTGAATTATTTGGTGTTTTTCAATTTCGAGATAGTTGTTGAATTATTTGGTGTTTTTCAATGTTGAAGTTGTTGTTGAATTTGTTTGTGTTTTTCAATGTTGAGGTTGTTGTTGTTTTTCAATGTGGAGGTTGTTGTTGAATTTGTTGGTGTTTTTGAATGTTGAGGTTGTTGTTGTATTTCAATGTTGAGGTTGTTGTTTTTCAATGTTGAGGTTGTTGTTGTTTTTCAATGTTGACGTTGTTGTTGTATTTGTTGGTGTTTTTAAATGTTGTGGTTGTTGTAGTTTTTCAATGTTGAGGTTGTTGTTGAAATTGTTGGTGTTTTTCAATGTGGAGGTTGTTGTTGTTTTTCAATGTTGAGGTTGTTGTTGAATTTGTTGTTGTTTTTCAGTGTTGAGGTTGTTGTTGAATTTGTTTGTGTTTTTCAATGTTGAAGTTGTTGAATTTGTTGGTGTTTTTCAATGTTGAGGTTGTTGTTGTTTTTCAATGTTGAGGTTGTTGTTGAATTTGTTGGTGCTTTTCAATGTTGAGGTTGTTGTTGTTTTTCAATGTTGAGGTTGTTGTTGAATTTGTTGGTGTTTTTCAATGTTGAGGTTGTTGTTGTTTTTCAATGTTGAGGTTGCTGCTGAATTTGTTGGTGTTTTTCAATGTTGAGGTTGTTGTTGAATTTGTTGGTGTTTTTCAATGTTGAGGTTTTTGTTGTTTTTCAATTTTGAGGTTGTTGTTGAATTTGTTGGTGTTTTTCAACGTTGAGGTTGTTGTTGAATTGGTTCGTGTTTTTCATTGCTCAGGTTGTTGTTGTTTTTCAATGTTGAGGTTGTTGTTGAATTTGTTGGTGTTTTTCAATGTTGAGGTTGTTGTTGTTTTTCAATGTTGAGGTTGTTGCTGAATTTGTTGGTGTTTTTCAATGTTCAGGTTGTTGTTGAATTTGTTGGTGTTTTTCAATGTTGAGGTTGTTGTTGTTTGTCAATGTTGAGGTTGTTGTTGAATTTGTTGGTGTTTTTCAACGTTGAGGTTGTTGTTGAATTTGTTCCTGTTTTTCAATGCTGAGGTTGTTGTTGTTTTTCAATGTTGAGGTTGTTGTTGAATTTGTTGGTGTTTTTCAATGTTGAGGTTGTTGTAGTTTTTCAATGTTGAGGTTGTTGTTGAATTTGTTGATGTTTTTCAATGTCGAGGTTGTTGTTGAATTTGTTGGCGTTTTTCAATGTTGAAGTTGTTGTTGAATTAGTTGGTGTTGTTCAATGTTGAGGTTGTTGTTGAATTTGTTGGTGTTTTTAAATGTTGAGGTTGTTGTTGAATTTGTTGGTGTTTTTCAATGTTTAGGTTGTTATTGTTTTTCAATGTTGAGGTTGTTGTTGAATTGGTTGGTGTTTTTCAATTTCGAGGTAGTTGTTGAATTTTTTGGTGTTTTTCAATGTTGAAGTTGTTGTTGAATTTGTTGGTGTTTTTCAATGTTGAGGTTGTTGTTGTTTTTCAATGTTGAGGTTGTTGTTGAATTTGTTGGTGTTTTTGAATGTTGAGGTTGTTGTTGTATTTCAATGTTGAGGTTGTTGTTTTTCAATGTTGAGGTTGTTGTTGAATTTGTTGCTTTTTTTCAATGTTGAGGTTGTTGTTGTTTTTCAATGTTGACGTTGTTGTTGTATTTGTTGGTGTTTTTCAATGTTGAGGTTGTTGTAGTTTTTCAATGTTGAGGTTGTTGTTGAAATTGTTGGCGTTTTTCAATGTGGAGGTTGTTGTTGTTTTTCAATGTTGAGGTTGTTGTTGAATTTGTTGGTGTTTTTCAATGTTGAGGTTGTTGTTCAATTTGTTTGTGTTTTTCAATGTTGAAGTTGTTGAATTTGTTGGTGTTTTTCAATGTTGAGGTTGTTGTTGTTTTTCAATGTTGAGGTTGTTGTTGAATTTGTTGGTGCTTTTCAATGTTGAGGTTGTTGTTGTTTTTCAATGTTGAGGTTGTTGTTGAATTTGTTGGTGTTTTTCAATGTTGAGGTTGTTGTTGTTTTTCAATGTTGAGGTTGCTGCTGAATTTGTTGGTGTTTTTCAATGTTGAGGTTGTTGTTGAATTGTTGGCGTTTTTCAATGTTGAGGTTTTTGTTGTTTTTCAATTTTGAGGTTGTTGTTGAATTTGTTGGTGTTTTTCAATGTTGAGGTTGTTGTTGAATTGGTTCGTGTTTTTCATTGCTCAGGTTTTTGTTGTTTGTCAATGTTGATGTTGTTGTTGAATTTGTTGGTGTTTTGCAACGTTGAGGTTGTTGTTGAATTTGTTGGTGTTTTTCAATGCTGAGGTTGTTGTTGTTTTTCAATGTTGAGGTTGTTGTTGAATTTGTTGGTGTTTTTACATGTTGAGGTTGTTGTTGAATTTGTTGGTGTTTTTCAATGTTGAGGTTGTTATTGTTTTTCAATGTTGAGGTTGTTGTTGAATTGGTTGGTGTTTTTCAATTTCGAGGTAGTTGTTGAATTTTTTGGTGTTTTTCAATGTTGAAGTTGTTGTTGAATTTGTTGGTGTTTTTCAATGTTGAGGTTGTTGTTTTTCAATGTTGAAGTTGTTGTTGAATTTGTTGGTGTTTTTGAATGTTGAGGTTGTTGTTGTATTTCAATGTTGAGGTTGTTGTTGTTTTTCAATGTTGAGGTTGTTGTTGAATTTGTTGCTGTTTTTCAATGTTGAGGTTGTTGTTGTTTTTCAATGTTGACGTTGTTGTTGTATTTGTTGGTGTTTTTCAATGTTGAGGTTGTTGTTGTTTTTCAATGTTGAGGTTGTTGTTGAATTTGTTGGTTTTTTTCAATGTCGAGGTAGTTGTTGAATTTGTTGGTGTTTTTCAATGTTGAAGTTGTTGTAGTTTTTCAATGTTGAGGTTGTTGTTGAATTTGTTGGTGTTTTTCAATGTCGAGGTAGTTGTTGAATTTGTTGGTGTTTTTCAATGTTGAAGTTGTTGTTGAATTTGTTGGTGTTTTTCAATGTTGAGGTTGTTGTTGAATTTGTTGGTGTTTTTCAATGTTGAGGTTCTTGTTGTTTTTCAATGTTGAGTTTGTTGCTGAATTTGTTGGTGTTTTTCAATGTTGAGGTTGTTGTTGTTTTTCAATGTTGAGGTTGTTGTTGTTTTTCAATGTTGAGGTTGTTGTTGAATTTGTTGGTGTTTTTCAATGTCGAGGTAGTTGTTGAATTTGTTGGTGTTTTTCAATGTTGAGGTTGTTGTAGTTTTTCAATGTTAAGGTTGTTGTTGAATTTGTTGGTGTTTTTCAATGTCGAGGTAGTTGTTGAATTTGTTGGTGTTTTTCAATGTTGAAGTTGTTGTTGAATTTGTTGGTGTTTTTCAATGTTGAGGTTGTTGTTGTTTTTCAATGTTGAGGTTGTTGTTGAATTTGTTGGTGTTTTTCATTTTCGAGGTTGTTGTTGAATTTGTTGGTGTTTTTCAATGTTGAAGTTGTTGTTGAATTTGTTGTTGTTTTTCAATGTTGAGGTTGTTGTTGTTTTTCAATGTTGAGGTTGTTGTTGAATTTGTTGGCGTTTTTCAATGTTGAGGTTGTTGTTGTTTTTCAATGTTGAGGTTGTTGTTGTTTTTCAATGTTGAGGTTGTTGTTGAATTTGATGGTGTTTTTCAATGACGAGGTAGTTGTTGAATTTGTTGGTGTTTTTCAATGTTGAAGTTGTTGTAGTTTTTCAATGTTGAGGTTGTTGTTGAATTTGTTGGTGTTTTTCAATGTCGAGGTAGTTATTGAATTTGTTGGTGTTTTTCAATGTTGAAGTTGTTGTTGAATTGTTTCGTGTTTTTCAATGTTGAGGTTGTTGTTGAATTTGTTGGTGTTTTTCAAAGTTGAGGTTGTTGTTGTTTTTAAATGTTGAGGTTGTTGTTAAATTTGTTGGTGTTTTGCAAATTTGTGGTTGTTGTTGTTTTTCAATGTTGAGGTTGTTGTTGAATTTGTTGGTGTTTTTCCATGTTGAGGTTGTTGTTGTTTTTCAAAGTTGAGGTTGTTGTTAAATTTGTTGCTGTTTTTCAAATGTTGAGGTTGTTGTTGAATTTGTTGGTGTTTTTCATTGTTGAGGCTGTTGTTGAATTTGTTGGTGTTTTTCAATGTTGAGGTTGTTGTTGCTTTTCAATGTTGAGGTTGTTGTTGAATTTGTTGGTGTTTTTCAATGTTGAGGTTTTTGTTGTTTTTCAATTTTGAGGTTGCTGTTGAATTTGTTGGTGTTTTTCAACGTTGAGGTTGTTGTTGAATTTGTTCGTGTTTTTCATTGCTCAGGTTGTTGTTGTTTTTCAATGTTGAGGTTGTTGTTGAATTTGTTGGTGTTTTTCAATGTTGAGGTTGTTGTTGCTTTTCAATGTTGAGGTTGTTGCTGAATTTGTTGGTGTTTTTCAATGTTGAGGTTGTTGTTGAATTTGTTGGTGTTTTTCACTGTTGAGGTTGTTGTTGTTTGTCAATGTTGAGGTTGTTGTTGAATTTGTTGATGTTTTTCAATGTCGAGGTTGTTGTTGAATTTGTTGGCGTTTTTCAATGTTGAAGTTGTTGTTGAATTAGTTGGTGTTGTTCAATGTTGAGGTTGTTGTTGAATTTGTTGGTGTTTTTAAATGTTGAGGTTGTTGTTGAATTTGTTGGTGTTTTTCAATGTTTAGGTTGTTATTGTTTTTCAATGTTGAGGTTGTTGTTGAATTGGTTGGTGTTTTTCAATTTCGAGGTAGTTGTTGAATTTTTTGGTGTTTTTCAATGTTGAAGTTGTTGTTGAATTTGTTGGTGTTTTTCAATGTTGAGGTTGTTGTTGTTTTTCAATGTTGAGGTTGTTGTTGAATTTGTTGGTGTTTTTGAATGTTGAGGTTGTTGTTGTATTTCAATGTTGAGGTTGTTGTTTTTCAATGTTGAGGTTGTTGTTGAATTTGTTGCTTTTTTTCAATGTTGAGGTTGTTGTTGTTTTTCAATGTTGACGTTGTTGTTGTATTTGTTGGTGTTTTTCAATGTTGAGGTTGTTGTAGTTTTTCAATGTTGAGGTTGTTGTTGAAATTGTTGGCGTTTTTCAATGTGGAGGTTGTTGTTGTTTTTCAATGTTGAGGTTGTTGTTGAATTTGTTGGTGTTTTTCAATGTTGAGGTTGTTGTTCAATTTGTTTGTGTTTTTCAATGTTGAAGTTGTTGAATTTGTTGGTGTTTTTCAATTTTGAGGTTGTTGTTGTTTTTCAATGTTGAGGTTGTTGTTGAATTTGTTGGTGCTTTTTCAATGTTGAGGTTGTTGTTGTTTTTCAATGTTGAGGTTGTTGTTGAATTTGTTGGTGTTTTTCAATGTTGAGGTTGTTGTTGTTTTTCAATGTTGAGGTTGCTGCTGAATTTGTTGGTGTTTTTCAATGTTGAGGTTGTTGTTGAATTTGTTGGTGTTTTTCAATGTTGAGGTTTTTGTTGTTTTTCAATTTTGAGGTTGTTGTTGAATTTGTTGGTGTTTTTCAATGTTGAGGTTGTTGTTGAATTGGTTCGTGTTTTTCATTGCTCAGGTTTTTGTTGTTTGTCAATGTTGATGTTGTTGTTGAATTTGTTGGTGTTTTGCAACGTTGAGGTTGTTGTTGAATTTGTTGGTGTTTTTCAATGCTGAGGTTGTTGTTGTTTTTCAATGTTGAGGTTGTTGTTGAATTTGTTGGTGTTTTTAAATGTTGAGGTTGTTGTTGAATTTGTTGGTGTTTTTCAATGTTGAGGTTGTTATTGTTTTTCAATGTTGAGGTTGTTGTTGAATTGGTTGGTGTTTTTCAATTTCGAGGTAGTTGTTGAATTTTTTGGTGTTTTTCAATGTTGAAGTTGTTGTTGAATTTGTTGGTGTTTTTCAATGTTGAGGTTGTTGTTTTTCAATGTTGAAGTTGTTGTTGAATTTGTTGGTGTTTTTGAATGTTGAGGTTGTTGTTGTATTTCAATGTTGAGGTTGTTGTTGTTTTTCAATGTTGAGGTTGTTGTTGAATTTGTTGCTGTTTTTCAATGTTGAGGTTGTTGTTGTTTTTCAATGTTGACGTTGTTGTTGTATTTGTTGGTGTTTTTCAATGTTGAGGTTGTTGTAGTTTTTCAATGTTGAGGTTGTTGTTGTTTTTCAATGTTGAGGTTGTTGTTGAATTTGTTGGTGTTTTTCAATGTTGAGGTTGTTGCTGTATTTGTTGGTGTTTTTCAATGTTGTGGTTGTTGTAGTTTTTCAATGTTGAGGTTGTTGTTGAATTTGTTGGTGTTTTTCAATGACGAGGTTGTTGTTGAATTTGTTGGTTTTTTTCAATGTTGAAGTTGTTGTTGAATTTGTTTGTGTTTTTCAATGTTGAGGTTATTGTTGAATTTGTTGGTGTTTTTCAATGTTGAGGTTGTTGTTGTTTTCCAATGTTGAGGTTGTTGTTGAATTTGTTGGTGTTTTTCAATGTTGAGGTTGTTGTTGTTTTTCAATGTTGAGGTTGTTGTTGAATTTGTTGGTGTTTTTCATTTTCGAGGTTGTTGTTGAATTTGTTGGTGTTTTTCAATGTTGAAGTTGTTGTTGAATTTGTTGTTGTTTTTCAATGTTGATGTTGTTGTTGTTTTTCAATGTTGAGGTTGTTGTTGAATTTGTTGGTGTTTTTCAATGTTGAGGTTGTTTTTGTTTTTCAATGTTGAGGTTGTTGTTGTTTTTCAATGTTGAGGTTGTTGTTGAATTTGTTGGTTTTTTTCAATGTCGAGGTAGTTGTTGAATTTGTTGGTGTTTTTCAATGTTGAAGTTGTTGTAGTTTTTCAATGTTGAGGTTGTTGTTGAATTTGTTGGTGTTTTTCAATGTCGAGGTAGTTGTTGAATTTGTTGGTGTTTTTCAATGTTGAAGTTGTTGTTGAATTTGTTGGTGTTTTTCAATGTTGAGGTTGTTGTTGAATTTGTTGGTGTTTTTCAATGTTGAGGTTCTTGTTGTTTTTCAATGTTGAGTTTGTTGCTGAATTTGTTGGTGTTTTTCAATGTTGAGGTTGTTGTTGTTTTTCAATGTTGAGGTTGTTGTTGTTTTTCAATGTTGAGGTTGTTGTTGAATTTGTTGGTGTTTTTCAATGTCGAGGTAGTTGTTGAATTTGTTGGTGTTTTTCAATGTTGAAGTTGTTGTAGTTTTTCAATGTTAAGGTTGTTGTTGAATTTGTTGGTGTTTTTCAATGTCGAGGTAGTTGTTGAATTTGTTGGTGTTTTTCAATGTTGAAGTTGTTGTTGAATTTGTTGGTGTTTTTCAATGTTGAGGTTGTTGTTGTTTTTCAATGTTGAGGTTGTTGTTGAATTTGTTGGTGTTTTTCATTTTCGAGGTTGTTGTTGAATTTGTTGGTGTTTTTCAATGTTGAAGTTGTTGTTGAATTTGTTGTTGTTTTTCAATGTTGAGGTTGTTGTTGTTTTTCAATGTTGAGGTTGTCGTTGAATTTGTTGGCGTTTTTCAATGTTGAGGTTGTTGTTGTTTTTCAATGTTGAGGTTGTTGTTGTTTTTCAATTTTGAGGTTGTTGTTGAATTTGATGGTGTTTTTCAATGTCGAGGTAGTTGTTGAATTTGTTGGTGTTTTTCAATGTTGAAGTTGTTGTAGTTTTTCAATGTTGAGGTTGTTGTTGAATTTGTTGGTGTTTTTCAATGTCGAGGTAGTTATTGAATTTGTTGGTGTTTTTCAATGTTGAAGTTGTTGTTGAATTGTTTCGTGTTTTTCAATGTTGAGGTTGTTGTTGAATTTGTTGTTGTTTTTCAAAGTTGAGGTTGTTGTTGTTTTTAAATGTTGAGGTTGTTGTTAAATTTGTTGGTGTTTTGCAAATTTGTGGTTGTTGTTGTTTTTCAATGTTGAGGTTGTTGTTGAATTTGTTGGTGTTTTTCCATGTTGAGGTTGTTGTTGTTTTTCAAAGTTGAGGTTGTTGTTAAATTTGTTGCTGTTTTTCAATGTTGAGGTTGTTGTTGAATTTGTTGGTGTTTTTCATTGTTGAGGCTGTTGTTGAATTTGTTGGTGTTTTTCTATGTTGAGGTTGTTGTTGTTTTTCAATGTTGAGGTTGTTGTTGAATTTGTTGGTGTTTTTCAATGTTGAGGTTTTTGTTGTTTTTCAATTTTGAGGTTGCTGTTGAATTTGTTGGTGTTTTTCAACGTTGAGGTTGTTGTTGAATTTGTTCGTGTTTTTCATTGCTCAGGTTGTTGTTGTTTTTCAATGTTGAGGTTGTTGTTGAATTTGTTGGTGTTTTTCAATGTTGAGGTTGTTGTTGTTTTTCAATGTTGAGGTTGTTGCTGAATTTGTTGGTGTTTTTCAATGTTGAGGTTGTTGTTGAATTTGTTGGTGTTTTTCACTGTTGAGGTTGTTGTTGTTTGTCAATGTTGAGGTTGTTGTTGAATTTGTTGGTGTTTTTCAACGTTGAGGTTGTTGTTGAATTTGTTCCTGTTTTTCAATGCTGAGCTTGTTGTTGTTTTTCAATGTTGAGGTTGTTGTTGAATTTGTTGGTGTTTTTCAATGTTGAGGTTGTTGTAGTTTCTCAATGTTGAGGTTGTTGTTGAATTTGTTGATGTTTTTCAAGGTCGAGGTTGTTGTTGAATTTGTTGGTGTTTTTCAATGTTGAAGTTGTTGTTGAATTTGTTGGTGTTGTTCAATGTTGAGGTTGTTGTTGAATTTGTTGGTTTTTTTAAATGTTGAGGTTGTTGTTGAATTTGTTGGTGTTTTTCAATGTTGAGGTTGTTATTGTTTTTCAATGTTGAGGTTGTTGTTGAATTATTTGGTGTTTTTCAATTTCGAGATAGTTGTTGAATTTTTTGGTGTTTTTCAATGTTGAAGTTGTTGTTGAATTTGTTGGTGTTTTTCAATGTTGAGGTTGTTGTTGTTTTTCAATGTTGAGGTTGTTGTTGAATTTGTTGGTGTTTTTGAATGTTGAGGTTGTTGTTGTATTTCAATGTTGAGGTTGTTGTTTTTCAATGTTGAGGTTGTTGTTGAATTTGTTGCTGTTTTTCAATGTTGAGGTTGTTGTTGTTTTTCAATGTGACGTTGTTGTTGTATTTGTTGGTGTTTTTCAATGTTGAGGTTGTTGCAGTTTTTCAATGTTGAGGTTGTTGTTGAATTTGTTGGTGTTTTTCAATGTTGAGGTTGTTATTGTTTTTCAATGTTGAGGTTGTTGTTGAATTGGTTGGTGTTTTTCAATTTCGAGGTAGTTGTTGAATTTTTTGGTGTTTTTTCAATGTTGAAGTTGTTGTTGAATTTGTTGGTGTTTTTCAATGTTGAGGTTGTTGTTGTTTTTCAATGTTGAGGTTGTTGTTGAATTTGTTGGTGTTTTTGAATGTTGAGGTTGTTGTTGTATTTCAATGTTGAGGTTGTTGTTTTTCAATGTTGAGGTTGTTGTTGAATTTGTTGCTGTTTTTCAATGTTGAGGTTGTTGTTGTTTTTCAATGTGACGTTGTTGTTGTATTTGTTGGTGTTTTTCAATGTTGAGGTTGTTGCAGTTTTTCAATTTTGAGGTTGTTGTTGAAATTGTTGGTGTTTTTCAATGTGGAGGTTGTTGTTGTTTTTCAATGTTGAGGTTGTTGTTGAATTTGTTGGTGTTTTTTCAATGTTGAGGTTGTTGATTGAATTTGTTTGTGTTTTTCAATGTTGAAGTTGTTGAATTTGTTGGTGTTTTTCAATGTTGAGGTTGTTGTTGTTTTTCAATGTTGAGGTTGCCTTGTTGAATTTGTTGGTGCTTTTCAATGTTGAGGTTGTTGTTGTTTTTCATGTTGAGGTTGTTGTGGAGGAATTTGTTGGTGTTTTTCAATGTTGAGGTTGTTGTTGTTTTTCAATGTTGAGGTTGCTGCTGAATTTGTTGGTGTTTTTCAATGTTGAGGTTGTTGTTGAATTTGTTGGTGTTTTTCAATGTTGAGGTTTTTGTTGTTTTTCAATTTTGAGGTTGTTGTTAGAATTTGTTGGTGTTTTTCAACGTTGAGGTTGTTGTTGAATTGGTTCGTGTTTTTCATTGCTCAGGTTGTTGTTGTTTTTCAATGTTGAGGTTGTTGCTGAATTTGTTGGTGTTTTTTCAAGTGTTGAGGTTGTTGTTGAATTTTGTTGGTGTTTTTCAATGTTGAGGTTGGTGTTGTTTGTCAATGTTGAGGTTGTTGTTGAATTTGTTGGTGTTTTTCAACGTTGAGGTTGTTGTTGAATTTGTTCCTGTTTTTCAATGCTGAGGTTGTTGTTGTTTTTCAATTGTTGAGGTTGTTGTTGAATTTGTTGGTGTTTTTAAATGTTGAGGTTGTTGTTGAATTTGTTGGTGTTTTTCAATGTTGAGCGTTGCTTATTGTTTTTCCATGTTGAGGTTGTTGTTGAACTTGGTTGGTGTTTTTCAATTTCGAGGTAGTTGTTGAATTTTTTGGTGTTTTTCAATGTTGAAGTTGTTGTTGAATTTGTTGGTGTTTTTCAATGTTGAGGTTGTTGTTTTTCAATGTTGAGGTTGTTGTTGAATTTGTTGGTGGTTTTTGAATGCTGAGGTTGTTGTTGTATTTCAATGTTGAGGTTGTTGTTGTTTTTCAATGTTGAGGTTGTTGTTGAAGTTGTTGCTGTTTTTCAATGTTGAGGTTGACGTTGTTGTTGTATTTGTTGGTGTTTTTCAATGTTGAGGTTGTTGTAGTTTTTCAATGTTGAGGTTGTTGTTGTTTTTCAATGTTGAGGTTGTTGTTGAATTTGTTGGTGTTTTTCAATGTTGAGGTTGTTGCTGTATTTGTTGGTGTTTTTCAATGTTGTGGTTGTTGTAGTTTTTCAATGTTGAGGTTGTTGTTGAATTTGTTGGTGTTTTTTCAATGACGAGGTTGTTGTTGAATTTGTTGGTTTTTTTCAATGTTGAAGTTGTTGTTGAATTTGTTTGTGTTTTTCAATGTTGAGGTTGTTGTTGAATTTGTTGGTGTTTTTCAATGTTGAGGTTGTTGTTGTTTTTCAATGTTGAGGTTGTTGTTGAATTTGTTGGTGTTTTTCATTTTCGAGGTTGTTGTTGAATTTGCTGGTGTTTTTCAATGTTGAAGTTGTTGTTGAATTTGTTGTTGTTTTTCAATGTTGAGGTTGTTGTTGTTTTTCAATGTTGAGGTTGTTGTTGAATTTGTTGGTGTTTTTCAATGTTGAGGTTGTTTTTGTTTTTCAATGTTGAGGTTGTTGTTGTTTTTCAATGTTGAGGTTGTTGTTGAATTTGTTGGTGTTTTTCAATGTCGAGGTAGTTGTTGAATTTGTTGGTGTTTTTCAATGTTGAAGTTGTTGTAGTTTTTCAATGTTGAGGTTGTTGTTGAATTTGTTGGTGTTTTTCAATGTCGAGGTAGTTGTTGAATTTGTTGGTGTTTTTCAATGTTGAAGTTATGTTGAATTTGTTGGTGTTTTTCAATGTTGAGGTTGTTGTTGAATTTGTTGGTGTTTTTCAATGTTGAGGTTGTTGTTGTTTTTAAATGTTGAGGTTGTTGTTGAATTTGTTGGTGTTTTGCAAATTTGAGGTTGTTGTTGTTTTTCAATGTTGATGTTGTTGTTGAATTTGTTGGTATTTTTCCATGTTGAGGTTGTTGTTGTTTTTCAAAGTTGAGGTTGTTGTTAAATTTGTTGCTGTTTTTCAATGTTGAGGTTGTTGTTGTTTTTCAATGTTGAATTTCTTGGTGTTTTTCATTGTTGAGGCTGTTGTTGAATTTGTTGGTGCTTTTCAATGTTGAGGTTGTTGTTGTTTTTCAATGTTGAGGTTGTTGTTGAATTTGTTGGTGTTTTTCAATGTTGAGGTTTTTGTTGTTTTTCAATTTTGATGTTGTTGTTGAATTTGTTGGTCTTTTTCAACGTTGAGGTTGTTGTTGAATTTGTTCGTGTTTTTCATTGCTCAGGTTGTTGTTGTTTTTCAATGTTGAGGTTGTTGTTGAATTTGTTGGTTTTTTTCAATGTTGAGGTTGTTGTTGAATTTGTTGGTGTTTTTCAATGTTGAGGTTTTTGTTGTTTTTCAATTTTGAGGTTGTTGTTGAATTTGTTGGTGTTTTTCAACGTTGAGGTTGTTGTTGAATTTGTTCGTGTTTTTCATTGCTCATGTTGTTGTTGTTTTTCATGTTGAGGTTGTTGTTGAATTTGTTGGTGTTTTTCAATGTTGAGGTTGTTGTTGTTTTTCAATGTTGAGGTTGTTGTTGTTTTTCAATGTTCAGGTTGTTGTTGAATTTGTTGGTGTTTTTCAATGTTGAGGTTGTTGCTGTATTTGTTGGTGTTTTTCAATGTTGTGGTTGTTGTAGTTTTTCAATGTTGAGGTTGTTGTTGAATTTGTTGGTGTTTTTCAATGACGAGGTTGTTGTTGAATTTGTTGGTTTTTTTTCAATGTTGAAGTTGTTGTTGAATTTGTTTGTGTTTTTCAATGTTGAGGTTGTTGTGAAATTTGTTGATGTTTTTCAATGTTGAGGTTGTTGTTGTTTTCCAATGTTGAGGTTGTTGTTGAATTTGTTGGTGTTTTTCAATGTTGAGGATGTTGTTGTTTTTCAATGTTGAGGTTGTTGTTGAATTTGTTGGTGTTTTTCATGTTCGAGATTGTTGTTGAATTTGTTGGTGTTTTCAATGTTGAAGATGTTGTTGAATTTGTTGTTGTTTTTCAATGTTGAGGTTGTTGTTGTTTTTCAATGTTGAGGTTGTTGTTGAATTTGTTGGTGTTTTTCAATGTTGAGGTTGTTGATGTTTTTCAATGTTGAGGTTGTTGTTGTTTTTCAATGTTGAGGTATTTGTTGAATTTGTTGGTGTTTTTCAATGTCGAGGTAGTTGTTGAATTTGTTGGTGTTTTTCAATGTTGAAGTTGTTGTAGTTTTTCAATGTTGAGGTTGTTGTTGAATTTGTTGGTGTTTTTCAATGTCGAGGTAGTTGTTGAATTTGTTGGTGTTTTTCAATGTTGAAGTTGTTGTTGAATTTGTTGGTGTTTTTTCAATGTTGAGGTTGTTGTTGTTTTTCAATGTTGAGGTTGTTGTTGAATTTGTTGGTGTTTTTCATTTCGAGGTTGTTGTTGAATTTGTTGGTGTTTTTCAATGTTGAAGTTGTTCTTGAATTTGTTGTTGTTTTTCAATGTTGAGGTTGTTGTTGTTTTTCAATGTTGAGGTTGTTGTTGAATTTGTTGGTGTTTTTCAATGTTGAGGTTGTTGTTGTTTTTCAATGTTGAGGTTGTTGTTGTTTTTCAATGTTGAGGTTGTTGTTGAATTTGATGGTGTTTTTCAATGTCGAGGTAGTTGTTGAATTTGTTGGTGTTTTTCAATGTTGAAGTTGTTGTAGTTTTTCAATGTTGAGGTTGTTGTTGAATTTGTTGGTGTTTTTCAATGTCGAGGTAGTTGTTGAATTTGTTGGTGTTTTTCAATGTTGAAGTTGTTGTTGAATTTGTTGGTGTTTTTCAATGTTGAGGTTGTTGTTGAATTTGTTGGTGTTTTTCAATGTTGAGGTTGTTGTTGTTTTTAAATGTTGAGGTTGTTGTTGAATTTGTTGGTGTTTTGCAAATTTGTGGTTGTTGTTGTTTTTCAATGTTGAGGTTGTTGTTGAATTTGTTGGTGTTTTTCCATGTTGAGGTTGTTGTTGTTTTTCAAAGTTGAGGTTGTTGTTAAATTTGTTGCTGTTTTTCAATGTTGAGGTTGTTTGTTGAATTTGTTGGTGTTTTTCATTGTTGAGGCTGTTGTTGAATTTGTTGGTGTTTTTCAATGTTGAGGTTGTTGTTGTTTTTCAATGTTGAGGTTGTTGTTGAATTTGTTGGTGTTTTTCAACGTTGAGGTTGTTGTTGAATTTGTTGGTGTTTTTCAATGTTGAGGTTGTTATTGTTTTTCAATGTTGAGGTTGTGTTGAATTGGTTGGTGTTTTTCTATTTCGAGGTAGTTGTTGAATTTTTTGGTGTTTTTCAATGTTGAAGTTGTTGTTGAATTTGTTGGTGTTTTTCAATGTTGAGGTTGTTGTTTTTCAATGTTGAGGTTGTTGTTGAATTTGTTGGTGTTTTTGAATGCTGAGGTTGTTGTTGTATTTCAATGTTGAGGTTGTTGTTGTTTTTCAATGTTGAGGTTTGTTGATGAATTTGTTGCTGTTTTTCAATGTTGAGGTTGTTGTTGTTTTTTAATGTTGACGTTGTTGTTGAATTTGTTGGTGTTTTTCAATGTTGAGGTTGTTGTTGTTTTTCAATGTTGAGGTTGTTGTTGAATTTGTTGGTGCTTTTCAATGTTGAGGTTGTTGTTGTTTTTCAATGTTGAGGTTGTTGTTGAATTTGTTGGTGTTTTTCAATGTTGAGGTTGTTGTTGTTTTCAATGTTGAGGTTGCTGCTGAATTTGTTGGTGTTTTTCAATGTTGAGGTTGTTGTTGAATTTGTGGTGTTTTTCAATGTTGAGGTTTTTGTTGTTTTCAATTTTGAGGTTGTTGTTGAATTTGTTGGTGTTTTTCAACGTTGAGGTTGTTGTTGAATTGGTTCGTGTTTTTCATTGCTCAGGTTGTTGTTGTTTTTCAATGTTGAGGTTGTTGCTGAATTTGTTGGTGTTTTTCAATGTTGAGGTTGTTGTTGAATTTGTTGGTGTTTTTCAATGTTGAGGTTGTTGTTGTTTGTCAATGTTGAGGTTGTTGTTGAATTTGTTGGTGTTTTTCAACGTTGAGGTTGTTGTTGAATTTGTTCCTGTTTTTCAATGCTGAGGTTGTTGTTGTTTTTCAATGTTGAGGTTGTTGTTGAATTTGTTGGTGTTTTTAAATGTTGAGGTTGTTGTTGAATTTGTTGGTGTTTTTCATGTTGAGGTTGTTATTGTTTTTCCATGTTGAGGTTGTTGTTGAATTGGTTGGTGTTTTTCAATTTCGAGGTAGTTGTTGAATTTTTTGGTGTTTTTCAATGTTGAAGTTGTTGTTGAATTTGTTGGTGTTTTTCAATGTTGAGGTTGTTGTTTTTCAATGTTGAGGTTGTTGTTGAATTTGTTGGTGTTTTTGAATGCTGAGGTTGTTGTTGTATTTCAATGTTGAGGTTGTTGTTGTTTTTCAATGTTGAGGTTGTTGTTGAAGTTGTTGCTGTTTTTCAATGTTGAGGTTGTTGTTGTTTTTTAATGTTGACGTTGTTGTTGTATTTGTTGGTGTTTTTCAATGTTGAGGTTGTTGTAGTTTTTCAATGTTGAGGTTGTTGTTGTTTTTCAATGTTGAGGTTGTTGTTGAATTGTTGGTGTTTTTCAATGTTGAGGTTGTTGCTGTATTTGTTGGTGTTTTTCAATGTTGTGGTTGTTGTAGTTTTTCAATGTTGAGGTTGTTGTTGAATTTGTTGGTGTTTTTCAATGACGAGGTTGTTGTTGAATTTGTTGGTTTTTTTCAATGTTGAAGTTGTTGTTGAATTTGTTTGTGTTTTTCAATGTTGAGGTTGTTGTTGAATTTGTTGGTGTTTTTCAATGTTGAGGTTGTTGTTGTTTTTCAATGTTGAGGTTGTTGTTGAATTTGTTGGTGTTTTTCATTTTCGAGGTTGTTGTTGAATTTGCTGGTGTTTTTCAATGTTGAAGTTGTTGTTGAATTTGTTGTTGTTTTTCAATGTTGAGGTTGTTGTTGTTTTTCAATGTTGAGGTTGTTGTTGAATTTGTTGGTGTTTTTCAATGTTGAGGTTGTTTTTGTTTTTCAATGTTGAGGTTTTTGTTGTTTTTCAATGTTGAGGTTGTTGTTGAATTTGTTGGTGTTTTTCAATGTCGAGGTAGTTGTTGAATTTGTTGGTGTTTTTCAATGTTGAAGTTGTTGTAGTTTTTCAATGTTGAGGTTGTTGTTGAATTTGTTGGTGTTTTTCAATGTCGAGGTAGTTGTTGAATTTGTTGGTGTTTTTCAATGTTGAAGTTATTGTTGAATTTGTTGGTGTTTTTCAATGTTGAGGTTGTTGTTCAATTTGTTGGTGTTTTTCAATGTTGAGGTTGTTGTTGTTTTTAAATGTTGAGGTTGTTGTTGAATTTGTTGGTGTTTTGCAAATTTGAGGTTGTTGTTGTTTTTCAATGTTGATGTTGTTGTTGAATTTGTTGGTATTTTTCCATGTTGAGGTTGTTGTTGTTTTTCAAAGTTGAGGTTGTTGTTAAATTTGTTGCTGTTTTTCAATGTTGAGGTTGTTGTTGTTTTTCAATGTTGAATTTCTTGGTGTTTTTCATTGTTGAGGCTGTTGTTGAATTTGTTGGTGCTTTTCAATGTTGAGGTTGTTGTTGTTTTTCAATGTTGAGGTTGTTGTTGAATTTGTTGGTGTTTTTCAATGTTGAGGTTTTTGTTGTTTTTCAATTTTGATGTTGTTGTTGAATTTGTTGGTCTTTTTCAACGTTGAGGTTGTTGTTGAATTTGTTCGTGTTTTTCATTGCTCAGGTTGTTGTTGTTTTTCAATGTTGAGGTTGTTGTTGAATTTGTTGGTTTTTTTCAATGTTGAGGTTGTTGTTGAATTTGTTGGTGTTTTTCAATGTTGAGGTTTTTGTTGTTTTTCAATTTTGAGGTTGTTGTTGAATTTGTTGGTGTTTTTCAACGTTGAGGTTGTTGTTGAATTTGTTCGTGTTTTTCATTGCTCATGTTGTTGTTGTTTTTCAATGTTGAGGTTGTTGTTGAATTTGTTGGTGTTTTTCAATGTTGAGGTTGTTGTTGTTTTTCAATGTTGAGGTTGTTGTTGTTTTTCAATGTTCAGGTTGTTGTTGAATTTGTTGGTGTTTTTCAATGTTGAGGTTGTTGCTGTATTTGTTGGTGTTTTTCAATGTTGTGGTTGTTGTAGTTTTTCAATGTTGAGGTTGTTGTTGAATTTGTTGGTGTTTTTCAATGACGAGGTTGTTGTTGAATTTGTTAGTTTTTTTCAATTGTTGAAGTTGTTGTTGAATTTGTTTGTGTTTTTCAATGTTGAGGTTGTTGTGAAATTTGTTGATGTTTTTCAATGTTGAGGTTGTTGTTGTTTTCCAATGTTGAGGTTGTTGTTGAATTTGTTGGTGTTTTTCAATGTTGAGGATGTTGTTGTTTTTCAATGTTGAGGTTGTTGTTGAATTTGTTGGTGTTTTTCATGTTCGAGATTGTTGTTGAATTTGTTGGTGTTTTTCAATGTTGAAGATGTTGTTGAATTTGTTGTTGTTTTTCAATGTTGAGGTTGTTGTTGTTTTTCAATGTTGAGGTTGTTGTTGAATTTGTTGGTGTTTTTCAATGTTGAGGTTGTTGATGTTTTTCAATGTTGAGGTTGTTGTTGTTTTTCAATGTTGAGGTATTTGTTGAATTTGTTGGTGTTTTTCAATGTCGAGGTAGTTGTTGAATTTGTTGGTGTTTTCAATGTTGAAGTTGTTGTAGTTTTTCAATGTTGAGGTTGTTGTTGAATTTGTTGGTTGTTTTTCAATGTCGAGGTAGTTGTTGAATTTGTTGGTGTTTTTCAATGTTGAAGTTGTTGTTGAATTTGTTGTGTTTTTTCAATGTTGAGGTTGTTGTTGTTTTTCAATGTTGAGGTTGTTGTTGAATTTGTGGTGTTTTTCATTTTCGAGGTTGTTGTTGAATTTGTTGGTGTTTTTCAATGTTGAAGTTGTTCTTGAATTTGTTGTTGTTTTTCAATGTTGAGGTTGTTGTTGTTTTTCAATGTTGAGGTTGTTGTTGAATTTGTTGGTGTTTTTCAATGTTGAGGTTGTTGTTGTTTTTCAATGTTGAGGTTGTTGTTGTTTTTCAATGTTGAGGTTGTTGTTGAATTTGATGGTGTTTTTCAATGTCGAGGTAGTTGTTGAATTTGTTGGTGTTTTTCAATGTTGAAGTTGTTGTAGTTTTTCAATGTTGAGGTTGTTGTTGAATTTGTTGGTGTTTTTCAATGTCGAGGTAGTTGTTGAATTTGTTGGTGTTTTTCAATGTTGAAGTTGTTGTTGAATTTGTTGGTGTTTTTCAATGTTGAGGTTGTTGTTGAATTTGTTGGTGTTTTTCAATGTTGAGGTTGTTGTTGTTTTTAAATGTTGAGGTTGTTGTTGAATTTGTTGGTGTTTTGCAAATTTGTGGTTGTTGTTGTTTTTCAATGTTGAGGTTGTTGTTGAATTTGTTGGTGTTTTTCCATGTTGAGGTTGTTGTTGTTTTTCAAAGTTGAGGTTGTTGTTAAATTTGTTGCTGTTTTTCAATGTTGAGGTTGTTGTTGAATTTGTTGGTGTTTTTCATTGTTGAGGCTGTTGTTGAATTTGTTGGTGTTTTTCAATGTTGAGGTTGTTGTTGTTTTTCAATGTTGAGGTTGTTGTTGAATTTGTTGGTGTTTTTCAACGTTGAGGTTGTTGTTGAATTTGTTGGTGTTTTTCAATGTTGAGGTTGTTATTGTTTTTCAATGTTGAGGTTGTTGTTGAATTGGTTGGTGTTTTTCAATTTCGAGGTAGTTGTTGAATTTTTTGGTGTTTTTCAATGTTGAAGTTGTTGTTGAATTTGTTGGTGTTTTTCAATGTTGAGGTTGTTGTTTTTCAATGTTGAGGTTGTTGTTGAATTTGTTGGTGTTTTTGAATGCTGAGGTTGTTGTTGTATTTCAATGTTGAGGTTGTTGTTGTTTTCCAATGTTGAGGTTGTTGATGAATTTGTTGCTGTTTTTCAATGTTGAGGTTGTTGTTGTTTTTTAATGTTGACGTTGTTGTTGTATTTGTTGGTGTTTTTCAATGTTGAGGTTGTTGTAGTTTTTCAATGTTGAGGTTGTTGTTGTTTTTCAATGTTGAGGTTGTTGTTGAATTTGTGGTGTTTTTCAATGTTGAGGTTGTTGCTGTATTTGTTGGTGTTTTTCAATGTTGTGGTTGTTGTAGTTTTTCAATGTTGAGGTTGTTGTTGAATTTGTTGGTGTTTTTCAATGACGAGGTTGTTGTTGAATTTGTTGGTTTTTTTCAATGTGAGGTTGTTGTTGAATTTGTTGGTGTTTTTCAATGTTGAGGTTGTTGTTGTTTTTCAATGTTGAGGTTGTTGTTGAATTTGTTGGTGTTTTTCATTTTCGAGGTTGTTGTTGAATTTGTTGGTGTTTTTCAATGTTGAAGATGTTGTTGAATTTGTTGTTGTTTTTCAATGTTGAGGTTGTTGTTGTTTTTCAATGTTGAGGTTGTTGTTGAATTTGTCGGTGTTTTTCAATGTTGAGGTTGTTGTTGTTTTTCAATGTTGAGGTTGTTGTTGTTTTTCAATGTTGAGGTATTTGTTGAATTTGTTGGTGTTTTTCAATGTCGAGGTAGTTGTTGAATTTGTTGGTGTTTTTCAATGTTGAAGTTGTTGTAGTTTTTCAATGTTGAGGTTGTTGTTGAATTTGTTGGTGTTTTTCAATGTCGAGGTAGTTGTTGAATTTGTTGGTGTTTTTCAATGTTGAAGTTGTTGTTGAATTTGTTGGTGTTTTTCAATGTTGAGGTTGTTGTTGTTTTTCAATGTTGAGGTTGTTGTTGAATTTGTTGGTGTTTTTCATTTTCGAGGTTGTTGTTGAATTTGTTGGTGTTTTTCAATGTTGAAGTTGTTCTTGAATTTGTTGTTGTTTTTCAATGTTGAGGTTGTTGTTGTTTTTCAATGTTGAGGTTGTTGTTGAATTTGTTGGTGTTTTTCAATGTTGAGGTTGTTGTTGTTTTTCAATGTTGAGGTTGTTGTTGTTTTTCAATGTTGAGGTTGTTGTTGAATTTGATGGTGTTTTTCAATGTCGAGGTAGTTGTTGAATTTGTTGGTGTTTTTCAATGTTGAAGTTGTTGTAGTTTTTCAATGTTGAGGTTGTTGTTGAATTTGTTGGTGTTTTTCAATGTCGAGGTAGTTGTTGAATTTGTTGGTGTTTTTCAATGTTGAAGTTGTTGTTGAATTTGTTGGTGTTTTTCAATGTTGAGGTTGTTGTTGAATTTGTTGGTGTTTTGCAAATTTGTGGTTGTTGTTGTTTTTCAATGTTGAGGTTGTTGTTGAATTTGTTGGTGTTTTTCCATGTTGAGGTTGTTGTTGTTTTTCAAAGTTGAGGTTGTTGTTAAATTTGTTGCTGTTTTTCAATGTTGAGGTTGTTGTTGAATTTGTTGGTGTTTTTCATTGTTGAGGCTGTTGTTGAATTTGTTGGTGTTTTTCAATGTTGAGGTTGTTGTTGTTTTTCAATGTTGAGGTTGTTGTTGAATTTGTTGGTGTTTTTCAATGTTGAGGTTTTTGTTGTTTTTCAATTTTGAGGTTGTTGTTGAATTTGTTGGTGTTTTTCAACGTTGAGGTTGTTGTTGAATTTGTTGGTGTTTTTCAATGTTGAGGTTGTTATTGTTTTTCAATGTTGAGGTTGTTGTTGAATTGGTTGGTGTTTTTCAATTTCGAGGTAGTTGTTGAATTTTTTGGGTGTTTTTCAATGTTGAAGTTGTTGTTGAATTTGTTGGTGTTTTTCAATGTTGAGGTTGTTGTTTTTCAATGTTGAGGTTGTTGTTGAATTTGTTGGTGTTTTTGAATGCTGAGGTTGTTGTTGTATTTCAATGTTGAGGTTGTTGTTGTTTTTCAATGTTGAGGTTGTTGTTGAATTTGTTGCTGTTTTTCAATGTTGAGGTTGTTGTTGTTTTTTAATGTTGACGTTGTTGTTGTATTTGTTGGTGTTTTTCAATGTTGAGGTTGTTGTAGTTTTTCAATGTGGAGGTTGTTGTTGTTTTTCAATGTTGAGGTTGTTGTTGAATTTGTTGGTGTTTTTCAATGTTGAGGTTGTTGCTGTATTTGTTGGTGTTTTTCAATGTTGTGGTTGTTTGTAGTTTTTCAATGTTGAGGTTGTTGTTGAATTTGTTGGTGTTTTTCAATGACGAGGTTGTTGTTGAATTTGTTGGTTTTTTTCAATGTTGAAGTTGTTGCTGAATTTGTTTGTGTTTTTCAATGTTGAGGTTGTTGTTGAATTTGTTGGTGTTTTTCAATGTTGAGGTTGTTGTTGTTTTTCAATGTTGAGGTTGTTGTTGAATTTGTTGGTGTTTTTCATTTTCGAGGTTGTTGTTGAATTTGTTGGTGTTTTTCAATGTTGAAAGTGTTCTTGAATTTGTTGTTGTTTTTCAATGTTGAGGTTGTTGTTGTTTTTCAATGTTGAGGTTGTTGTTGAATTTGTTGGTGTTTTTCAATGTCGAGGTAGTTGTTGAATTTGTTGGTGTTTTTCAATGTTGAAGTTGTTGTAATTTTTCAATGTTGAGGTTGTTGTTGAATTTGTTGGTGTTTTTCAATGTCGAGGTAGTTGTTGAATTTGTTGGTGTTTTTCAATGTTGAAGTTATTGTTGAATTTGTTGGTGTTTTTCAATGTTGAGGTTGTTGTTGAATTTGTTGTTGTTTTTCAATGTTCAGGTTGTTGTTGTTTTTCAATGTTGAGGTTGTTGTTGAATTGTTGGTGTTTTTCAATGTTGAGGTTGTTGTTGTTTTTCAATGTTGAGGTTGTTGTTGTTTTTCAATGTTGAGGTATTTGTTGAATTTGTTGGTGTTTTTCAATGTCGAGGTAGTTGTTGAATTTGTTGGTGTTTTTCAATGTTGAAGTTGTTGTAGTTTTTCAATGTTGAGGTTGTTGTTGAATTTGTTGGTGTTTTTCAATGTCGAGGTAGTTGTTGAATTTGTTGGTGTTTTTCAATGTTGAAGTTGTTGTTGAATTTGTTTGGTGTTTTTCAATGTTGAGGTTGTTGTTGTTTTTCAATGTTGAGGTTGTTGTTGAATTTGTTGGTGTTTTTCATTTTCGAGGTTGTTGTTGAATTTGTTGGTGTTTTTCAATGTTGAAGTTGTTCTTGAATTGTTGTTGTTTTTCAATGCTGAGGTTGTTGTTGTTTTTCAATGTTGAGGTTGTTGTTGAATTTGTTGGTGTTTTTCAATGTTGAGGTTGTTGTTGTTTTTCAATGTTGAGGTTGTTGTTGTTTTTCAATGTTGAGGTTGTTGTTGAATTTGATGGTGTTTTTCAACGTTGAGGTTGTTGTTGAATTTGTTGGTGTTTTTCAATGTCGAGGTAGTTGTTGAATTTGTTGGTGTTTTTCAATGTTGAAGTTGTTGTTGAATTTGTTGGTGTTTTTCAATGTTGAGGTTGTTGTTGAATTTGTTGGTGTTTTTCAATGTTGAGGTTGTTGTTGTTTTTAAATGTTGAGGTTGTTGTTGAATTTGTTGGTGTTTTGCAAATTTGTGGTTGTTGTTGTATTTCAATGTTGAGGTTGTTGTTGAATTTGTTGGTGTTTTTCCATGGTGAGGTTGTTGGTGTTTTTCATTGTTGAGGCTGTTGTTGAATTTGTTGGTGTTTTTCAATGTTGAGGTTGTTGTTGTTTTTCAATGTTGAGGTTGTTGTTGAATTTGTTGGTGTTTTTCAATGTTGAGGT
This sequence comes from Isurus oxyrinchus, assembly GCA_026770705.1. Taxonomy (NCBI): domain Eukaryota; kingdom Metazoa; phylum Chordata; class Chondrichthyes; order Lamniformes; family Lamnidae; genus Isurus; species Isurus oxyrinchus. The sequence goes on along the minus strand of JANJGN010000516.1, from coordinate 73,892 downwards.
TTTTGTTGTTTTTCAATTTTGAGGTTGTTGTTGAATTTGTTGGTGTTTTTCAACGCTGAGGTTGTTGTTGAATTTGTTGGTGTTTTTCAATGTTGAGGTTGTTATTGTTTTTCAATGTTGAGGTTGTTGTTGAATTGGTTGGTGTTTTTCAATTTCGAGGTAGTTGTTGAATTTTTTGGTGTTTTTCAATGTTGAAGTTGTTGTTGAATTTGTTGGTGTTTTTCAATGTTGAGGTTGTTGTTGAATTTGTTGGTGTTTTTGAATGCTGAGGTTGTTGTTGTATTTCAATGTTGAGGTTGTTGTTGTTTTTCAATGTTGAGGTTGTTGATGAATTTGTTGCTGTTTTTCAATGTTGAGGTTGTTGTTGTTTTTTTAATGTTGACGTTGTTGTTGTATTTGTTGGTGTTTTTCAATGTTGAGGTTGTTGTAGTTTTTCAATGTTGAGGTTGTTGTTGTTTTTCAATGTTGAGGTTGTTGTTGAATTTGTTGGTGTTTTTCAATGTTGAGATTGTTGCTGTATTTGTTGGTGTTTTTCAATGTTGTGGTTGTTGTAGTTTTTCAATGTTGAGGTTGTTGTTGAATTTGTTGGTGTTTTTCAATGACGAGGTTGTTGTTGAATTTGTTGGTTTTTTTCAATGTTGATGTTGTTGCTGAATTTGTTTGTGTTTTTCAATGTTGAGGCTGTTGTTGAATTTGTTGGTGTTTTTCAATGTTGAGGTTGTTGTTGTTTTTCAATGTTGAGGTTGTTGTTGAATTTGTTGGTGTTTTTCATTTTCGAGGTTGTTGTTGAATTTGTTGGTGTTTTTCAATGTTGAAGATGTTGTTGAATTTGTTGTTGTTTTTCAATGTTGAGGTTGTTGTTGTTTTTCAATCTTGAGGTTGTTGTTGAATTTGTTGGTGTTTTTCAATGTTGAGGTTGTTGTTGTTTTTCAATGTTGAGGTTGTTGTTGTTTTTCAATGTTGAGGTATTTGTTGAATTTGTTGGTGTTGTTCAATGTCGAGGTAGTTGTTGAATTTGTTGGTGTTTTTCAATGTTGAAGTTGTTGTAGTTTTTCAATGTTGAGGTTGTTGTTGAATTTGTTGGTGTTTTTCAATGTCGAGGTAGTTGTTGAATTTGTTGGTGTTTTTCAATGTTGAAGTTGTTGAATTTGTTGGTGTTTTTCAATGTTGAAGTTATTGTTGAATTTGTTGGTGTTTTTCAATGTTGAGGTTGTTGTTGAATTTGTTGGTGTTTTTCAATGTTGAGGTTGTTGTTGTTTTTAAATGTTGAGGTTGTTGTTGAATTTGTTGGTGTTTTGCAAATTTGAGGTTGTTGTTGTTTTTCAATGTTGATGTTGTTGTTGAATTTGTTGGTATTTTTTCCATGTTGAGGTTGTTGTTGTTTTTCAAAGTTGAGGTTGTTGTTAAATTTGTTGCTGTTTTTCAATGTTGAGGTTGTTGTTGTTTTTCAATGTTGAATTTCTTGGTGTTTTTCATTGTTGAGGCTGTTGTTGAATTGGTTGGTGCTTTTCAATGTTGAGGTTGTTGTTGTTTTTCAATGTTGAGGTTGTTGTTGAATTTGTTGGTGTTTTTCAATGTTGAGGTTTTTGTTGTTTTTCAATTTTGATGTTGTTGTTGAATTTGTTGGTCTTTTTCAACGTTGAGGTTGTTGTTGAATTTGTTCGTGTTTTTCATTGCTCAGGTTGTTGTTGTTTTTCAATGTTGAGGTTGTTGTTGAATTTGTTGGTGTTTTTCAATGTTGAGGTTGTTGTTGAATTTGTTGGTGTTTTTCAATGTTGAGGTTTTTGTTGTTTTTCAATTTTGAGGTTGTTGTTGAATTTGTTGGTGTTTTTCAACGTTGAGGTTGTTGTTGAATTTGTTCGTGTTTTTCATTGCTCATGTTGTTGTTGTTTTTCAATGTTGAGGTTGTTGTTGAATTTGTTGGTGTTTTTTCAATGTTGAGGTTGTTGTTGTTTTTCAATGTTGAGGTTGTTGTTGTTTTTCAATGTTCAGGTTGTTGTTGAATTTGTTGGTGTTTTTCAATGTTGAGGTTGTTGCTGTATTTGTTGGTGTTTTTTCAATGTTGTGGTTGTTGTAGTTTTTCAATGTTGAGGTTGTTGTTGAATTTGTTGGTGTTTTTCAATGACGAGGTTGTTGTTGAATTTGTTGGTTTTTTTCAATGTTGAAGTTGTTGTTGAATTTGTTTGTGTTTTTAAATGTTGAGGTTGTTGTGAAATTTGTTGATGTTTTTCAATGTTGAGGTGTTGTTGTTTTCCAATGTTGAGGTTGTTGTTGAATTTGTTGGTGTTTTTCAATGTTGAGGATGTTGTTGTTTTTCAATGTTGAGGTTGTTGTTGAATTTGTTGGTGTTTTTCATGTTCGAGATTGTTGTTGAATTTGTTGGTGTTTTTCAATGTTGAAGATGTTGTTGAATTTGTTGTTGTTTTTCAATGTTGAGGTTGTTGTTGTTTTTCAATGTTGAGGTTGTTGTTGAATTTGTTGGTGTTTTTCAATGTTGAGGTTGTTGATGTTTTTCAATGTTGAGGTTGTTGTTGTTTTTCAATGTTGAGGTATTTGTTGAATTTGTTGGTGTTTTTCAATGTCGAGGTAGTTGTTGAATTTGTTGGTGTTTTTCAATGTTGAAGTTGTTGTAGTTTTTCAATGTTGAGGTTGTTGTTGAATTTGTTGGTGTTTTTCAATGTCGAGGTAGTTGTTGAATTTGTTGGTGTTTTTCAATGTTGAAGTTGTTGTTGAATTTGTTGGTGTTTTTCAATGTTGAGGTTGTTGTTGTTTTTCAATGTTGAGGTTGTTGTTGAATTTGTTGGTGTTTTTCATTTTCGAGGTTGTTGTTGAATTTGTGGTGTTTTTCAATGTTGAAGTTGTTCTTGAATTTGTTGTTGTTTTTCAATGTTGAGGTTGTTGTTGTTTTTCAATGTTGAGGTTGTTGTTGAATTTGTTGGTGTTTTTCAATGTTGAGGTTGTTGTTGTTTTTCAATGTTGAGGTTGTTGTTGTTTTTCAATGTTGAGGTTGTTGTTGAATTTGATGGTGTTTTTCAATGTCGAGGTAGTTGTTGAATTTGTTGGTGTTTTTCAATGTTGAAGTTGTTGTAGTTTTTCAATGTTGAGGTTGTGTTGAATTTGTTGGTGTTTTTCAATGTCGAGGTAGTTGTTGAATTTGTTGGTGTTTTCAATGTTGAAGTTGTTGTTGAATTTGTTGGTGTTTTTCAATGTTGAGGTTGTTGTTGAATTTGTTGGTGTTTTCAATGTTGAGGTTGTTGTTGTTTTTAAATGTTGAGGTTGTTGTTGAATTTGTTGGTGTTTTGCAAATTTGTGGTTGTTGTTGTTTTTCAATGTTGAGGTTGTTGTTGAATTTGTTGGTGTTTATCCATGTTGAGGTTGTTGTTGTTTTTCAAAGTTGTTGAGGTTGTTGTTAAATTTGTTGCTGTTTTTCAATGTTGAGGTTGTTGTTGAATTTGTTGGTGTTTTTCATTGTTGAGGCTGTTGTTGAATTTGTTGGTGTTTTTCAATGTTGAGGTTGTTGTTGTTTTTCAATGTTGAGGTTGTTGTTGAATTTGTTGGTGTTTTTCAACGTTGAGTTTGTTGTTGAATTTGTTGGTGTTTTTCAATGTTGAGGTTGTTATTGTTTTTCAATGTTGAGGTTGTTGTTGAATTGGTTGGTGTTTTTCAATTTCGAGGTAGTTGTTGAATTTTTTGGTGTTTTTCAATGTTGAAGTTGTTGTTGAATTTGTTGGTGTTTTTCAATGTTGAGGTTGTTGTTTTTCAATGTTGAGGTTGTTGTTGAATTTGTTGGTGTTTTTGAATGCTGAGGTTGTTGTTGTATTTCAATGTTGAGGTTGTTGTTGTTTTTCAATGTTGAGGTTGTTGATGAATTTGTTGCTGTTTTTCAATGTTGAGGTTGTTGTTGTTTTTTAATGTTGACGTTGTTGTTGTATTTGTTCGTGTTTTTCAATGTTGAGGTTGTTGTAGTTTTTCAATGTTGAGGTTGTTGTTGTTTTTCAATGTTGAGGTTGTTGTTGAATTTGTTGGTGTTTTTCAATGTTGAGGTTGTTCCTGTATTTGTTGGTGTTTTTCAATGTTGTGGTTGTTGTAGTTTTTCAATGTTGAGGTTGTTGTTGAATTTGTTGGTGTTTTTCAATGACGAGGTTGTTGTTGAATTTGTTGGTTTTTTTCAATGTTGAGGTTGTTGTTGAATTTGTTGGTGTTTTTCAATGTTGAGGTTGTTGTTGTTTTTCAATGTTGAGGTTGTTGTTGAATTTGTTGGTGTTTTTCATTTTCGAGGTTGTTGTTGAATTTGTTGGTGTTTTTCAATGTTGAAGATGTTGTTGAATTTGTTGTTGTTTTTCAATGTTGAGGTTGTTGTTGTTTTTCAATGTTGAGGTTGTTGTTGAATTTGTTGGTGTTTTTCAATGTTGAGGTTGTTGTTGTTTTTCAATGTTGAGGTTGTTGTTGTTTTTCAATGTTGAGGTATTTGTTGAATTTGTTGGTGTTTTTCAATGTCGAGGTAGTTGTTGAATTTGTTGGTGTTTTTCAATGTTGAAGTTGTTGTAGTTTTTCAATGTTGAGGTTGTTGTTGAATTTGTTGGTGTTTTTCAATGTCGAGGTAGTTGTTGAATTTGTTGGTGTTTTTCAATGTTGAAGTTGTTGTTGAATTTGTTGGTGTTTTTCAATGTTGAGGTTGTTGTTGTTTTTCAATGTTGAGGTTGTTGTTGAATTTGTTGGTGTTTTTCATTTTCGAGGTTGTTGTTGAATTTGTTGGTGTTTTTCAATGTTGAAGTTGTTCTTGAATTTGTTGTTGTTTTTCAATGTTGAGGTTGTTGTTGTTTTTCAATGTTGAGGTTGTTGTTGAATTTGTTGGTGTTTTTCAATGTTGAGGTTGTTGTTGTTTTTCAATGTTGAGGTTGTTGTTGTTTTTCAATGTTGAGGTTGTTGTTGAATTTGATGGTGTTTTTCAATGTCGAGGTAGTTGTTGAATTTGTTGGTGTTTTTCAATGTTGAAGTTGTTGTAGTTTTTCAATGTTGAGGTTGTTGTTGAATTTGTTGGTGTTTTTCAATGTCGAGGTAGTTGTTGAATTTGTTGGTGTTTTTCAATGTTGAAGTTGTTGTTGAATTTGTTGGTGTTTTTCAATGTTGAGGTTGTTGTTGAATTTGTTGGTGTTTTGCAAATTTGTGGTTGTTGTTGTTTTTCAATGTTGAGGTTGTTGTTGAATTTGTTGGTGTTTTTCAATGTTGAGGTTGTTGTTGTTTTTCAAAGTTGAGGTTGTTGTTAAATTTGTTGCTGTTTTTCAATGTTGAGGTTGTTGTTGAATTTGTTGGTGTTTTTCATTGTTGAGGCTGTTGTTGAATTTGTTGGTGTTTTTCAATGTTGAGGTTGTTGTTGTTTTTCAATGTTGAGGTTGTTGTTGAATTTGTTGGTGTTTTTCAATGTTGAGGTTTTTGTTGTTTTTCAATTTTGAGGTTGTTGTTGAATTTGTTGGTGTTTTTCAACGTTGAGGTTGTTGTTGAATTTGTTGGTGTTTTTCAATGTTGAGGTTGTTATTGTTTTTCAATGTTGAGGTTGTTGTTGAATTGGTTGGTGTTTTTCAATTTCGAGGTAGTTGTTGAATTTTTTGGTGTTTTTCAATGTTGAAGTTGTTGTTGAATTTGTTGGTGTTTTTCAATGTTGAGGTTGTTGTTTTTCAATGTTGAGGTTGTTGTTGAATTTGTTGGTGTTTTTGAATGCTGAGGTTGTTGTTGTATTTCAATGTTGAGGTTGTTGTTGTTTTTCAATGTTGAGGTTGTTGTTGAATTTGTTGCTGTTTTTCAATGTTGAGGTTGTTGTTGTTTTTTAATGTTGACGTTGTTGTTGTATTTGTTGGTGTTTTTCAATGTTGAGGTTGTTGTAGTTTTTCAATGTGGAGGTTGTTGTTGTTTTTCAATGTTGAGGTTGTTGTTGAATTTGTTGGTGTTTTTCAATGTTGAGGTTGTTGCTGTATTTGTTGGTGTTTTTCAATGTTGTGGTTGTTGTAGTTTTTCAATGTTGAGGTTGTTGTTGAATTTGTTGGTGTTTTTCAATGACGAGGTTGTTGTTGAATTTGTTGGTTTTTTTCAATGTTGAAGTTGTTGCTGAATTTGTTTGTGTTTTTCAATGTTGAGGTTGTTGTTGAATTTGTTGGTGTTTTTCAATGTTGAGATTGTTGTTGTTTTTCAATGTTGAGGTTGTTGTTGAATTTGTTGGTGTTTTTCATTTTCGAGGTTGTTGTTGAATTTGTTGGTGTTTTTCAATGTTGAAGTGTTCTTGAATTTGTTGTTGTTTTTCAATGTTGAGGTTGTTGTTGTTTTTCAATGTTGAGGTTGTTGTTGAATTTGTTGGTGTTTTTCAATGTCGAGGTAGTTGTTGAATTTGTTGGTGTTTTTCAATGTTGAAGTTGTTGTAATTTTTCAATGTTGAGGTTGTTGTTGAATTTGTTGGTGTTTTTCAATGTCGAGGTAGTTGTTGAATTTGTTGGTGTTTTTCAATGTTGAAGTTATTGTTGAATTTGTTGGTGTTTTTCAATGTTGAGGTTGTTGTTGAATTTGTTGTTGTTTTTCAATGTTGAGGTTGTTGTTGTTTTTCAATGTTGAGGTTGTTGTTGAATTTGTTGGTGTTTTTCAATGTTGAGGTTGTTGTTGTTTTTCAATGTTGAGGTTGTTGTTGTTTTTCAATGTTGAGGTATTTGTTGAATTTGTTGGTGTTTTTCAATGTCGAGGTAGTTGTTGAATTTGTTGGTGTTTTTCAATGTTGAAGTTGTTGTAGTTTTTCAATGTTGAGGTTGTTGTTGAATTTGTTGGTGTTTTTCAATGTCGAGGTAGTTGTTGAATTTGTTGGTGTTTTTCAATGTTGAAGTTGTTGTTGAATTTGTTGGTGTTTTTCAATGTTGAGGTTGTTGTTGTTTTTCAATGTTGAGGTTGTTGTTGAATTTGTTGGTGTTTTTCATTTTCGAGGTTGTTGTTGAATTTGTTGGTGTTTTTCAATGTTGAAGTTGTTCTTGAATTTGTTGTTGTTTTTCAATGCTGAGGTTGTTGTTGTTTTTCAATGTTGAGGTTGTTGTTGAATTTGTTGGTGTTTTTCAATGTTGAGGTTGTTGTTGTTTTTCAATGTTGAGGTTGTTGTTGTTTTTCAATGTTGAGGTTGTTGTTGAATTTGATGGTGTTTTTCAATGTCGAGGTAGTTGTTGAATTTGTTGGTGTTTTTCAATGTCGAGGTAGTTGTTGAATTTGTTGGTGTTTTTCAATGTTGAAGTTGTTGTTGAATTTGTTGGTGTTTTTCAATGTTGAGGTTGTTGTTGAATTTGTTGGTGTTTTTCAATGTTGAGGTTGTTGTTGTTTTTAAATGTTGAGGTTGTTGTTGAATTTGTTGGTGTTTTGCAAATTTGTGGTTGTTGTTGTATTTGAATGTTGAGGTTGTTGTTGAATTTGTTGGTGTTTTTCCATGGTGAGGTTGTTGTTGTTTTTCAAAGTTGAGGTTGTTGTTAAATTTGTTGCTGTTTTTCAATGTTGAGGTTGTTGTTGAATTTGTTGGTGTTTTTCATTGTTGAGGATGTTGTTGAATTTGTTGGTGTTTTTCAATGTTGAGGTTGTTGTTGTTTTTCAATGTTGAGGTTGTTGTTGAATTTGTTGGTGTTTTTCAATGTTGAGGTTTTTGTTGTTTTTCAATTTTGAGGTTGTTGTTGAATTTGTTGGTGTTTTTCAACGTTGAGGTTGTTGTTGAATTTGTTGGTGTTTTTCAATGTTGAGGTTGTTATTGTTTTTCAATGTTGAGGTTGTTGTTGAATTGGTTGGTGTTTTTCAATTTCGAGGTAGTTGTTGAATTTTTTGGTGTTTTTCAATGTTGAAGTTGTTGTTGAATTTGTTGGTGTTTTTCAATGTTGAGGTTGTTGTTGAATTTGTTGGTGTTTTTGAATGCTGAGGTTGTTGTTGTATTTCAATGTTGAGGTTGTTGTTGTTTTTCAATGTTGAGGTTGTTGATGAATTTGTTGCTGTTTTTCAATGTTGAGGTTGTTGTTGTTTTTTAATGTTGACGTTGTTGTTGTATTTGTTGGTGTTTTTCAATGTTGAGGTTGTTGTAGTTTTTCAATGTTGAGGTTGTTGTTGTTTTTCAATGTTGAGGTTGTTGTTGAATTTGTTGGTGTTTTTCAATGTTGAGGTTGTTGCTGTATTTGTTGGTGTTTTTCAATGTTGTGGTTGTTGTAGTTTTTCAATGTTGAGGTTGTTGTTGAATTTGTTGGTGTTTTTCAATGACGAGGTTGTTGTTGAATTTGTTGGTTTTTTTCAATGTTGAAGTTGTTGCTGAATTTGTTTGTGTTTTTCAATGTTGAGGCTGTTGTTGAATTTGTTGGTGTTTTTCAATGTTGAGGTTGTTGTTGTTTTTCAATGTTGAGGTTGTTGTTGAATTTGTTGGTGTTTTTCATTTTCGAGGTTGTTGTTGAATTTGTTGGTGTTTTTCAATGTTGAAGATGTTGTTGAATTTGTTGTTGTTTTTCAATGTTGAGGTTGTTGTTGTTTTTCAATGTTGAGGTTGTTGTTGAATTTGTTGGTGTTTTTCAATGTTGAGGTTGTTGTTGTTTTTCAATGTTGAGGTTGTTGTTGTTTTTCAATGTTGAGGTATTTGTTGAATTTGTTGGTGTTTTTCAATGTCGAGGTAGTTGTTGAATTTGTTGGTGTTTTTCAATGTTGAAGTTGTTGTAGTTTTTCAATGTTGAGGTTGTTGTTGAATTTGTTGGTGTTTTTCAATGTCGAGGTAGTTGTTGAATTTGTTGGTGTTTTTCAATGTTGAAGTTGTTGTTGAATTTGTTGGTGTTTTTCAATGTTGAGGTTGTTGTTGTTTTTCAATGTTGAGGTTGTTGTTGAATTTGTTGGTGTTTTTCATTTTCGAGGTTGTTGTTGAATTTGTTGGTGTTTTTCAATGTTGAAGTTGTTCTTGAATTTGTTGTTGTTTTTCAATGTTGAGGTTGTTGTTGTTTTTCAATGTTGAGGTTGTTGTTGAATTTGTTGGTGTTTTTCAATGTTGAGGTTGTTGTTGTTTTTCAATGTTGAGGTTGTTGTTGTTTTTCAATGTTGAGGTTGTTGTTGAATTTGATGGTGTTTTTCAATGTCGAGGTAGTTGTTGAATTTGTTGGTGTTTTTCAATGTAGAAGTTGTTGTAGTTTTTCAATGTTGAGGTTGTTGTTGAATTTGTTGGTGTTTTTCAATGTCGAGGTAGTTGTTGAATTTGTTGGTGTTTTTCAATGTTGAAGTTGTTGTTGAATTTGTTGGTGTTTTTCAATGTTGAGGTTGTTGTTGAATTTGTTGGTGTTTTGCAAATTTGTGGTTGTTGTTGTTTTTCAATGTTGAGGTTGTTGTTGAATTTGTTGGTGTTTTTCCATGTTGAGGTTGTTGTTGTTTTTCAAAGTTGAGGTTGTTGTTAAATTTGTTGCTGTTTTTCAATGTTGAGGTTGTTGTTGAATTTGTTGGTGTTTTTCATTGTTGAGGCTGTTGTTGAATTTGTTGGTGTTTTTCAATGTTGAGGTTGTTGTTGTTTTTCAATGTTGAGGTTGTTGTTGAATTTGTTGGTGTTTTTCAATGTTGAGGTTTTTGTTGTTTTTCAATTTTGAGGTTGTTGTTGAATTTGTTGGTGTTTTTCAACGTTGAGGTTGTTGTTGAATTTGTTGGTGTTTTTCAATGTTGAGGTTGTTATTGTTTTTCAATGTTGAGGTTGTTGTTGAATTGGTTGGTGTTTTTCAATTTCGAGGTAGTTGTTGAATTTTTTGGTGTTTTTCAATGTTGAAGTTGTTGTTGAATTTGTTGGTGTTTTTCAATGTTGAGGTTGTTGTTTTTCAATGTTGAGGTTGTTGTTGAATTTGTTGGTGTTTTTGAATGCTGAGGTTGTTGTTGTATTTCAATGTTGAGGTTGTTGTTGTTTTTCAATGTTGAGGTTGTTGTTGAATTTGTTGCTGTTTTTCAATGTTGAGGTTGTTGTTGTTTTTTAATGTTGACGTTGTTGTTGTATTTGTTGTTGTTTTTCAATGTTGAGGTTGTTGTTGTTTTTCAATGTTGAGGTTGTTGTTGAATTTGATGGTGTTTTTCAATGTCGAGGTAGTTGTTGAATTTGTTGGTGTTTTTCAATGTCGAGGTAGTTGTTGAATTTGTTGGTGTTTTTCAATGTTGAAGTTGTTGTTGAATTTGTTGGTGTTTTTCAATGTTGAGGTTGTTGTTGAATTTGTTGGTGTTTTTCAATGTTGAGGTTGTTGTTGTTTTTAAATGTTGAGGTTGTTGTTGAATTTGTTGGTGTTTTGCAAATTTGTGGTTGTTGTTGTATTTCAATGTTGAGGTTGTTGTTGAATTTGTTGGTGTTTTTCCATGGTGAGGTTGTTGTTGTTTTTCAAAGTTGAGGTTGTTGTTAAATTTGTTGCTGTTTTTCAATGTTGAGGTTGTTGTTGAATTTGTTGGTGTTTTTCATTGTTGAGGCTGTTGTTGAATTTGTTGGTGTTTTTCAATGTTGAGGTTGTTGTTGTTTTTCAATGTTGAGGTTGTTGTTGAATTTGTTGGTGTTTTTCAATGTTGAGGTTTTTGTTGTTTTTCAATTTTGAGGTTGTTGTTGAATTTGTTGGTGTTTTTCAACGTTGAGGTTGTTGTTGAATTTGTTGGTGTTTTTCAATGTTGAGGTTGTTATTGTTTTTCAATGTTGAGGTTGTTGTTGAATTGGTTGGTGTTTTTCAATTTCGAGGTAGTTGTTGAATTTTTTGGTGTTTTTCAATGTTGAAGTTGTTGTTGAATTTGTTGGTGTTTTTCAATGTTGAGGTTGTTGTTGAATTTGTTGGTGTTTTTGAATGCTGAGGTTGTTGTTGAATTTGTTGGTGTTTTTGAATGCTGAGGTTGTTGTTGTATTTCAATGTTGAGGTTGTTGTTGTTTTTCAATGTTGAGGTTGTTGATGAATTTGTTGCTGTTTTTCAATGTTGAGGTTGTTGTTGTTTTTTAATGTTGACGTTGTTGTTGTATTTGTTGGTGTTTTTCAATGTTGAGGTTGTTGTAGTTTTTCAATGTTGAGGTTGTTGTTGTTTTTCAATGTTGAGGTTGTTGTTGAATTTGTTGGTGTTTTTCAATGTTGAGGTTGTTGCTGTATTTGTTGGTGTTTTTCAATGTTGTGGTTGTTGTAGTTTTTCAATGTTGAGGTTGTTGTTGAATTTGTTGGTGTTTTTCAATGACGAGGTTGTTGTTGAATTTGTTGGTTTTTTTCAATGTTGAAGTTGTTGCTGAATTTGTTTGTGTTTTTCAATGTTGAGGTTGTTGTTGAATTTGTTGGTGTTTTTCAATGTTGAGGTTGTTGTTGTTTTTCAATGTTGAGGTTGTTGTTGAATTTGTTGGTGTTTTTCATTTTCGAGGTTGTTGTTGAATTTGTTGGTGTTTTTCAATGTTGAAGATGTTGTTGAATTTGTTGTTGTTTTTCAATGTTGAGGTTGTTGTTGTTTTTCAATGTTGAGGTTGTTGTTGAATTTGTTGGTGTTTTTCAATGTTGAGGTTGTTGTTGTTTTTCAATGTTGAGGTTGTTGTTGTTTTTCAATGTTGAGGTATTTGTTGAATTTGTTGGTGTTTTTCAATGTCGAGGTAGTTGTTGAATTTGTTGGTGTTTTTCAATGTTGAAGTTGTTGTAGTTTTTCAATGTTGAGGTTGTTGTTGAATTTGTTGGTGTTTTTCAATGTCGAGGTAGTTGTTGAATTTGTTGGTGTTTTTCAATGTTGAAGTTGTTGTTGAATTTGTTGGTGTTTTTCAATGTTGAGGTTGTTGTTGTTTTTCAATGTTGAGGTTGTTGTTGAATTTGTTGGTGTTTTTCATTTTCGAGGTTGTTGTTGAATTTGTTGGTGTTTTTCAATGTTGAAGTTGTTCTTGAATTTGTTGTTGTTTTTCAATGTTGAGGTTGTTGTTGTTTTTCAATGTTGAGGTTGTTGTTGAATTTGTTGGTGTTTTTCAATGTTGAGGTTGTTGTTGTTTTTCAATGTTGAGGTTGTTGTTGTTTTTCAATGTTGAGGTTGTTGTTGAATTTGATGGTGTTTTTCAATGTCGAGGTAGTTGTTGAATTTGTTGGTGTTTTTCAATGTAGAAGTTGTTGTAGTTTTTCAATGTTGAGGTTGTTGTTGAATTTGTTGGTGTTTTTCAATGTCGAGGTAGTTGTTGAATTTGTTGGTGTTTTTCAATGTTGAAGTTGTTGTTGAATTTGTTGGTGTTTTTCAATGTTGAGGTTGTTGTTGAATTTGTTGGTGTTTTGCAAATTTGTGGTTGTTGTTGTTTTTCAATGTTGAGGTTGTTGTTGAATTTGTTGGTGTTTTTCCATGTTGAGGTTGTTGTTGTTTTTCAAAGTTGAGGTTGTTGATAAATTTGTTGCTGTTTTTCAATGTTGAGGTTGTTGTTGAATTTGTTGGTGTTTTTCATTGTTGAGGCTGTTGTTGAATTTGTTGGTGTTTTTCAATGTTGAGGTTGTTGTTGTTTTTCAATGTTGAGGTTGTTGTTGAATTTGTTGGTGTTTTTCAATGTTGAGGTTTTTGTTTTTCAATGTTGAGGTTGTTGTTGAATTTGTTGGTGTTTTTCCATGTTGAGGTTGTTGTTGTTTTTCAATGTTGAGGTTGTTGTTGTTTTTCAATGTTGAGGTATTTGTTGAATTTGTTGGTGTTTTTCAATGTCGAGGTAGTTGTTGAATTTGTTGGTGTTTTTCAATGTTGAAGTTGTTGTAGTTTTTCAATGTTGAGGTTGTTGTTGAATTTGTTGGTGTTTTTCAATGTCGAGGTAGTTGTTGAATTTGTTGGTGTTTTTCAATGTTGAAGTTGTTGTTGAATTTGTTGGTGTTTTTCAATGTTGAGGTTGTTGTTGTTTTTCAATGTTGAGGTTGTTGTTGAATTTGTTGGTGTTTTTCATTTTCGAGGTTGTTGTTGAATTTGTTGGTGTTTTTCAATGTTGAAGTTGTTCTTGAATTTGTTGTTGTTTTTCAATGCTGAGGTTGTTGTTGTTTTTCAATGTTGAGGTTGTTGTTGAATTTGTTGGTGTTTTTCAATGTTGAGGTTGTTGTTGTTTTTCAATGTTGAGGTTGTTGTTGTTTTTCAATGTTGAGGTTGTTGTTGAATTTGATGGTGTTTTTCAATGTCGAGGTAGTTGTTGAATTTGTTGGTGTTTTTCAATGTCGAGGTAGTTGTTGAATTTGTTGGTGTTTTTCAATGTTGAAGTTGTTGTTGAATTTGTTGGTGTTTTTCAATGTTGAGGTTGTTGTTGAATTTGTTGGTGTTTTTCAATGTTGAGGTTGTTGTTGTTTTTAAATGTTGAGGTTGTTGTTGAATTTGTTGGTGTTTTGCAAATTTGTGGTTGTTGTTGTATTTGAATGTTGAGGTTGTTGTTGAATTTGTTGGTGTTTTTCCATGGTGAGGTTGTTGTTGTTTTTCAAAGTTGAGGTTGTTGTTAAATTTGTTGCTGTTTTTCAATGTTGAGGTTGTTGTTGAATTTGTTGGTGTTTTTCATTGTTGAGGCTGTTGTTGAATTTGTTGGTGTTTTTCAATGTTGAGGTTGTTGTTGTTTTTCAATGTTGAGGTTGTTGTTGAATTTGTTGGTGTTTTTCAATGTTGAGGTTTTTGTTGTTTTTCAATTTTGAGGTTGTTGTTGAATTTGTTGGTGTTTTTCAACGTTGAGGTTGTTGTTGAATTTGTTGGTGTTTTTCAATGTTGAGGTTGTTATTGTTTTTCAATGTTGAGGTTGTTGTTGAATTGGTTGGTGTTTTTCAATTTCGAGGTAGTTGTTGAATTTTTTGGTGTTTTTCAATGTTGAAGTTGTTGTTGAATTTGTTGGTGTTTTTCAATGTTGAGGTTGTTGTTGAATTTGTTGGTGTTTTTGAATGCTGAGGTTGTTGTTGTATTTCAATGTTGAGGTTGTTGTTGTTTTTCAATGTTGAGGTTGTTGATGAATTTGTTGCTGTTTTTCAATGTTGAGGTTGTTGTTGTTTTTTAATGTTGACGTTGTTGTTGTATTTGTTGGTGTTTTTCAATGTTGAGGTTGTTGTAGTTTTTCAATGTTGAGGTTGTTGTTGTTTTTCAATGTTGAGGTTGTTGTTGAATTTGTTGGTGTTTTTCAATGTTGAGGTTGTTGCTGTATTTGTTGGTGTTTTTCAATGTTGTGGTTGTTGTAGTTTTTCAATGTTGAGGTTGTTGTTGAATTTGTTGGTGTTTTTCAATGACGAGGTTGTTGTTGAATTTGTTGGTTTTTTTCAATGTTGAAGTTGTTGCTGAATTTGTTTGTGTTTTTCAATGTTGAGGCTGTTGTTGAATTTGTTGGTGTTTTTCAATGTTGAGGTTGTTGTTGTTTTTCAATGTTGAGGTTGTTGTTGAATTTGTTGGTGTTTTTCATTTTCGAGGTTGTTGTTGAATTTGTTGGTGTTTTTCAATGTTGAAGATGTTGTTGAATTTGTTGTTGTTTTTCAATGTTGAGGTTGTTGTTGTTTTTCAATGTTGAGGTTGTTGTTGAATTTGTTGGTGTTTTTCAATGTTGAGGTTGTTGTTGTTTTTCAATGTTGAGGTTGTTGTTGTTTTTCAATGTTGAGGTATTTGTTGAATTTGTTGGTATTTTTCAATGTCGAGGTAGTTGTTGAATTTGTTGGTGTTTTTCAATGTCGAGGTAGTTGTTGAATTTGTTGGTGTTTTTCAATGTTGAAGTTGTTGTAGTTTTTCAATGTTGAGGTTGTTGTTGAATTTGTTGGTGTTTTTCAATGTCGAGGTAGTTGTTGAATTTGTTGGTGTTTTTCAATGTTGAAGTTGTTGTTGAATTTGTTGGTGTTTTTCAATGTTGAGGTTGTTGTTGTTTTTCAATGTTGAGGTTGTTGTTGAATTTGTTGGTGTTTTTCATTTTCGAGGTTGTTGTTGAATTTGTTGGTGTTTTTCAATGTTGAAGTTGTTCTTGAATTTGTTGTTGTTTTTCAATGCTGAGGTTGTTGTTGTTTTTCAATGTTGAGGTTGTTGTTGAATTTGTTGGTGTTTTTCAATGTTGAGGTTGTTGTTGTTTTTCAATGTTGAGGTTGTTGTTGTTTTTCAATGTTGAGGTTGTTGTTGAATTTGATGGTGTTTTTCAATGTCGAGGTAGTTGTTGAATTTGTTGGTGTTTTTCAATGTCGAGGTAGTTGTTGAATTTGTTGGTGTTTTTCAATGTTGAAGTTGTTGTTGAATTTGTTGGTGTTTTTCAATGTTGAGGTTGTTGTTGAATTTGTTGGTGTTTTTCAATGTTGAGGTTGTTGTTGTTTTTAAATGTTGAGGTTGTTGTTGAATTTGTTGGTGTTTTGCAAATTTGTGGTTGTTGTTGTATTTGAATGTTGAGGTTGTTGTTGAATTTGTTGGTGTTTTTCCATGGTGAGGTTGTTGTTGTTTTTCAAAGTTGAGGTTGTTGTTAAATTTGTTGCTGTTTTTCAATGTTGAGGTTGTTGTTGAATTTGTTGGTGTTTTTCATTGTTGAGGCTGTTGTTGAATTTGTTGGTGTTTTTCAATGTTGAGGTTGTTGTTGTTTTTCAATGTTGAGGTTGTTGTTGAATTTGTTGGTGTTTTTCAATGTTGAGGTTTTTGTTGTTTTTCAATTTTGAGGTTGTTGTTGAATTTGTTGGTGTTTTTCAACGTTGAGGTTGTTGTTGAATTTGTTGGTGTTTTTCAATGTTGAGGTTGTTATTGTTTTTCAATGTTGAGGTTGTTGTTGAATTGGTTGGTGTTTTTCAATTTCGAGGTAGTTGTTGAATTTTTTGGTGTTTTTCAATGTTGAAGTTGTTGTTGAATTTGTTGGTGTTTTTCAATGTTGAGGTTGTTGTTGAATTTGTTGGTGTTTTTGAATGCTGAGGTTGTTGTTGTATTTCAATGTTGAGGTTGTTGTTGTTTTTCAATGTTGAGGTTGTTGATGAATTTGTTGCTGTTTTTCAATGTTGAGGTTGTTGTTGTTTTTTAATGTTGACGTTGTTGTTGTATTTGTTGGTGTTTTTCAATGTTGAGGTTGTTGTAGTTTTTCAATGTTGAGGTTGTTGTTGTTTTTCAATGTTGAGGTTGTTGTTGAATTTGTTGGTGTTTTTCAATTTTGAGGTTGTTGCTGTATTTGTTGGTGTTTTTCAATGTTGTGGTTGTTGTAGTTTTTCAATGTTGAGGTTGTTGTTGAATTTGTTGGTGTTTTTCAATGACGAGGTTGTTGTTGAATTTGTTGGTTTTTTTCAATGTTGAAGTTGTTGCTGAATTTGTTTGTGTTTTTCAATGTTGAGGCTGTTGTTGAATTTGTTGGTGTTTTTCAATGTTGAGGTTGTTGTTGTTTTTCAATGTTGAGGTTGTTGTTGAATTTGTTGGTGTTTTTCATTTTCGAGGTTGTTGTTGAATTTGTTGGTGTTTTTCAATGTTGAAGATGTTGTTGAATTTGTTGTTGTTTTTCAATGTTGAGGTTGTTGTTGTTTTTCAATGTTGAGGTTGTTGTTGAATTTGTTGGTGTTTTTCAATGTTGAGGT
Organism: Isurus oxyrinchus; assembly: GCA_026770705.1. Classification (NCBI taxonomy): domain Eukaryota; kingdom Metazoa; phylum Chordata; class Chondrichthyes; order Lamniformes; family Lamnidae; genus Isurus; species Isurus oxyrinchus. Next base: position 57,405 of record JANJGN010000516.1, on the reverse strand, counting down.
TGTTGTTGTTTTTCAATGTTGAGGTTGTTGTTGTTTTTCAATGTTGAGGTATTTGTTGAATTTGTTGGTATTTTTCAATGTCGAGGTAGTTGTTGAATTTGTTGGTGTTTTTCAATGTTGAAGTTGTTGTAGTTTTTCAATGTTGAGGTTGTTGTTGAATTTGTTGGTGTTTTTCAATGTCGAGGTAGTTGTTGAATTTGTTGGTGTTTTTCAATGTTGAAGTTGTTGTTGAATTTGTTGGTGTTTTTCAATGTTGAGGTTGTTGTTGTTTTTCAATGTTGAGGTTGTTGTTGAATTTGTTGGTGTTTTTCATTTTCGAGGTTGTTGTTGAATTTGTTGGTGTTTTTCAATGTTGAAGTTGTTCTTGAATTTGTTGTTGTTTTTCAATGTTGAGGTTGTTGTTGTTTTTCAATGTTGAGGTTGTTGTTGAATTTGTTGGTGTTTTTCAATGTTGAGGTTGTTGTTGTTTTTCAATGTTGAGGTTGTTGTTGTTTTTCAATGTTGAGGTTGTTGTTGAATTTGATGGTGTTTTTCAATGTCGAGGTAGTTGTTGAATTTGTTGGTGTTTTTCAATGTAGAAGTTGTTGTAGTTTTTCAATGTTGAGGTTGTTGTTGAATTTGTTGGTGTTTTTCAATGTCGAGGTAGTTGTTGAATTTGTTGGTGTTTTTCAATGTTGAAGTTGTTGTTGAATTTGTTGGTGTTTTTCAATGTTGAGGTTGTTGTTGAATTTGTTGGTGTTTTGCAAATTTGTGGTTGTTGTTGTTTTTCAATGTTGAGGTTGTTGTTGAATTTGTTGGTGTTTTTCCATGTTGAGGTTGTTGTTGTTTTTCAAAGTTGAGGTTGTTGTTAAATTTGTTGCTGTTTTTCAATGTTGAGGTTGTTGTTGAATTTGTTGGTGTTTTTCATTGTTGAGGCTGTTGTTGAATTTGTTGGTGTTTTTCAATGTTGAGGTTGTTGTTGTTTTTCAATGTTGAGGTTGTTGTTGAATTTGTTGGTGTTTTTCAATGTTGAGGTTTTTGTTGTTTTTCAATTTTGAGGTTGTTGTTGAATTTGTTGGTGTTTTTCAACGTTGAGGTTGTTGTTGAATTTGTTGGTGTTTTTCAATGTTGAGGTTGTTATTGTTTTTCAATGTTGAGGTTGTTGTTGAATTGGTTGGTGTTTTTCAATTTCGAGGTAGTTGTTGAATTTTTTGGTGTTTTTCAATGTTGAAGTTGTTGTTGAATTTGTTGGTGTTTTTCAATGTTGAGGTTGTTGTTTTTCAATGTTGAGGTTGTTGTTGAATTTGTTGGTGTTTTTGAATGCTGAGGTTGTTGTTGTATTTCAATGTTGAGGTTGTTGTTGTTTTTCAATGTTGAGGTTGTTGTTGAATTTGTTGCTGTTTTTCAATGTTGAGGTTGTTGTTGTTTTTTAATGTTGACGTTGTTGTTGTATTTGTTGTTGTTTTTCAATGTTGAGGTTGTTGTTGTTTTTCAATGTTGAGGTTGTTGTTGAATTTGATGGTGTTTTTCAATGTCGAGGTAGTTGTTGAATTTGTTGGTGTTTTTCAATGTCGAGGTAGTTGTTGAATTTGTTGGTGTTTTTCAATGTTGAAGTTGTTGTTGAATTTGTTGGTGTTTTTCAATGTTGAGGTTGTTGTTGAATTTGTTGGTGTTTTTCAATGTTGAGGTTGTTGTTGTTTTTAAATGTTGAGGTTGTTGTTGAATTTGTTGGTGTTTTGCAAATTTGTGGTTGTTGTTGTATTTCAATGTTGAGGTTGTTGTTGAATTTGTTGGTGTTTTTCCATGGTGAGGTTGTTGTTGTTTTTCAAAGTTGAGGTTGTTGTTAAATTTGTTGCTGTTTTTCAATGTTGAGGTTGTTGTTGAATTTGTTGGTGTTTTTCATTGTTGAGGCTGTTGTTGAATTTGTTGGTGTTTTTCAATGTTGAGGTTGTTGTTGTTTTTCAATGTTGAGGTTGTTGTTGAATTTGTTGGTGTTTTTCAATGTTGAGGTTTTTGTTGTTTTTCAATTTTGAGGTTGTTGTTGAATTTGTTGGTGTTTTTCAACGTTGAGGTTGTTGTTGAATTTGTTGGTGTTTTTCAATGTTGAGGTTGTTATTGTTTTTCAATGTTGAGGTTGTTGTTGAATTGGTTGGTGTTTTTCAATTTCGAGGTAGTTGTTGAATTTTTTGGTGTTTTTCAATGTTGAAGTTGTTGTTGAATTTGTTGGTGTTTTTCAATGTTGAGGTTGTTGTTGAATTTGTTGGTGTTTTTGAATGCTGAGGTTGTTGTTGTATTTCAATGTTGAGGTTGTTGTTGTTTTTCAATGTTGAGGTTGTTGATGAATTTGTTGCTGTTTTTCAATGTTGAGGTTGTTGTTGTTTTTTAATGTTGACGTTGTTGTTGTATTTGTTGGTGTTTTTCAATGTTGAGGTTGCTGTAGTTTTTCAGTGTTGAGGTTGTTGTTGTTTTTCAATGTTGAGGTTGTTGTTGAATTTGTTGGTGTTTTTCAATGTTGAGGTTGTTGCTGTATTTGTTGGTGTTTTTCAATGTTGTGGTTGTTGTAGTTTTTCAATGTTGAGGTTGTTGTTGAATTTGTTGGTGTTTTTCAATGACGAGGTTGTTGTTGAATTTGTTGGTTTTTTTCAATGTTGAAGTTGTTGCTGAATTTGTTTGTGTTTTTCAATGTTGAGGTTGTTGTTGAATTTGTTGGTGTTTTTCAATGTTGAGGTTGTTGTTGTTTTTCAATGTTGAGGTTGTTGTTGAATTTGTTGGTGTTTTTCATTTTCGAGGTTGTTGTTGAATTTGTTGGTGTTTTTCAATGTTGAAGATGTTGTTGAATTTGTTGTTGTTTTTCAATGTTGAGGTTGTTGTTGTTTTTCAATGTTGAGGTTGTTGTTGAATTTGTTGGTGTTTTTCAATGTTGAGGTTGTTGTTGTTTTTCAATGTTGAGGTTGTTGTTGTTTTTCAATGTTGAGGTATTTGTTGAATTTGTTGGTGTTTTTCAATGTCGAGGTAGTTGTTGAATTTGTTGGTGTTTTTCAATGTTGAAGTTGTTGTAGTTTTTCAATGTTGAGGTTGTTGTTGAATTTGTTGGTGTTTTTCAATGTCGAGGTAGTTGTTGAATTTGTTGGTGTTTTTCAATGTTGAAGTTGTTGTTGAATTTGTTGGTGTTTTTCAATGTTGAGGTTGTTGTTGTTTTTCAATGTTGAGGTTGTTGTTGAATTTGTTGGTGTTTTTCATTTTCGAGGTTGTTGTTGAATTTGTTGGTGTTTTTCAATGTTGAAGTTGTTCTTGAATTTGTTGTTGTTTTTCAATGTTGAGGTTGTTGTTGTTTTTCAATGTTGAGGTTGTTGTTGAATTTGTTGGTGTTTTTCAATGTTGAGGTTGTTGTTGTTTTTCAATGTTGAGGTTGTTGTTGTTTTTCAATGTTGAGGTTGTTGTTGAATTTGATGGTGTTTTTCAATGTCGAGGTAGTTGTTGAATTTGTTGGTGTTTTTCAATGTAGAAGTTGTTGTAGTTTTTCAATGTTGAGGTTGTTGTTGAATTTGTTGGTGTTTTTCAATGTCGAGGTAGTTGTTGAATTTGTTGGTGTTTTTCAATGTTGAAGTTGTTGTTGAATTTGTTGGTGTTTTTCAATGTTGAGGTTGTTGTTGAATTTGTTGGTGTTTTGCAAATTTGTGGTTGTTGTTGTTTTTCAATGTTGAGGTTGTTGTTGAATTTGTTGGTGTTTTTGAATGCTGAGGTTGTTGTTGTATTTCAATGTTGAGGTTGTTGTTGTTTTTCAATGTTGAGGTTGTTGATGAATTTGTTGCTGTTTTTCAATGTTGAGGTTGTTGTTGTTTTTTAATGTTGACGTTGTTGTTGTATTTGTTGGTGTTTTTCAATGTTGAGGTTGTTGTAGTTTTTCAATGTTGAGGTTGTTGTTGTTTTTCAATGTTGAGGTTGTTGTTGAATTTGTTGGTGTTTTTCAATGTTGAGGTTGTTGCTGTATTTGTTGGTGTTTTTCAATGTTGTGGTTGTTGTAGTTTTTCAATGTTGAGGTTGTTGTTGAATTTGTTGGTGTTTTTCAATGACGAGGTTGTTGTTGAATTTGTTGGTTTTTTTCAATGTTGAAGTTGTTGCTGAATTTGTTTGTGTTTTTCAATGTTGAGGTTGTTGTTGAATTTGTTGGTGTTTTTCAATGTTGAGGTTGTTGTTGTTTTTCAATGTTGAGGTTGTTGTTGAATTTGTTGGTGTTTTTCATTTTCGAGGTTGTTGTTGAATTTGTTGGTGTTTTTCAATGTTGAAGATGTTGTTGAATTTGTTGTTGTTTTTCAATGTTGAGGTTGTTGTTGTTGTTTTTCAATGTTGAGGTTGTTGTTGAATTTGTTGGTGTTTTTCAATGTTGAGGTTGTTGTTGTTTTTCAATGTTGAGGTTGTTGTTGTTTTTCAATGTTGAGGTATTTGTTGAATTTGTTGGTGTTTTTCAATGTCGAGGTAGTTGTTGAATTTGTTGGTGTTTTTCAATGTTGAAGTTGTTGTAGTTTTTCAATGTTGAGGTTGTTGTTGAATTTGTTGGTGTTTTTCAATGTCGAGGTAGTTGTTGAATTTGTTGGTGTTTTTCAATGTTGAAGTTGTTGTTGAATTTGTTGGTGTTTTTCAATGTTGAGGTTGTTGTTGTTTTTCAATGTTGAGGTTGTTGTTGAATTTGTTGGTGTTTTTCATTTTCGAGGTTGTTGTTGAATTTGTTGGTGTTTTTCAATGTTGAAGTTGTTCTTGAATTTGTTGTTGTTTTTCAATGTTGAGGTTGTTGTTGTTTTTCAATGTTGAGGTTGTTGTTGAATTTGTTGGTGTTTTTCAATGTTGAGGTTGTTGTTGTTTTTCAATGTTGAGGTTGTTGTTGTTTTTCAATGTTGAGGTTGTTGTTGAATTTGATGGTGTTTTTCAATGTCGAGGTAGTTGTTGAATTTGTTGGTGTTTTTCAATGTAGAAGTTGTTGTAGTTTTTCAATGTTGAGGTTGTTGTTGAATTTGTTGGTGTTTTTCAATGTCGAGGTAGTTGTTGAATTTGTTGGTGTTTTTCAATGTTGAAGTTGTTGTTGAATTTGTTGGTGTTTTTCAATGTTGAGGTTGTTGTTGAATTTGTTGGTGTTTTGCAAATTTGTGGTTGTTGTTGTTTTTCAATGTTGAGGTTGTTGTTGAATTTGTTGGTGTTTTTCCATGTTGAGGTTGTTGTTGTTTTTCAAAGTTGAGGTTGTTGTTAAATTTGTTGCTGTTTTTCAATGTTGAGGTTGTTGTTGAATTTGTTGGTGTTTTTCATTGTTGAGGCTGTTGTTGAATTTGTTGGTGTTTTTCAATGTTGAGGTTGTTGTTGTTTTTCAATGTTGAGGTTGTTGTTGAATTTGTTGGTGTTTTTCAATGTTGAGGTTTTTGTTTTTCAATGTTGAGGTTGTTGTTGAATTTGTTGGTGTTTTTCCATGTTGAGGTTGTTGTTGTTTTTCAAAGTTGAGGTAGTTGTTGAATTTGTTGGTGTTTTTCAATGTTGAAGTTGTTGTTGAATTTGTTGGTGTTTTTCAATGTTGAGGTTGTTGTTGAATTTGTTGGTGTTTTGCAAATTTGTGGTTGTTGTTGTTTTTCAATGTTGAGGTTGTTGTTGAATTTGTTGGTGTTTTTCAATGTTGAGGTTGTTGTTGTTTTTCAAAGTTGAGGTTGTTGTTAAATTTGTTGCTGTTTTTCAATGTTGAGGTTGTTGTTGAATTTGTTGGTGTTTTTCATTGTTGAGGCTGTTGTTGAATTTGTTGGTGTTTTTCAATGTTGAGGTTGTTGTTGTTTTTCAATGTTGAGGTTGTTGTTGAATTTGTTGGTGTTTTTCAATGTTGAGGTTTTTGTTGTTTTTCAATTTTGAGGTTGTTGTTGAATTTGTTGGTGTTTTTCAACGTTGAGGTTGTTGTTGAATTTGTTGGTGTTTTTCAATGTTGAGGTTGTTATTGTTTTTCAATGTTGAGGTTGTTGTTGAATTGGTTGGTGTTTTTCAATTTCGAGGTAGTTGTTGAATTTTTTGGTGTTTTTCAATGTTGAAGTTGTTGTTGAATTTGTTGGTGTTTTTCAATGTTGAGGTTGTTGTTTTTCAATGTTGAGGTTGTTGTTGAATTTGTTGGTGTTTTTGAATGCTGAGGTTGTTGTTGTATTTCAATGTTGAGGTTGTTGTTGTTTTTCAATGTTGAGGTTGTTGTTGAATTTGTTGCTGTTTTTCAATGTTGAGGTTGTTGTTGTTTTTTAATGTTGACGTTGTTGTTGTATTTGTTGGTGTTTTTCAATGTTGAGGTTGTTGTAGTTTTTCAATGTGGAGGTTGTTGTTGTTTTTCAATGTTGAGGTTGTTGTTGAATTTGTTGGTGTTTTTCAATGTTGAGGTTGTTGCTGTATTTGTTGGTGTTTTTCAATGTTGTGGTTGTTGTAGTTTTTCAATGTTGAGGTTGTTGTTGAATTTGTTGGTGTTTTTCAATGACGAGGTTGTTGTTGAATTTGTTGGTTTTTTTCAATGTTGAAGTTGTTGCTGAATTTGTTTGTGTTTTTCAATGTTGAGGTTGTTGTTGAATTTGTTGGTGTTTTTCAATGTTGAGGTTGTTGTTGTTTTTCAATGTTGAGGTTGTTGTTGAATTTGTTGGTGTTTTTCATTTTCGAGGTTGTTGTTGAATTTGTTGGTGTTTTTCAATGTTGAAGTGTTCTTGAATTTGTTGTTGTTTTTCAATGTTGAGGTTGTTGTTGTTTTTCAATGTTGAGGTTGTTGTTGAATTTGTTGGTGTTTTTCAATGTCGAGGTAGTTGTTGAATTTGTTGGTGTTTTTCAATGTTGAAGTTGTTGTAATTTTTCAATGTTGAGGTTGTTGTTGAATTTGTTGGTGTTTTTCAATGTCGAGGTAGTTGTTGAATTTGTTGGTGTTTTTCAATGTTGAAGTTATTGTTGAATTTGTTGGTGTTTTTCAATGTTGAGGTTGTTGTTGAATTTGTTGTTGTTTTTCAATGTTGAGGTTGTTGTTGTTTTTCAATGTTGAGGTTGTTGTTGAATTTGTTGGTGTTTTTCAATGTTGAGGTTGTTGTTGTTTTTCAATGTTGAGGTTGTTGTTGTTTTTCAATGTTGAGGTATTTGTTGAATTTGTTGGTGTTTTTCAATGTCGAGGTAGTTGTTGAATTTGTTGGTGTTTTTCAATGTTGAAGTTGTTGTAGTTTTTCAATGTTGAGGTTGTTGTTGAATTTGTTGGTGTTTTTCAATGTCGAGGTAGTTGTTGAATTTGTTGGTGTTTTTCAATGTTGAAGTTGTTGTTGAATTTGTTGGTGTTTTTCAATGTTGAGGTTGTTGTTGTTTTTCAATGTTGAGGTTGTTGTTGAATTTGTTGGTGTTTTTCATTTTCGAGGTTGTTGTTGAATTTGTTGGTGTTTTTCAATGTTGAAGTTGTTCTTGAATTTGTTGTTGTTTTTCAATGCTGAGGTTGTTGTTGTTTTTCAATGTTGAGGTTGTTGTTGAATTTGTTGGTGTTTTTCAATGTTGAGGTTGTTGTTGTTTTTCAATGTTGAGGTTGTTGTTGTTTTTCAATGTTGAGGTTGTTGTTGAATTTGATGGTGTTTTTCAATGTCGAGGTAGTTGTTGAATTTGTTGGTGTTTTTCAATGTCGAGGTAGTTGTTGAATTTGTTGGTGTTTTTCAATGTTGAAGTTGTTGTTGAATTTGTTGGTGTTTTTCAATGTTGAGGTTGTTGTTGAATTTGTTGGTGTTTTTCAATGTTGAGGTTGTTGTTGTTTTTAAATGTTGAGGTTGTTGTTGAATTTGTTGGTGTTTTGCAAATTTGTGGTTGTTGTTGTATTTGAATGTTGAGGTTGTTGTTGAATTTGTTGGTGTTTTTCCATGGTGAGGTTGTTGTTGTTTTTCAAAGTTGAGGTTGTTGTTAAATTTGTTGCTGTTTTTCAATGTTGAGGTTGTTGTTGAATTTGTTGGTGTTTTTCATTGTTGAGGCTGTTGTTGAATTTGTTGGTGTTTTTCAATGTTGAGGTTGTTGTTGTTTTTCAATGTTGAGGTTGTTGTTGAATTTGTTGGTGTTTTTCAATGTTGAGGTTTTTGTTGTTTTTCAATTTTGAGGTTGTTGTTGAATTTGTTGGTGTTTTTCAACGTTGAGGTTGTTGTTGAATTTGTTGGTGTTTTTCAATGTTGAGGTTGTTATTGTTTTTCAATGTTGAGGTTGTTGTTGAATTGGTTGGTGTTTTTCAATTTCGAGGTAGTTGTTGAATTTTTTGGTGTTTTTCAATGTTGAAGTTGTTGTTGAATTTGTTGGTGTTTTTCAATGTTGAGGTTGTTGTTGAATTTGTTGGTGTTTTTGAATGCTGAGGTTGTTGTTGTATTTCAATGTTGAGGTTGTTGTTGTTTTTCAATGTTGAGGTTGTTGATGAATTTGTTGCTGTTTTTCAATGTTGAGGTTGTTGTTGTTTTTTAATGTTGACGTTGTTGTTGTATTTGTTGGTGTTTTTCAATGTTGAGGTTGTTGTAGTTTTTCAATGTTGAGGTTGTTGTTGTTTTTCAATGTTGAGGTTGTTGTTGAATTTGTTGGTGTTTTTCAATGTTGAGGTTGTTGCTGTATTTGTTGGTGTTTTTCAATGTTGTGGTTGTTGTAGTTTTTCAATGTTGAGGTTGTTGTTGAATTTGTTGGTGTTTTTCAATGACGAGGTTGTTGTTGAATTTGTTGGTTTTTTTCAATGTTGAAGTTGTTGCTGAATTTGTTTGTGTTTTTCAATGTTGAGGCTGTTGTTGAATTTGTTGGTGTTTTTCAATGTTGAGGTTGTTGTTGTTTTTCAATGTTGAGGTTGTTGTTGAATTTGTTGGTGTTTTTCATTTTCGAGGTTGTTGTTGAATTTGTTGGTGTTTTTCAATGTTGAAGATGTTGTTGAATTTGTTGTTGTTTTTCAATGTTGAGGTTGTTGTTGTTTTTCAATGTTGAGGTTGTTGTTGAATTTGTTGGTGTTTTTCAATGTTGAGGTTGTTGTTGTTTTTCAATGTTGAGGTTGTTGTTGTTTTTCAATGTTGAGGTATTTGTTGAATTTGTTGGTGTTTTTCAATGTCGAGGTAGTTGTTGAATTTGTTGGTGTTTTTCAATGTTGAGGTTGTTGTTGTTTTTCAATGTTGAGGTTGTTGTTGAATTTGTTGGTGTTTTTCAATTTCGAGGTTGTTGTTTAATTTGTTGGTGTTTTTCAATGTTGAAGTTGTTGTTGAATTTGTTGGTGTTTTTCAATGTTGAGGTTGTTGTTGTTTTTCAATTTTGAGGTTGTTGTTGAATTTGTTGGTGTTTTTCATTTTCGAGGTTGTTGTTGAATTTGTTGGTGTTTTTCAATGTTGAAGTTGTTCTTGAATTTGTTGTTGTTTTTCAATGTTGAGGTTGTTGTTGTTTTTCAATGTTGAGGTTGTTGTTGAATTTGTTGGTGTTTTTCAATGTTGAGGTTGTTGTTGTTTTTCAATGTTGAGGTTGTTGTTGTTTTTCAATGTTGAGGTTGTTGTTGAATTTGATGGTGTTTTTCAATGTCGAGGTAGTTGTTGAATTTGTTGGTGTTTTTCAATGTAGAAGTTGTTGTAGTTTTTCAATGTTGAGGTTGTTGTTGAATTTGTTGGTGTTTTTCAATGTCGAGGTAGTTGTTGAATTTGTTGGTGTTTTTCAATGTTGAAGTTGTTGTTGAATTTGTTGGTGTTTTTCAATGTTGAGGTTGTTGTTGAATTTGTTGGTGTTTTGCAAATTTGTGGTTGTTGTTGTTTTTCAATGTTGAGGTTGTTGTTGAATTTGTTGGTGTTTTTCCATGTTGAGGTTGTTGTTGTTTTTCAAAGTTGAGGTTGTTGTTAAATTTGTTGCTGTTTTTCAATGTTGAGGTTGTTGTTGAATTTGTTGGTGTTTTTCATTGTTGAGGCTGTTGTTGAATTTGTTGGTGTTTTTCAATGTTGAGGTTGTTGTTGTTTTTCAATGTTGAGGTTGTTGTTGAATTTGTTGGTGTTTTTCAATGTTGAGGTTTTTGTTGTTTTTCAATTTTGAGGTTGTTGTTGAATTTGTTGGTGTTTTTCAACGTTGAGGTTGTTGTTGAATTTGTTGGTGTTTTTCAATGTTGAGGTTGTTATTGTTTTTCAATGTTGAGGTTGTTGTTGAATTGGTTGGTGTTTTTCAATTTCGAGGTAGTTGTTGAATTTTTTGGTGTTTTTCAATGTTGAAGTTGTTGTTGAATTTGTTGGTGTTTTTCAATGTTGAGGTTGTTGTTTTTCAATGTTGAGGTTGTTGTTGAATTTGTTGGTGTTTTTGAATGCTGAGGTTGTTGTTGTATTTCAATGTTGAGGTTGTTGTTGTTTTTCAATGTTGAGGTTGTTGTTGAATTTGTTGCTGTTTTTCAATGTTGAGGTTGTTGTTGTTTTTTAATGTTGACGTTGTTGTTGTATTTGTTGTTGTTTTTCAATGTTGAGGTTGTTGTTGTTTTTCAATGTTGAGGTTGTTGTTGAATTTGATGGTGTTTTTCAATGTCGAGGTAGTTGTTGAATTTGTTGGTGTTTTTCAATGTCGAGGTAGTTGTTGAATTTGTTGGTGTTTTTCAATGTTGAAGTTGTTGTTGAATTTGTTGGTGTTTTTCAATGTTGAGGTTGTTGTTGAATTTGTTGGTGTTTTTCAATGTTGAGGTTGTTGTTGTTTTTAAATGTTGAGGTTGTTGTTGAATTTGTTGGTGTTTTGCAAATTTGTGGTTGTTGTTGTATTTCAATGTTGAGGTTGTTGTTGAATTTGTTGGTGTTTTTCCATGGTGAGGTTGTTGTTGTTTTTCAAAGTTGAGGTTGTTGTTAAATTTGTTGCTGTTTTTCAATGTTGAGGTTGTTGTTGAATTTGTTGGTGTTTTTCATTGTTGAGGCTGTTGTTGAATTTGTTGGTGTTTTTCAATGTTGAGGTTGTTGTTGTTTTTCAATGTTGAGGTTGTTGTTGAATTTGTTGGTGTTTTTCAATGTTGAGGTTTTTGTTGTTTTTCAATTTTGAGGTTGTTGTTGAATTTGTTGGTGTTTTTCAACGTTGAGGTTGTTGTTGAATTTGTTGGTGTTTTTCAATGTTGAGGTTGTTATTGTTTTTCAATGTTGAGGTTGTTGTTGAATTGGTTGGTGTTTTTCAATTTCGAGGTAGTTGTTGAATTTTTTGGTGTTTTTCAATGTTGAAGTTGTTGTTGAATTTGTTGGTGTTTTTCAATGTTGAGGTTGTTGTTGAATTTGTTGGTGTTTTTGAATGCTGAGGTTGTTGTTGTATTTCAATGTTGAGGTTGTTGTTGTTTTTCAATGTTGAGGTTGTTGATGAATTTGTTGCTGTTTTTCAATGTTGAGGTTGTTGTTGTTTTTTAATGTTGACGTTGTTGTTGTATTTGTTGGTGTTTTTCAATGTTGAGGTTGTTGTAGTTTTTCAATGTTGAGGTTGTTGTTGTTTTTCAATGTTGAGGTTGTTGTTGAATTTGTTGGTGTTTTTCAATGTTGAGGTTGTTGCTGTATTTGTTGGTGTTTTTCAATGTTGTGGTTGTTGTAGTTTTTCAATGTTGAGGTTGTTGTTGAATTTGTTGGTGTTTTTCAATGACGAGGTTGTTGTTGAATTTGTTGGTTTTTTTCAATGTTGAAGTTGTTGCTGAATTTGTTTGTGTTTTTCAATGTTGAGGTTGTTGTTGAATTTGTTGGTGTTTTTCAATGTTGAGGTTGTTGTTGTTTTTCAATGTTGAGGTTGTTGTTGAATTTGTTGGTGTTTTTCATTTTCGAGGTTGTTGTTGAATTTGTTGGTGTTTTTCAATGTTGAAGATGTTGTTGAATTTGTTGTTGTTTTTCAATGTTGAGGTTGTTGTTGTTTTTCAATGTTGAGGTTGTTGTTGAATTTGTTGGTGTTTTTCAATGTTGAGGTTGTTGTTGTTTTTCAATGTTGAGGTTGTTGTTGTTTTTCAATGTTGAGGTATTTGTTGAATTTGTTGGTGTTTTTCAATGTCGAGGTAGTTGTTGAATTTGTTGGTGTTTTTCAATGTTGAAGTTGTTGTAGTTTTTCAATGTTGAGGTTGTTGTTGAATTTGTTGGTGTTTTTCAATGTCGAGGTAGTTGTTGAATTTGTTGGTGTTTTTCAATGTTGAAGTTGTTGTTGAATTTGTTGGTGTTTTTCAATGTTGAGGTTGTTGTTGTTTTTCAATGTTGAGGTTGTTGTTGAATTTGTTGGTGTTTTTCATTTTCGAGGTTGTTGTTGAATTTGTTGGTGTTTTTCAATGTTGAAGTTGTTCTTGAATTTGTTGTTGTTTTTCAATGTTGAGGTTGTTGTTGTTTTTCAATGTTGAGGTTGTTGTTGAATTTGTTGGTGTTTTTCAATGTTGAGGTTGTTGTTGTTTTTCAATGTTGAGGTTGTTGTTGTTTTTCAATGTTGAGGTTGTTGTTGAATTTGATGGTGTTTTTCAATGTCGAGGTAGTTGTTGAATTTGTTGGTGTTTTTCAATGTAGAAGTTGTTGTAGTTTTTCAATGTTGAGGTTGTTGTTGAATTTGTTGGTGTTTTTCAATGTCGAGGTAGTTGTTGAATTTGTTGGTGTTTTTCAATGTTGAAGTTGTTGTTGAATTTGTTGGTGTTTTTCAATGTTGAGGTTGTTGTTGAATTTGTTGGTGTTTTGCAAATTTGTGGTTGTTGTTTTTATTCAATGTTGAGGTTGTTGTTGAATTTGTTGGTGTTTTTCCATGTTGAGGTTGTTGTTGTTTTTCAAAGTTGAGGTTGTTGTTAAATTTGTTGCTGTTTTTCAATGTTGAGGTTGTTGTTGAATTTGTTGGTGTTTTTCATTGTTGAGGCTGTTGTTGAATTTGTTGGTGTTTTTCAATGTTGAGGTTGTTGTTGTTTTTCAATGTTGAGGTTGTTGTTGAATTTGTTGGTGTTTTTCAATGTTGAGGTTTTTGTTGTTTTTCAATTTTGAGGTTGTTGTTGAATTTGTTGGTGTTTTTCAACGTTGAGGTTGTTGTTGAATTTGTTGGTGTTTTTCAATGTTGAGGTTGTTATTGTTTTTCAATGTTGAGGTTGTTGTTGAATTGGTTGGTGTTTTTCAATTTCGAGGTAGTTGTTGAATTTTTTGGTGTTTTTCAATGTTGAAGTTGTTGTTGAATTTGTTGGTGTTTTTCAATGTTGAGGTTGTTGTTTTTCAATGTTGAGGTTGTTGTTGAATTTGTTGGTGTTTTTGAATGCTGAGGTTGTTGTTGTATTTCAATGTTGAGGTTGTTGTTGTTTTTCAATGTTGAGGTTGTTGTTGAATTTGTTGCTGTTTTTCAATGTTGAGGTTGTTGTTGTTTTTTAATGTTGACGTTGTTGTTGTATTTGTTGGTGTTTTTCAATGTTGAGGTTGTTGTAGTTTTTCAATGTGGAGGTTGTTGTTGTTTTTCAATGTTGAGGTTGTTGTTGAATTTGTTGGTGTTTTTCAATGTTGAGGTTGTTGCTGTATTTGTTGGTGTTTTTCAATGTTGTGGTTGTTGTAGTTTTTCAATGTTGAGGTTGTTGTTGAATTTGTTGGTGTTTTTCAATGACGAGGTTGTTGTTGAATTTGTTGGTTTTTTTCAATGTTGAAGTTGTTGCTGAATTTGTTTGTGTTTTTCAATGTTGAGGTTGTTGTTGAATTTGTTGGTGTTTTTCAATGTTGAGGTTGTTGTTGTTTTTCAATGTTGAGGTTGTTGTTGAATTTGTTGGTGTTTTTCATTTTCGAGGTTGTTGTTGAATTTGTTGGTGTTTTTCAATGTTGAAGTTGTTCTTGAATTTGTTGTTGTTTTTCAATGTTGAGGTTGTTGTTGTTTTTCAATGTTGAGGTTGTTGTTGAATTTGTTGGTGTTTTTCAATGTCGAGGTAGTTGTTGAATTTGTTGGTGTTTTTCAATGTTGAAGTTGTTGTAATTTTTCAATGTTGAGGTTGTTGTTGAATTTGTTGGTGTTTTTCAATGTCGAGGTAGTTGTTGAATTTGTTGGTGTTTTTCAATGTTGAAGTTATTGTTGAATTTGTTGGTGTTTTTCAATGTTGAGGTTGTTGTTGAATTTGTTGTTGTTTTTCAATGTTGAGGTTGTTGTTGTTTTTCAATGTTGAGGTTGTTGTTGAATTTGTTGGTGTTTTTCAATGTTGAGGTTGTTGTTGTTTTTCAATGTTGAGGTTGTTGTTGTTTTTCAATGTTGAGGTATTTGTTGAATTTGTTGGTGTTTTTCAATGTCGAGGTAGTTGTTGAATTTGTTGGTGTTTTTCAATGTTGAAGTTGTTGTAGTTTTTCAATGTTGAGGTTGTTGTTGAATTTGTTGGTGTTTTTCAATGTCGAGGTAGTTGTTGAATTTGTTGGTGTTTTTCAATGTTGAAGTTGTTGTTGAATTTGTTGGTGTTTTTCAATGTTGAGGTTGTTGTTGTTTTTCAATGTTGAGGTTGTTGTTGAATTTGTTGGTGTTTTTCATTTTCGAGGTTGTTGTTGAATTTGTTGGTGTTTTTCAATGTTGAAGTTGTTCTTGAATTTGTTGTTGTTTTTCAATGCTGAGGTTGTTGTTGTTTTTCAATGTTGAGGTTGTTGTTGAATTTGTTGGTGTTTTTCAATGTTGAGGTTGTTGTTGTTTTTCAATGTTGAGGTTGTTGTTGTTTTTCAATGTTGAGGTTGTTGTTGAATTTGATGGTGTTTTTCAATGTCGAGGTAGTTGTTGAATTTGTTGGTGTTTTTCAATGTCGAGGTAGTTGTTGAATTTGTTGGTGTTTTTCAATGTTGAAGTTGTTGTTGAATTTGTTGGTGTTTTTCAATGTTGAGGTTGTTGTTGAATTTGTTGGTGTTTTTCAATGTTGAGGTTGTTGTTGTTTTTAAATGTTGAGGTTGTTGTTGAATTTGTTGGTGTTTTGCAAATTTGTGGTTGTTGTTGTTTTTCAATGTTGAGGTTGTTGTTGAATTTGTTGGTGTTTTTCCATGGTGAGGTTGTTGTTGTTTTTCAAAGTTGAGGTTGTTGTTAAATTTGTTGCTGTTTTTCAATGTTGAGGTTGTTGTTGAATTTGTTGGTGTTTTTCATTGTTGAGGCTGTTGTTGAATTTGTTGGTGTTTTTCAATGTTGAGGTTGTTGTTGTTTTTCAATGTTGAGGTTGTTGTTGAATTTGTTGGTGTTTTTCAATGTTGAGGTTTTTGTTGTTTTTCAATTTTGAGGTTGTTGTTGAATTTGTTGGTGTTTTTCAACGTTGAGGTTGTTGTTGAATTTGTTGGTGTTTTTCAATGTTGAGGTTGTTATTGTTTTTCAATGTTGAGGTTGTTGTTGAATTGGTTGGTGTTTTTCAATTTCGAGGTAGTTGTTGAATTTTTTGGTGTTTTTCAATGTTGAAGTTGTTGTTGAATTTGTTGGTGTTTTTCAATGTTGAGGTTGTTGTTTTTCAATGTTGAGGTTGTTGTTGAATTTGTTGGTGTTTTTGAATGCTGAGGTTGTTGTTGTATTTCAATGTTGAGGTTGTTGTTGTTTTTCAATGTTGAGGTTGTTGTTGAATTTGTTGCTGTTTTTCAATGTTGAGGTTGTTGTTGTTTTTTAATGTTGACGTTGTTGTTGTATTTGTTGGTGTTTTTCAATGTTGAAGTTGTTGTAGTTTTTCAATGTTGAGGTTGTTGTTGAATTTGTTGGTGTTTTTCAATGTCGAGGTAGTTGTTGAATTTGTTGGTGTTTTTCAATGTTGAAGTTGTTCTTGAATTTGTTGGTGTTTTTCAATGTTGAGGTTGTTGTTGTTTTTCAATGTTGAGGTTGTTGTTGAATTTGTTGGTGTTTTTCATTTTCGAGGTTGTTTTTGAATTTGTTGGTGTTTTTCAATGTTGAAGTTGTTCTTGAATTTGTTGTTGTTTTTCAATGTTGAGGTTGTTGTTGTTTTTGAATGTTGAGGTTGTTGTTGAATTTGTTGGTGTTTTTCAATGTTGAGGTTGTTGTTGTTTTTCAATGTTGAGGTTGTTGTTGTTTTTCAATGTTGAGGTTGTTGTTGAATTTGATGGTGTTTTTCAATGTCGAGGTAGTTGTTGAATTTGTTGGTGTTTTTCAATGTTGAAGTTGTTGTAGTTTTTCAATGTTGAGGTTGTTGTTGAATTTGTTGGTGTTTTTCAATGTCGAGGTAGTTGTTGAATTTGTTGGTGTTTTTCAATGTTGAAGTTGTTGTTGAATTTGTTGGTGTTTTTCAATGTTGAGGTTGTTGTTGAATTTGTTGGTGTTTTTCAATGTTGAGGTTGTTGTTGTTTATAAATGTTGAGGTTGTTGTTGAATTTGTTGGTGTTTTGCAAATTTGTGGTTGTTGTTGTTTTTCAATGTTGAGGTTGTTGTTGAATTTGTTGGTGTTTTTCCATGTTGAGGTTGTTGTTGTTTTTCAAAGTTGAGGTTGTTGTTAAATTTGTTGCTGTTTTTCAATGTTGAGGTTGTTGTTGAATTTGTTGGTGTTTTTCATTGTTGAGGCTGTTGTTGAATTTGTTGGTGTTTTTCAATGTTGAGGTTGTTGTAGTTTTTCAATGTTGAGGTTGTTGTTGAATTTGTTGGTGTTTTTCAATGTTGAGGTTTTTGTTGTTTTTCAATTTTGAGGTTGTTGTTGAATTTGTTGGTGTTTTTCAACGTTGAGGTTGTTGTTGAATTTGTTGGTGTTTTTCAATGTTGAGGTTGTTATTGTTTTTCAATGTTGAGGTTGTTGTTGAATTGGTTGGTGTTTTTCAATTTCGAGGTAGTTGTTGAATTTTTTGGTGTTTTTCAATGTTGAAGTTGTTGTTGAATTTGTTGGTGTTTTTCAATGTTGAGGTTGTTGTTTTTCAATGTTGAGGTTGTTGTTGAATTTGTTGGTGTTTTTGAATGCTGAGGTTGTTGTTGTATTTCAATGTTGAGGTTGTTGTTGTTTTTCAATGTTGAGGTTGTTGTTGAATTTGTTGCTGTTTTTCAATGTTGAGGTTGTTGTTGTTTTTTAATGTTGACGTTGTTGTTGTATTTGTTCGTGTTTTTCAATGTTGAGGTTGTTGTAGTTTTTCAATGTTGAGGTTGTTGTTGTTTTTCAATGTTGAGGTTGTTGTTGAATTTGTTGGTGTTTTTCAATGTTGAGGTTGTTGCTGTATTTGTTGGTGTTTTTCAATGTTGTGGTTGTTGTAGTTTTTCAATGTTGAGGATGTTGTTGAATTTGTTGGTGTTTTTCAATGACGAGGTTGTTGTTGAATTTGTTGGTTTTTTTCAATGTTGAAGTTGTTGTTGAATTTGTTTGTGTTTTTCAATGTTGAGGTTGTTGTTGAATTTGTTGGTGTTTTTCAATGTTGAGGTTGTTGTTGTTTTTCAATGTTGAGGTTGTTGTTGAATTTGTTGGTGTTTTTCATTTTCGAGGTTGTTGTTGAATTTGTTGGTGTTTTTCAATGTTGAAGTTGTTCTTGAATTTGTTGTTGTTTTTCAATGTTGAGGTTGTTGTTGTTTTTCAATGTTGAGGTTGTTGTTGAATTTGTTGGTGTTTTTCAAAGTCGAGGTAGTTGTTGAATTTGTTGGTGTTTTTCAATGTTGAAGTTGTTGTAGTTTTTCAATGTTGAGGTTGTTGTTGAATTTGTTGGTGTTTTTCAATGTCGAGGTAGTTGTTGAATTTGTTGGTGTTTTTCAATGTTGAAGTTATTGTTGAATTTGTTGGTGTTTTTCAATGTTGAGGTTGTTGTTGAATTTGTTGTTGTTTTTCAATGTTGAGGTTGTTGTTGTTTTTCAATGTTGAGGTTGTTGTTGAATTTGTTGGTGTTTTTCAATGTTGAGGTTGTTGTTGTTTTTCAATGTTGAGGTTGTTGTTGTTTTTCAATGTTGAGGTATTTGTTGAATTTGTTGGTGTTTTTCAATGTCGAGGTAGTTGTTGAATTTGTTGGTGTTTTTCAATGTTGAAGTTGTTGTAGTTTTTCAATGTTGAGGTTGTTGTTGAATTTGTTGGTGTTTTTCAATGTCGAGGTAGTTGTTGAATTTGTTGGTGTTTTTCAATGACGAGGTTGTTGTTGAATTTGTTGGTTTTTTTCAATGTTGAAGTTGTTGTTGAATTTGTTTGTGTTTTTCAATGTTGAGGTTGTTGTTGAATTTGTTGGTGTTTTTCAATGTTGAGGTTGTTGTTGTTTTTCAATGTTGAGGTTGTTGTTGAATTTGTTGGTGTTTTTCATTTTCGAGGTTGTTGTTGAATTTGTTGGTGTTTTTCAATGTTGAAGTTGTTCTTGAATTTGTTGTTGTTTTTCAATGTTGAGGTTGTTGTTGTTTTTCAATGTTGAGGTATTTGTTGAATTTGTTGGTGTTTTTCAATGTTGAAGTTGTTGTAGTTTTTCAATGTTGAGGTTGTTGTTGAATTTGTTGGTGTTTTTCAATGTCGAGGTAGTTGTTGAATTTGTTGGTGTTTTTCAATGTTGAAGTTATTGTTGAATTTGTTGGTGTTTTTCAATGTTGAGGTTGTTGTTGAATTTGTTGTTGTTTTTCAATGTTGAGGTTGTTGTTGTTTTTCAATGTTGAGGTTGTTGTTGAATTTGTTGGTGTTTTTCAATGTTGAGGTTGTTGTTGTTTTTCAATGTTGAAGTTGTTGTAGTTTTTCAATGTTGAGGTTGTTCTTGAATTTGTTGGTGTTTTTCAATGTCGAGGTAGTTGTTGAATTTGTTGGTGTTTTTCAATGTTGAAGTTGTTGTTGAATTTGTTGGTGTTTTTCAATGTTGAGGTTGTTGTTGTTTTTCAATGTTGAGGTTGTTGTTGAATTTGTTGGTGTTTTTCATTTTCGAGGTTGTTGTTGAATTTGTTGGTGTTTTTCAATGTTGAAGTTGTTCTTGAATTTGTTGTTGTTTTTCAATGTTGAGGTTGTTGTTGTTTTTCAATGTTGAGGTTGTTGTTGAATTTGTTGGTGTTTTTCAATGTTGAGGTTGTTGTTGTTTTTCAATGTTGAGGTTGTTGTTGTTTTTCAATGTTGAGGTTGTTGTTGAATTTGATGGTGTTTTTCAATGTCGAGGTAGTTGTTGAATTTGTTGGTGTTTTTCAATGTTGAAGTTGTTGTAGTTTTTCAATGTTGAGGTTGTTGTTGAATTTGTTGGTGTTTTTCAATGTCGAGGTAGTTGTTGAATTTGTTGGTGTTTTTCAATGTTGAAGTTGTTGTTGAATTTGTTGGTGTTTTTCAATGTTGAGGTTGTTGTTGAATTTGTTGGTGTTTTTCAATGTTGAGGTTGTTGTTGTTTTTAAATGTTGAGGTTATTGTTGAATTTGTTGGTGTTTTGCAAATTTGTGGTTGTTGTTGTTTTTCAATGTTGAGGTTGTTGTTGAATTTGTTGGTGTTTTTCCATGTTGAGGTTGTTGTTGTTTTTCAAAGTTGAGGTAGTTGTTGAATTTGTTGGTGTTTTTCAATGTTGAAGTTGTTGTTGAATTTGTTGGTGTTTTTCAATGTTGAGGTTGTTGTTGTTTTTCAATGTTGAGGTTGTTGTTGAATTTGTTGGTGTTTTTCATTTTCGAGGTTGTTGTTGAATTTGTTGGTGTTTTTCAATGTTGAAGTTGTTCTTGAATTTGTTGTTGTTTTTCAATGTTGAGGTTGTTGTTGTTTTTCAATGTTGAGGTTGTAGTTGAATTTGTTGGTGTTTTTCAATGTTGAGGTTGTTGTTGTTTTTCAATGTTGAGGTTGTTGTTGTTTTTCAATGTTGAGGTTGTTGTTGAATTTGATGGTGTTTTTCAATGTCGAGGTAGTTGTTGAATTTGTTGGTGTTTTTCAATGTTGAAGTTGTTGTAGTTTTTCAATGTTGAGGTTGTTGTTGAATTTGTTGGTGTTTTTCAATGTCGAGGTAGTTGTTGAATTTGTTGGTGTTTTTCAATGTTGAAGTTGTTGTTGAATTTGTTGGTGTTTTTCAATGTTGAGGTTGTTGTTGAATTTGTTGGTGTTTTTCAATGTTGAGGTTGTTGTTGTTTTTAAATGTTGAGGTTGTTGTTGAATTTGTTGGTGTTTTGCAAATTTGTGGTTGTTGTTGTTTTTCAATGTTGAGGTTGTTGTTGAATTTGTTGGTGTTTTTCAATGTTGAGGTTGTTGTTGTTTTTCAATGTTGAGGTTGTTGTTGAATTTGTTGGTGTTTTTCATTTTCGAGGTTGTTGTTGAATTTGTTGGTGTTTTTCAATGTTGAAGTTGTTCTTGAATTTGTTGTTGTTTTTCAATGTTGAGGTTGTTGTTGTTTTTCAATGTTGAGGTTGTTGTTGAATTTGTTGGTGTTTTTCAATGTTGAGGTTGTTGTTGTTTTTCAATGTTGAGGTTGTTGTTGTTTTTCAATGTTGAGGTTGTTGTTGAATTTGATGGTGTTTTTCAATGTCGAGGTAGTTGTTGAATTTGTTGGTGTTTTTCAATGTTGAAGTTGTTGTAGTTTTTCAATGTTGAGGTTGTTGTTGAATTTGTTGGTGTTTTTCAATGTCGAGGTAGTTGTTGAATTTGTTGGTGTTTTTCAATGTTGAAGTTGTTGTTGAATTTGTTGGTGTTTTTCAATGTTGAGGTTGTTGTTGAATTTGTTGGTGTTTTTCAATGTTGAGGTTGTTGTTGTTTTTAAATGTTGAGGTTATTGTTGAATTTGTTGGTGTTTTGCAAATTTGTGGTTGTTGTTGTTTTTCAATGTTGAGGTTGTTGTTGAATTTGTTGGTGTTTTTCCATGTTGAGGTTGTTGTTGTTTTTCAAAGTTGAGGTAGTTGTTGAATTTGTTGGTGTTTTTCAATGTTGAAGTTGTTGTTGAATTTGTTGGTGTTTTTCAATGTTGAGGTTGTTGTTGTTTTTCAATGTTGAGGTTGTTGTTGAATTTGTTGGTGTTTTTCATTTTCGAGGTTGTTGTTGAATTTGTTGGTGTTTTTCAATGTTGAAGTTGTTCTTGAATTTGTTGTTGTTTTTCAATGTTGAGGTTGTTGTTGTTTTTCAATGTTGAGGTTGTAGTTGAATTTGTTGGTGTTTTTCAATGTTGAGGTTGTTGTTGTTTTTCAATGTTGAGGTTGTTGTTGTTTTTCAATGTTGAGGTTGTTGTTGAATTTGATGGTGTTTTTCAATGTCGAGGTAGTTGTTGAATTTGTTGGTGTTTTTCAATGTTGAAGTTGTTGTAGTTTTTCAATGTTGAGGTTGTTGTTGAATTTGTTGGTGTTTTTCAATGTCGAGGTAGTTGTTGAATTTGTTGGTGTTTTTCAATGTTGAAGTTGTTGTTGAATTTGTTGGTGTTTTTCAATGTTGAGGTTGTTGTTGAATTTGTTGGTGTTTTTCAATGTTGAGGTTGTTGTTGTTTTTAAATGTTGAGGTTGTTGTTGAATTTGTTGGTGTTTTGCAAATTTGTGGTTGTTGTTGTTTTTCAATGTTGAGGTTGTTGTTGAATTTGTTGGTGTTTTTCCATGTTGAGGTTGTTGTTGTTTTTCAAAGTTGAGGTTGTTGTTAAATTTGTTGCTGTTTTTCAATGTTGAGGTTGTTGTTGAATTTGTTGGTGTTTTTCATTGTTGAGGCTGTTGTTGAATTTGTTGGTGTTTTTCAATGTTGAGGTTGTTGTTGTTTTTCAATGTTGAGGTTGTTGTTGAATTTGTTGGTGTTTTTCAATGTTGAGGTTTTTGTTGTTTTTCAATTTTGAGGTTGTTGTTGAATTTGTTGGTGTTTTTCAACGTTGAGGTTGTTGTTGAATTTGTTGGTGTTTTTCAATGTTGAGGTTTTTATTGTTTTTCAATGTTGAGGTTGTTGTTGAATTGGTTGGTGTTTTTCAATTTCGAGGTAGTTGTTGAATTTTTTGGTGTTTTTCAATGTTGAAGTTGTTGTTGAATTTGTTGGTGTTTTTCAATGTTGAGGTTGTTGTTGAATTTGTTGTTGTTTTTCAATGTTGAGGTTGTTGTTGTTTTTCAATGTTGAGGTTGTTGTTGAATTTGTTGGTGTTTTTCAATGTTGAGGTTGTTGTTGTTTTTCAATGTTGAGGTTGTTGTTGTTTTTCAATGTTGAGGTATTTGTTGAATTTGTTGGTGTTTTTCAATGTCGAGGTAGTTGTTGAATTTGTTGTTGTTTTTCAATGTTGAAGTTGTTGTAGTTTTTCAATGTTGAGGTTGTTGTTGAATTTGTTGGTGTTTTTCAATGTTGAAGTTGTTGTTGAATTTGTTGGTGTTTTTCAATGTTGAGGTTGTTGTTGTTTTTCAATGTTGAGGTTGTTGTTGAATTTGTTGGTGTTTTTCATTTTCGAGGTTGTTGTTGAATTTGTTGGTGTTTTTCAATGTTGAAGTTGTTCTTGAATTTGTTGTTGTTTTTCAATGCTGAGGTTGTTGTTGTTTTTCAATGTTGAGGTTGTTGTTGAATTTGTTGGTGTTTTTCAATGTTGAGGTTGTTGTTGTTTTTCAATGTTGAGGTTGTTGTTGTTTTTCAATGTTGAGGTTGTTGTTGAATTTGATGGTGTTTTTCAATGTCAAGGTAGTTGTTGAATTTGTTGGTGTTTTTCAATGTTGAAGTTGTTGTAGTTTTTCAATGTTGAGGTTGTTGTTGAATTTGTTGGTGTTTTTCAATGTCGAGGTAGTTGTTGAATTTGTTGGTGTTTTTCAATGTTGAAGTTGTTGTTGAATTTGTTGGTGTTTTTCAATGTTGAGGTTGTTGTTGAATTTGTTGGTGTTTTTCAATGTTGAGGTTGTTGTTGTTTTTAAATGTTGAGGTTATTGTTGAATTTGTTGGTGTTTTGCAAATTTGTGATTGTTGTTGTTTTTCAATGTTGAGATTGTTGTTGAATTTGTCGGTGTTTTTCCATGTTGAGGTTGTTGTTGTTTTTCAAAGTTGAGGTTGTTGTTAAATTTGTTGCTGTTTTTCAATGTTGAGGTTGTTGTTGAATTTGTTGGTGTTTTTCATTGTTGAGGCTGTTGTTGAATTTGTTGGTGTTTTTCAATGTTGAGGTTGTTGTTGTTTTTCAATGTTGAGGTTGTTGATGAATTTGTTGGTGTTTTTCAATGTTGAGGTTTTTGTTGTTTTTCAATTTTGAGGTTGTTGTTGAATTTGTTGGTGTTTTTCAATGTTGAGGTTGTTGTTGTTTTTAAATGTTGAGGTTATTGTTGAATTTGTTGGTGTTTTGCAAATTTGTGGTTGTTGTTGTTTTTCAATGTTGAGGTTGTTGTTGAATTTGTTGGTGTTTTTCCATGTTGAGGTTGTTGTTGTTTTTCAAAGTTGAGGTAGTTGTTGAATTTGTTGGTGTTTTTCAATGTTGAAGTTGTTGTTGAATTTGTTGGTGTTTTTCAATGTTGAGGTTGTTGTTGTTTTTCAATGTTGAGGTTGTTGTTGAATTTGTTGGTGTTTTTCATTTTCGAGGTTGTTGTTGAATTTGTTGGTGTTTTTCAATGTTGAAGTTGTTCTTGAATTTGTTGTTGTTTTTCAATGTTGAGGTTGTTGTTGTTTTTCAATGTTGAGGTTGTAGTTGAATTTGTTGGTGTTTTTCAATGTTGAGGTTGTTGTTGTTTTTCAATGTTGAGGTTGTTGTTGTTTTTCAATGTTGAGGTTGTTGTTGAATTTGATGGTGTTTTTCAATGTCGAGGTAGTTGTTGAATTTGTTGGTGTTTTTCAATGTTGAAGTTGTTGTAGTTTTTCAATGTTGAGGTTGTTGTTGAATTTGTTGGTGTTTTTCAATGTCGAGGTAGTTGTTGAATTTGTTGGTGTTTTTCAATGTTGAAGTTGTTGTTGAATTTGTTGGTGTTTTTCAATGTTGAGGTTGTTGTTGAATTTGTTG
This sequence comes from Isurus oxyrinchus, assembly GCA_026770705.1. Taxonomy (NCBI): domain Eukaryota; kingdom Metazoa; phylum Chordata; class Chondrichthyes; order Lamniformes; family Lamnidae; genus Isurus; species Isurus oxyrinchus. The sequence goes on along the minus strand of JANJGN010000516.1, from coordinate 33,739 downwards.
GTGTTTTTCAATGTTGAGGTTGTTGTTGTTTTTAAATGTTGAGGTTGTTGTTGAATTTGTTGGTGTTTTGCAAATTTGTGGTTGTTGTTGTTTTTCAATGTTGAGGTTGTTGTTGAATTTGTTGGTGTTTTTCCATGTTGAGGTTGTTGTTGTTTTTCAAAGTTGAGGTTGTTGTTAAATTTGTTGCTGTTTTTCAATGTTGAGGTTGTTGTTGAATTTGTTGGTGTTTTTCATTGTTGAGGCTGTTGTTGAATTTGTTGGTGTTTTTCAATGTTGAGGTTGTTGTTGTTTTTCAATGTTGAGGTTGTTGTTGAATTTGTTGGTGTTTTTCAATGTTGAGGTTTTTGTTGTTTTTCAATTTTGAGGTTGTTGTTGAATTTGTTGGTGTTTTTCAACGTTGAGGTTGTTGTTGAATTTGTTGGTGTTTTTCAATGTTGAGGTTTTTATTGTTTTTCAATGTTGAGGTTGTTGTTGAATTGGTTGGTGTTTTTCAATTTCGAGGTAGTTGTTGAATTTTTTGGTGTTTTTCAATGTTGAAGTTGTTGTTGAATTTGTTGGTGTTTTTCAATGTTGAGGTTGTTGTTGAATTTGTTGTTGTTTTTCAATGTTGAGGTTGTTGTTGTTTTTCAATGTTGAGGTTGTTGTTGAATTTGTTGGTGTTTTTCAATGTTGAGGTTGTTGTTGTTTTTCAATGTTGAGGTTGTTGTTGTTTTTCAATGTTGAGGTATTTGTTGAATTTGTTGGTGTTTTTCAATGTCGAGGTGGTTGTTGAATTTGTTGTTGTTTTTCAATGTTGAAGTTGTTGTAGTTTTTCAATGTTGAGGTTGTTGTTGAATTTGTTGGTGTTTTTCAATGTTGAAGTTGTTGTTGAATTTGTTGGTGTTTTTCAATGTTGAGGTTGTTGTTGTTTTTCAATGTTGAGGTTGTTGTTGAATTTGTTGGTGTTTTTCATTTTCGAGGTTGTTGTTGAATTTGTTGGTGTTTTTCAATGTTGAAGTTGTTCTTGAATTTGTTGTTGTTTTTCAATGCTGAGGTTGTTGTTGTTTTTCAATGTTGAGGTTGTTGTTGAATTTGTTGGTGTTTTTCAATGTTGAGGTTGTTGTTGTTTTTCAATGTTGAGGTTGTTGTTGTTTTTCAATGTTGAGGTTGTTGTTGAATTTGATGGTGTTTTTCAATGTCAAGGTAGTTGTTGAATTTGTTGGTGTTTTTCAATGTTGAAGTTGTTGTAGTTTTTCAATGTTGAGGTTGTTGTTGAATTTGTTGGTGTTTTTCAATGTCGAGGTAGTTGTTGAATTTGTTGGTGTTTTTCAATGTTGAAGTTGTTGTTGAATTTGTTGGTGTTTTTCAATGTTGAGGTTGTTGTTGAATTTGTTGGTGTTTTTCAATGTTGAGGTTGTTGTTGTTTTTAAATGTTGAGGTTATTGTTGAATTTGTTGGTGTTTTGCAAATTTGTGATTGTTGTTGTTTTTCAATGTTGAGGTTGTTGTTGAATTTGTCGGTGTTTTTCCATGTTGAGGTTGTTGTTGTTTTTCAAAGTTGAGGTTGTTGTTAAATTTGTTGCTGTTTTTCAATGTTGAGGTTGTTGTTGAATTTGTTGGTGTTTTTCATGGTTGAGGCTGTTGTTGTTTTTCAATGTTGAGGTTGTTGATGAATTTGTTGGTGTTTTTCAATGTTGAGGTTTTTGTTGTTTTTCAATTTTGAGGTTGTTGTTGAATTTGTTGGTGTTTTTCAACGTTGAGGTTGTTGTTGAATTTGTTGGTGTTTTTCAATGTTGAGGTTGTTATTGTTTTTCAATGTTGAGGTTGTTGTTGAATGGTTGGTGTTTTTCAATTTCGAGGTAGTTGTTGAATTTTTTGGTGTTTTTCAATGTTGAAGTTGCTGTTGAATTTGTTGGTGTTTTTCAATGTTGAGGTTGTTGTTTTTCAATGTTGAGGTTGTTGTTGAATTTGTTGGTGTTTTTGAATGCTGAGGTTTTTGTTGCATTTCAATGTTGAGGTTGTTGTTGTTTTTCAATGTTGAGGTTGTTGTTGAATTTGGTGCTGTTTTTCAATGTTGAGGTTGTTGTTGTTTTTTAATGTTGACGTTGTTGTTGTATTTGTTGGTGTTTTTCAATGTTGAGGTTGTTGTTGTTTTTCAATGTTGAGGTTGTTGTTGAATTTGTTGGTGTTTTTCAATGTTGAGGTTGTTGCTGTATTTGTTGGTGTTTTTCAATGTTGTGGTTGTTGTAGTTTTTCAATGTTGAGGTTGTTGTTGAATTTGTTGGTGTTTTTCAATGACGAGGTTGTTGTTGAATTTGTTGGTTTTTTTCAATGTTGAAGTTGTTGTTGAATTTGTTTGTGTTTTTCAATGTTGAGGTTGTTGTTGAATTTGTTGGTGTTTTTCAATGTTGAGGTTGTTGTTGTTTTTCAATGTTGAGGTTGTTGTTGAATTTGTTGGTGTTTTTCATTTTCGAGGTTGTTGTTGAATTTGTTGGTGTTTTTCAATGTTGAAGTTGTTGTTGAATTTGTTGTTGGTGTTTTTCAATGTTGAGGTTGTTGTTGTTTTTCAATGTTGAGGTTGTTGTTGAATTTGTTGGTGTTTTTCAATGTTGAGGTTGTTTTTGTTTTTCAATGTTGAGGTTGTTGTTGTTTTTCAATGTTGAGGTTGTTGTTGAATTTGTTGGTGTTTTTCAATGTCGAGGTAGTTGTTGAATTTGTTGGTGTTTTTCAATGTTGAAGTTGTTGTAGTTTTTCAATGTTGAGGTTGTTGTTGAATTTGTTGGTGTTTTTCAATGTCGAGGTAGTTGTTGAATTTGTTGGTGTTTTTCAATGTTGAAGTTATTGTTGAATTTGTTGGTGTTTTTCAATGTTGAGGTTGTTGTTGAATTTGTTGGTGTTTTTCAATGTTGAGGTTGTTGTTGTTTTTAAATGTTGAGGTTGTTGTTGAATTTGTTGGTGTTTTGCAAATTTGAGGTTGTTGTTGTTTTTCAATGTTGATGTTGTTGTTGAATTTGTTGGTGTTTTTCCATGTTGAGGTTGTTGTTGTTTTTCAAAGTTGAGGTTGTTGTTAAATTTGTTGCTGTTTTTCAATGTTGAGGTTATTGTTGTTTTTCAATGTTGAATTTGTTGGTGTTTTTCATTGTTGAGGCTGTTGTTGAATTTGTTGGTGCTTTTCAATGTTGAGGTTGTTGTTGTTTTTCAATGTTGAGGTTGTTGTTGAATTTGTTGGTGTTTTTCAATGTTGAGGTTTTTGTTGTTTTTCAATGTTGAGGTTGTTGTTGAATTTGTTGGTGTTTTTCAACGTTGAGGTTGTTGTTGAATTTGTTCGTGTTTTTCATTGCTCAGGTTGTTGTTGTTTTTCAATGTTGAGGTTGTTGTTGAATTTGTTGGTGTTTTTCAATGTTGAGGTTGTTGTTGAATTTGTTGGTGTTTTTCAATGTTGAGGTTGTTGTTGTTTTTAAATGTTGAGGTTATTGTTGAATTTGTTGGTGTTTTGCAAATTTGTGGTTGTTGTTGTTTTTCAATGTTGAGGTTGTTGTTGAATTTGTCGGTGTTTTTCCATGTTGAGGTTGTTGTTGTTTTTCAAAGTTGAGGTTGTTGTTAAATTTGTTGCTGTTTTTCAATGTTGAGGTTGTTGTTGAATTTGTTGGTGTTTTTCATTGTTGAGGCTGTTGTTGAATTTGTTGGTGTTTTTCAATGTTGAGGTTGTTGTTGTTTTTCAATGTTGAGGTTGTTGATGAATTTGTTGGTGTTTTTCAATGTTGAGGTTTTTGTTGTTTTTCAATTTTGAGGTTGTTGTTGAATTTGTTGGTGTTTTTCAACGTTGAGGTTGTTGTTGAATTTGTTGCTGTTTTTCAATGTTGAGGTTGTTATTGTTTTTCAATGTTGAGGTTGTTGTTGAATTTGATGGTGTTTTTCAATGTCAAGGTAGTTGTTGAATTTGTTGGTGTTTTTCAATGTTGAAGTTGTTGTAGTTTTTCAATGTTGAGGTTGTTGTTGAATTTGTTGGTGTTTTTCAATGTCGAGGTAGTTGTTGAATTTGTTGGTGTTTTTCAATGTTGAAGTTGTTGTTGAATTTGTTGGTGTTTTTCAATGTTGAGGTTGTTGTTGAATTTGTTGGTGTTTTTCAATGTTGAGGTTGTTGTTGTTTTTAAATGTTGAGGTTATTGTTGAATTTGTTGGTGTTTTGCAAATTTGTGGTTGTTGTTGTTTTTCAATGTTGAGGTTGTTGTTGAATTTGTCGGTGTTTTTCCATGTTGAGGTTGTTGTTGTTTTTCAAAGTTGAGGTTGTTGTTAAATTTGTTGCTGTTTTTCAATGTTGAGGTTGTTGTTGAATTTGTTGGTGTTTTTCATTGTTGAGGCTGTTGTTGAATTTGTTGGTGTTTTTCAATGTTGAGGTTGTTGTTGTTTTTCAATGTTGAGGTTGTTGATGAATTTGTTGGTGTTTTTCAATGTTGAGGTTTTTGTTGTTTTTCAATTTTGAGGTTGTTGTTGAATTTGTTGGTGTTTTTCAACGTTGAGGTTGTTGTTGAATTTGTTGGTGTTTTTCAATGTTGAGGTTGTTATTGTTTTTCAATGTTGAGGTTGTTGTTGAATTGGTTGGTGTTTTTCAATTTCGAGGTAGTTGTTGAATTTTTTGGTGTTTTTCAATGTTGAAGTTGCTGTTGAATTTGTTGGTGTTTTTCAATGTTGAGGTTGTTGTTTTTCAATGTTGAGGTTGTTGTTGAATTTGTTGGTGTTTTTGAATGCTGAGGTTTTTGTTGCATTTCAATGTTGAGGTTGTTGTTGTTTTTCAATGTTGAGGTTGTTGTTGAATTTGTTGCTGTTTTTCAATGTTGAGGTTGTTGTTGTTTTTTAATGTTGACGTTGTTGTTTTATTTGTTGGTGTTTTTCAATGTTGAGGTTGTTGTAGTTTTTCAATGTTGAGGTTGATGTTGTTTTTCAATGTTGAGGTTGTTGTTGAATTTGTTGGTGTTTTTCAATGTTGAGGTTGTTGCTGTATTTGTTGGTGTTTTTCAATGTTGTGGTTGTTGTAGTTTTTCAATGTTGAGGTTGTTGTTGAATTTGTTGGTGTTTTTCAATGACGAGGTTGTTGTTGAATTTGTTGGTTTTTTTCAATGTTGAAGTTGTTGTTGAATTTGTTTGTGTTTTTCAATGTTGAGGTTGTTGTTGAATTTGTTGGTGTTTTTCAATGTTGAGGTTGTTGTTGTTTTTCAATGTTGAGGTTGTTGTTGAATTTGTTGGTGTTTTTCATTTTCGAGGTTGTTGTTGAATTTGTTGGTGTTTTTCAATGTTGAAGTTGTTGTTGAATTTGTTGTTGGTGTTTTTCAATGTTGAGGTTGTTGTTGTTTTTCAATGTTGAGGTTGTTGTTGAATTTGTTGGTGTTTTTCAATGTTGAGGTTGTTTTTGTTTTTCAATGTTGAGGTTGTTGTTGTTTTTCAATGTTGAGGTTGTTGTTGAATTTGTTGGTGTTTTTCAATGTCGAGGTAGTTGTTGAATTTGTTGGTGTTTTTCAATGTTGAAGTTGTTGTAGTTTTTCAATGTTGAGGTTGTTGTTGAATTTGTTGGTGTTTTTCAATGTCGAGGTAGTTGTTGAATTTGTTGGTGTTTTTCAATGTTGAAGTTATTGTTGAATTTGTTGGTGTTTTTCAATGTTGAGGTTGTTGTTGAATTTGTTGGTGTTTTTCAATGTTGAGGTTGTTGTTGTTTTTAAATGTTGAGGTTGTTGTTGAATTTGTTGGTGTTTTGCAAATTTGAGGTTGTTGTTGTTTTTCAATGTTGATGTTGTTGTTGAATTTGTTGGTGTTTTTCCATGTTGAGGTTGTTGTTGTTTTTCAAAGTTGAGGTTGTTGTTAAATTTGTTGCTGTTTTTCAATGTTGAGGTTATTGTTGTTTTTCAATGTTGAATTTGTTGGTGTTTTTCATTGTTGAGGCTGTTGTTGAATTTGTTGGTGCTTTTCAATGTTGAGGTTGTTGTTGTTTTTCAATGTTGAGGTTGTTGTTGAATTTGTTGGTGTTTTTCAATGTTGAGGTTTTTGTTGTTTTTCAATTTTGAGGTTGTTGTTGAATTTGTTGGTCTTTTTCAACGTTGAGGTTGTTGTTGAATTTGTTCGTGTTTTTCATTGCTCAGGTTGTTGTTGTTTTTCAATGTTGAGGTTTTTGTTGAATTTGTTGGTGTTTTTCAATGTTGAGGTTGTTGTTGAATTTGTTGGTGTTTTTCAATGTTGAGGTTGTTCTTGTTTTTAAATGTTGAGGTTATTGTTGAATTTGTTGGTGTTTTGCAAATTTGTGGTTGTTGTTGTTTTTCAATGTTGAGGTTGTTGTTGAATTTGTCGGTGTTTTTCCATGTTGAGGTTGTTGTTGTTTTTCAAAGTTGAGGTTGTTGTTAAATTTGTTGCTGTTTTTCAATGTTGAGGTTGTTGTTGAATTTGTTGGTGTTTTTCATTGTTGAGGCTGTTGTTGAATTTGTTGGTGTTTTTCAATGTTGAGGTTGTTGTTGTTTTTCAATGTTGAGGTTGTTGATGAATTTGTTGGTGTTTTTCAATGTTGAGGTTTTTGTTGTTTTTCAATTTTGAGGTTGTTGTTGAATTTGTTGGTGTTTTTCAACGTTGAGGTTGTTGTTGAATTGGTTGGTGTTTTTCAATTTCGAGGTAGTTGTTGAATTTTTTGGTGTTTTTCAATGTTGAAGTTGCTGTTGAATTTGTTGGTGTTTTTCAATGTTGAGGTTGTTGTTTTTCAATGTTGAGGTTGTTGTTGAATTTGTTGGTGTTTTTGAATGCTGAGGTTTTTGTTGCATTTCAATGTTGAGGTTGTTGTTGTTTTTCAATGGTGAGGTTGTTGTTGAATTTGTTGCTGTTTTTCAATGTTGAGGTTGTTGTTGTTTTTTAATGTTGACGTTGTTGTTGTATTTGTTGGTGTTTTTCAATGTTGAGGTTGTTGTAGTTTTTCAATGTTGTGGTTGTTGTAGTTTTTCAATGTTGAGGTTGTTGTTGAATTTGTTGGTGTTTTTCAATGACGAGGTTGTTGTTGAATTTGTTGGTTTTTTTCAATGTTGAAGTTGTTGTTGAATTTGTTGGTGTTTTTCAATGTTGAGGTTGTTGTTGAATTTGTTGGTGTTTTTCAATGTTGAGGTTGTTGTTGTTTTTCAATGTTGAGGTTGTTGTTGAATTTGTTGGTGTTTTTCATTTTCGAGGTTGTTGTTGAATTTGTTGTTGTTTTTCAATGTTGAAGTTGTTGTTGAATTTGTTGCTGTTTTTCAATGTTGAGGTTGTTGTTGTTTTTCAATGTTGAGGTTGTTGTTGAATTTGTTGGTGTTTTTCAATGTTGAGGTTGTTTTTGTTTTTCAATGTTGAGGTTGTTGTTGTTTTTCAATGTTGAGGTTGTTGTTGAATTTGTTGGTGTTTTTCAATGTCGAGGTAGTTGTTGAATTTGTTGGTGTTTTTCAATGTTGAAGTTGTTGTAGTTTTTCAATGTTGAGGTTGTTGTTGAATTTGTTGGTGTTTTTCAATGTCGAGGTAGTTGTTGAATTTGTTGGTGTTTTTCAATGTTGAAGTTATTGTTGAATTTGTTGGTGTTTTTCAATGTTGAGGTTGTTGTTGAATTTGTTGGTGTTTTTCAATGTTGAGGTTGTTGTTGTTTTTAAATGTTGAGGTTGTTGTTGAATTTGTTGGTGTTTTGCAAATTTGAGGTTGTTGTTGTTTTTCAATGTTGATGTTGTTGTTGAATTTGTTGGTGTTTTTCCATGTTGAGGTTGTTGTTGTTTTTCAAAGTTGAGGTTGTTGTTAAATTTGTTGCTGTTTTTCAATGTTGAGGTTATTGTTGTTTTTCAATGTTGAATTTGTTGGTGTTTTTCATTGTTGAGGCTGTTGTTGAATTTGTTGGTGCTTTTCAATGTTGAGGTTGTTTTTGTTTTTCAATGTTGAGGTTGTTGTTGAATTTGTTGGTGTTTTTCAATGTTGAGGTTTTTGTTGTTTTTCAATTTTGAGGTTGTTGTTGAATTTGTTGGTCTTTTTCAACGTTGAGGTTGTTGTTGAATTTGTTCGTGTTTTTCATTGCTCAGGTTGTTGTTGTTTTTCAATGTTGAGGTTGTTGTTGAATTTGTTGGTGTTTTTCAATGTTGAGGTTGTTGTTGAATTTGTTGGTGTGTTTCAATGTTGAGGTTTTTGTTGTTTTTCAATTTTGAGGTTGTTGTTGAATTTGTTGGTGTTTTTCAACGTTGAGGTTGTTGTTGAAATTGTTCGTGTTTTTCATTGCTCATGTTGTTGTTGTTTTTCAATGTTGAGGTTGTTGTTGAATTTGTTGGTGTTTTTCAATGTTGAGGTTGTTGTAGTTTTTCAATGTTGAGGTTGTTGTTGTTTTTCAATGTTCAGGTTGTTGTTGAATTTGTTGGTGTTTTTCAATGTTGAGGTTGTTGCTGTATTTGTTGGTGTTTTTCAATGTTGTGGTTGTTGTAGTTTTTCAATGTTGAGGTTGTTGTTGAATTTGTTGGTGTTTTTCAATGACGAGGTTGTTGTTGAATTTGTTGGTTTTTTTCAATGTTGAAGTTGTTGTTGAATTTGTTTGTGTTTTTCAATGTTGAGGTTGTTGTGAAATTTGTTGGTGTTTTTCAATGTTGAGGTTGTTGTTGTTTTCCAATGTTGAGGTTGTTGTTGAATTTGTTGGTGTTTTTCAATGTTGAGGATGTTGTTGTTTTTCAATGTTGAGGTTGTTGTTGAATTTGTTGGTGTTTTTCAATGTTGAGGTTGTTGTTGTTTTTCAATGTTGAGGTTGTTGTTGTTTTTCAATGTTGAGGTATTTGTTGAATTTGTTGGTGTTTTTCAATGTCGAGGTAGTTGTTGAATTTGTTGGTGTTTTTCAATGTTGAAGTTGTTGTAGTTTTTCAATGTTGAGGTTGTTGTCGTATTTGTTGGTGTTTTTAAATGTCGAGGTAGTTGTTGAATTTGTTGGTGTTTTTCAATGTTGAAGTTTTTGTTGAATTTGTTGGTGTTTTTCAATGTTGTGGTTGTTGTTGTTTTTCAATGTTGAGGTTGTTGTTGAATTTGTTGGTGTTTTTCATTTTGGAGGTTGTTGTTGAATTTGTTGGTGTTTTTCAATGTTGAAGTTGTTCTTGAATTTGTTGTTGTTTTTCAATGTTGAGGTTGTTGTTGTTTTTCAATGTTGAGGTTGTTGTTGAATTTGTTGGTGTTTTTCAATGTTGAGGTTGTTGTTGTTTTTCAATGTTGAGGTTGTTGTTGTTTTTCAATGTTGAGGTTGTTGTTGAATTTGATGGTGTTTTTCAATGTCGAGGTAGTTGTTGAATTTGTTGGTGTTTTTCAATGTTGAAGTTGTTGTAGTTTTTCAATGTTGAGGTTGTTGTTGAATTTGTTGGTGTTTTTCAATGTCGAGGTAGTTGTTGAATTTGTTGGTGTTTTTCAATGTTGAAGTTGTTGTTGAAATTGTTGGTGTTTTTCAATGTTGAGGTTGTTGTTGAATTTGTTGGTGTTTTTCATTTTTGAGCTTGTTGTTGTTTTTAAATGTTGAGGTTGTTGTTGAATTTGTTGGTGTTTTGCAAATTTGTGGTTGTTGTTGTTTTTCAATGTTGAGGTTGTTGTTGAATTTGTTGGTGTTTTTCCATGTTGAGGTTGTTGTTGTTTTTCAAAGTTGAGGTTGTTGTTAAATTTGTTGCTGTTTTTCAATGTTGAGGTTGTTGTTGAATTTGTTGGTGTTTTTCATTGTTGAGGCTGTTGTTGAATTTGTTGGTGTTTTTCAATGTTGAGGTTGTTGTTGTTTTTCAATGTTGAGGTTGTTGTTGAATTTGTTGGTGTTTTTCAATGTTGAGGTTTTTGTTGTTTTTCAATTTTGAGGTTGTTGTTGAATTTGTTGGTGTTTTTCAACGTTGAGGTTGTTGTTGAATTTGTTCGTGTTTTTCATTGCTCAGGTTGTTGTTGTTTTTCAATGTTGAGGTTGTTGTTGAATTTGTTGGTGTTTTTCAATGTTGAGGTTGTTGTTGTTTTTCAATGTTGAGGTTGTTGCTGAATTTGTTGGTGTTTTTCAATGTTGAGGTTGTTGTTGAATTTGTTGGTGTTTTTCACTGTTGAGGTTATTGTTGTTTGTCAATGTTGAGGTTGTTGTTGAATTTGTTGGTGTTTTTCAACGTTGAGTTTGTTGTTGAATTTGTTCCTGTTTTTCAATGCTGAGCTTGTTGTTGTTTTTCAATGTTGAGGTTGTTGTTGAATTTGTTGGTGTTTTTCAATGTCGAGGTAGTTGTTGAATTTGTTGGTGTTTTTCAATGTTGAAGTTATTGTTGAATTTGTTGGTGTTTTTCAATGTTGAGGTTGTTGTTGAATTTGTTGGTGTTTTTCAATGTTGAGGTTGTTGTTGTTTTTAAATGTTGAGGTTGTTGTTGAATTTGTTGGTGTTTTGCAAATTTGAGGTTGTTGTTGTTTTTCAATGTTGATGTTGTTGTTGAATTTGTTGGTGTTTTTCCATGTTGAGGTTGTTGTTGTTTTTCAAAGTTGAGGTTGTTGTTAAATTTGTTGCTGTTTTTCAATGTTGAGGTTATTGTTGTTTTTCAATGTTGAATTTGTTGGTGTTTTTCATTGTTGAGGCTGTTGTTGAATTTGTTGGTGCTTTTCAATGTTGAGGTTGTTTTTGTTTTTCAATGTTGAGGTTGTTGTTGAATTTGTTGGTGTTTTTCAATGTTGAGGTTTTTGTTGTTTTTCAATTTTGAGGTTGTTGTTGAATTTGTTGGTCTTTTTCAACGTTGAGGTTGTTGTTGAATTTGTTCGTGTTTTTCATTGCTCAGGTTGTTGTTGTTTTTCAATGTTGAGGTTGTTGTTGAATTTGTTGGTGTTTTTCAATGTTGAGGTTGTTGTTGAATTTGTTGGTGTGTTTCAATGTTGAGGTTTTTGTTGTTTTTCAATTTTGAGGTTGTTGTTGAATTTGTTGGTGTTTTTCAACGTTGAGGTTGTTGTTGAAATTGTTCGTGTTTTTCATTGCTCATGTTATTGCTGTTTTTCAATGTTGAGGTTGTTGTTGAATTTGTTGGTGTTTTTCAATGTTGAGGTTGTTGTAGTTTTTCAATGTTGAGGTTGTTGTTGTTTTTCAATGTTCAGGTTGTTGTTGAATTTGTTGGTGTTTTTCAATGTTGAGGTTGTTGCTGTATTTGTTGGTGTTTTTCAATGTTGTGGTTGTTGTAGTTTTTCAATGTTGAGGTTGTTGTTGAATTTGTTGGTGTTTTTCAATGACGAGGTTGTTGTTGAATTTGTTGGTTTTTTTCAATGTTGAAGTTGTTGTTGAATTTGTTTGTGTTTTTCAATGTTGAGGTTGTTGTGAAATTTGTTGGTGTTTTTCAATGTTGAGGTTGTTGTTGTTTTCCAATGTTGAGGTTGTTGTTGAATTTGTTGGTGTTTTTCAATGTTGAGGATGTTGTTGTTTTTCAATGTTGAGGTTGTTGTTGAATTTGTTGGTGTTTTTCAATGTTGAGGTTGTTGTTGTTTTTCAATGTTGAGGTTGTTGTTGTTTTTCAATGTTGAGGTATTTGTTGAATTTGTTGGTGTTTTTCAATGTCGAGGTAGTTGTTGAATTTGTTGGTGTTTTTCAATGTTGAAGTTGTTGTAGTTTTTCAATGTTGAGGTTGTTGTTGTATTTGTTGGTGTTTTTAAATGTCGAGGTAGTTGTTGAATTTGTTGGTGTTTTTCAATGTTGAAGTTTTTGTTGAATTTGTTGGTGTTTTTCAATGTTGAGGTTGTTGTTGTTTTTCAATGTTGAGGTTGTTGTTGAATTTGTTGGTGTTTTTCATTTTGGAGGTTGTTGTTGAATTTGTTGGTGTTTTTCAATGTTGAAGTTGTTCTTGAATTTGTTGTTGTTTTTCAATGTTGAGGTTGTTGTTGTTTTTCAATGTTGAGGTTGTTGTTGAATTTGTTGGTGTTTTTCAATGTTGAGGTTGTTGTTGTTTTTCAATGTTGAGGTTGTTGTTGTTTTTCAATGTTGAGGTTGTTGTTGAATTTGATGGTGTTTTTCAATGTCGAGGTAGTTGTTGAATTTGTTGGTGTTTTTCAATGTTGAAGTTGTTGTAGTTTTTCAATGTTGAGGTTGTTGTTGAATTTGTTGGTGTTTTTCAATGTCGAGGTAGTTGTTGAATTTGTTGGTGTTTTTCAATGTTGAAGTTGTTGTTGAAATTGTTGGTGTTTTTCAATGTTGAGGTTGTTGTTGAATTTGTTGGTGTTTTTCATTGTTGAGCTTGTTGTTGTTTTTAAATGTTGAGGTTGTTGTTGAATTTGTTGGTGTTTTTCAATGTTGAGGTTGTTGTTGTTTTTCAATGTTGAGGTTGTTGTTGTTTTTCAATGTTGAGGTATTTGTTGAATTTGTTGGTGTTTTTCAATGTCGAGGTAGTTGTTGAATTTGTTGGTGTTTTTCACTGTTGAAGTTGTTGTAGTTTTTCAATGTTGAGGTTGTTGTTGAATTTGTTGGTGTTTTTCAATGTCGAGGTAGTTGTTGAATTTGTTGGTGTTTTTCAATGTTGAAGTTGTTGTTGAATTTGTTGGTGTTTTTCACTGTTGAGGTTGTTGTTGTTTTTCAATGTTGAGGTTGTTGTTGAATTTGTTGGTGTTTTTCATTTTCGAGGTTGTTGTTGAATTTGTTGGTGTTTTTCAATGTTGAAGTTGTTGTTGAATTTGTTGTTGTTTTTCAATGTTGAGGTTGTTGTTGTTTTTCAATGTTGAGGTTGTTGTTGACCTTGTTGGTGTTTTTCAATGTTGAGGTTGTTGTTGTTTTTCAATGTTGAGGTTGTTGTTGTTTTTCAATGTTGAGGTTGTTGTTGAATTTGATGGTGTTTTTCAATGTCGAGGTAGTTGTTGAATTTGTTGGTGTTTTTCAATGTTGAAGTTGTTGTAGTTTTTCAATGTTGAGGTTGTTGTTGAATTTGTTGGTGTTTTTCAATGTCGAGGTAGTTGTTGAATTTGTTGGTGTTTTTCAATGTTGAAGTTGTTGTTGAATTTGTTGGTGTTTTTCAATGTTGAGGTTGTTGTTGAATTTGTTGGTGTTTTTCAATGTTGAGGTTGTTGTTGTTTTTAAATGTTGAGGTTGTTGTTGAATTTGTTGGTGTTTTGCAAATTTGTGCTTGTTGTTGTTTTTCAATGTTGAGGTTGTTGTTGAATTTGTTGGTGTTTTTCCATGTTGAGGTTGTTGTTGTTTTTCAAAGTTGAGGTTGTTGTTAAATTTGTTGCTGTTTTTCAATGTTGAGGTTGTTGTTGAATTTGTTGGTGTTTTTCATTGTTGAGGCTGTTGTTGAATTTGTTGGTGTTTTTCAATGTTGAGGTTGTTGTTGTTTTTCAATGTTGAGGTTGTTGTTGAATTTGTTGGTGTTTTTCAATGTTGAGGTTGTTGTTGTTTTTCAATGTTGAGGTTGTTGCTGAATTTGTTGGTGTTTTTCAATGTTGAGGTCGTTGTTGAATTTGTTGGTGTTTTTCACTGTTGAGGTTGTTGTTGTTTGTCAATGTTGAGGTTGTTGTTGAATTTGTTGGTGTTTTTCAACGTTGAGTTTGTTGTTGAATTTGTTCCTGTTTTTCAATGCTGAGCTTGTTGTTGTTTTTCAATGTTGAGGTTGTTGTTGAATTTGTTGGTGTTTTTCAATGTTGAGGTTGTTGTAGTTTTTCAATGTTGAGGTTGTTGTTGAATTTGTTGATGTTTTTCAATATCGAGGTTGTTGTTGAATTTGTGGGTTTTTTTAAATGTTGAGGTTGTTGTTGAATTTGTTGGTGTTTTTCAATGTTGAGGTTGTTATTGTTTTTCAATGTTGAGGTTGTTGTTGAATTATTTGGTGTTTTTCAATTTCGAGATAGTTGTTGAATTATTTGGTGTTTTTCAATGTTGACGTTGTTGTTGAATTTGTTGGTGTTTTTCAATGTTGAGGTTGTTGTTGTTTTTCAATGTTGAGGTTATTGTTGAATTTGTTGGTGTTTTTGAATGTTGAGGTTGTTGTTGTATTTCAATGTTGAGGTTGTTGTTTTTCAATGTTGAGGTTGTTGTTGTTTTTCAATGTTGAGGTTGTTGTTGTATTTGTTGGTGTTTTTCAATGTTGAGGTTGTTGTAGTTTTTCAATGTTGAGGTTGTTGTTGAAATTGTTGGTGTTTTTCAATGTGGAGGTTGTTGTTGTTTTTCAATGTTGAGGTTGTTGTTGAATTTGTTTTTGTTTTTCAGTGTTGAGGTTGTTGTTGAATTTGTTTGTGTTTTTCAATGTTGAAGTTGTTGAATTTGTTGGTGTTTTTCATTGTTGAGGTTGTTGTTGTTTTTCAATGTTGAGGTTGTTGTTGAATTTGTTGGTGCTTTTCAATGTCGAGGTAGTTGTTGAATTTGTTGGTATTTTTCAATGTTGAAGTTGTTGTTGAATTTGTTGGTGTTTTTCAATGTTGAGGTTGTTGTTGAATTTGTTGGTGTTTTTCAATGTTGAGGTTGTTGTTGTTTTTAAATGTTGAGGTTGTTGTTGAATTTGTTGGTGTTTTGCAAATTTGTGGTTGTTGTTGTTTTTCAATGTTGAGGTTGTTGTTGAATTTGTTGGTGTTTTTCCATGTTGAGGTTGTTGTTGTTTTTCAAAGTTGAGGTTGTTGTTAAATTTGTTGCTGTTTTTCAATGTTGAGGTTGTTGTTGAATTTGTTGGTGTTTTTCATTGTTGAGGCTGTTGTTGAATTTGTTGGTGTTTTTCAATGTTGAGGTTGTTGTTGTTTTTCAATGTTGAGGTTGTTGTTGAATTTGTTGGTGTTTTTCAATGTTGAGGTTTTTGTTGTTTTTCAATTTTGAGGTTGTTGTTGAATTTGTTGGTGTTTTTCAACGTTGAGGTTGTTGTTGAATTTGTTCGTGTTTTTCATTGCTCAGGTTGTTGTTGTTTTTCAATGTTGAGGTTGTTGGTGAATTTGTTGGTGTTTTTCAATGTTGAGGTTGTTGTTGTTTTTCAATGTTGAGGTTGTTGCTGAATTTGTTGGTGTTTTTCAATGTTGAGGTTGTTGTTGAATTTGTTGGTGTTTTTCACTGTTGAGGTTGTTGTTGTTTGTCAATGTTGAGGTTGTTGTTGAATTTGTTGGTGTTTTTCAACGTTGAGTTTGTTGTTGAATTTGTTCCTGTTTTTCAATGCTGAGCTTGTTGTTGTTTTTCAATGTTGAGGTTGTTGTTGAATTTGTTGGTGTTTTTCAATGTTGAGGTTGTTGTTGAATTTGTTGGTGTTTTTCAATGTTGAAGTTGTTGTTGAATTGTTGGTGTTGTTCAATGTTGAGGTTGTTGTTGAATTTGTGGGTTTTTTTAAATGTTGAGGTTGTTGTTGAATTTGTTGGTGTTTTTCAATGTTGAGGTTGTTATTGTTTTTCAATGTTGAGGTTGTTGTTGAATTATTTGGTGTTTTTCAATTTCGAGATAGTTGTTGAATTATTTGGTGCTTTTCAATGTTGAAGTTGTTGTTGAATTTGTTGGTGTTTTTCAATGTTGAGGTTGTTGTTGTTTTTCAATGTTGAGGTTGTTGTTCAATTTGTTGGTGTTTTATGAATGTTGAGGTTGTTGTTGTATTTCAGTGTTGAGGTTGTTGTTTTTCAATGTTGAGGTTGTTGTTGTTTTTCAATGTTGACGTTGTTGTTGTATTTGTTGGTGTTTTTCAATGTTGAGGTTGTTGTAGTTTTTCAATGTTGAGGTTGTTGTTGAAATTGTTGGTGTTTTTCAATGTGGAGGTTGTTGTTGTTTTTCAATGTTGAGGTTGTTGTTGAATTTGTTGTTGCTTTTCAGTGTTGAGGTTGTTGTTGAATTTGTTTGTGTTTTTCAATGTTGAAGTTGTTGAATTTGTTGGTGTTTTTCAATGTTGAGGTTGTTGTTGTTTTTCAATGTTGAGGTTGTTGTTGAATTTGTTGGTGCTTTTCAATGTTGAGGTTGTTGTTGTTTTTCAATGTTGAGGTTGTTGTTGAATTTGTTGGTGTTTTTCAATGTTGAGGTTGTTGTTGTTTTTCAATGTTGAGGTTGCTGCTGAATTTGTTGGTGTTTTTCAATGAAGAGGTTGTTGTTGAATTTGTTGGTGTTTTTCAATGTTGAGGTTTTTGTTGTTTGTCAATGTTGAGGTTGTTGTTGAATTTGTTGGTGTTTTTCAACGTTGAGGTTGTTGTTGAATTTGTCCCTGTTTTTCAATGCTGAGGTTGTTGTTGTTTTTCAATGTTGAGGTTGTTGTTGAATTTGTTGGTGTTTTTCAATGTTGAGGTTGTTGTAGTTTTTCAATGTTGAGGTTGTTGTTGAATTTGTTGATGTTTTTCAATGTCGAGGTTGTTGTTGAATTTGTTGGCGTTTTTCAATGTTGAAGTTGTTGTTGAATTAGTTGGTGTTGTTCAATGTTGAGGTTGTTGTTGAATTTGTTGGTGTTTTTCAATGTTGAAGTTGTTGTTGAATTGTTGGTGTTGTTCAATGTTGAGGTTGTTGTTGAATTTGTGGGTTTTTTTAAATGTTGAGGTTGTTGTTGAATTTGTTGGTGTTTTTCAATGTTGAGGTTGTTATTGTTTTTCAATGTTGAGGTTGTTGTTGAATTAGTTGGTGTTTTTCAATTTCGAGATAGTTGTTGAATTATTTGGTGTTTTTCAATGTTGAAGTTGTTGTTGAATTTGTTGGTGTTTTTCAATGTTGAGGTTGTTGTTGTTTTTCAATGTTGAGGTTGTTGTTGAATTTGTTGGTGTTTTTGAATGTTGAGGTTGTTGTTGTATTTCAATTTTGAGGTTGTTGTTTTTCAATGTTGAGGTTGTTGTTGTTTTTCAATGTTGACGTTGTTGTTGTATTTGTTGGTGTTTTTCAATGTTGAGGTTGTTGTAGTTTTTCAATGTTGAGGTTGTTGTTGAAATTGTTGGTGTTTTTCAATGTGGAGGTTGTTGTTGTTTTTCAATGTTGAGGTTGTTGTTGAATTTGTTGTTGTTTTTCAGTGTTGAGGTTGTTGTTGAATTTGTTTGTGTTTTTCAATGTTGAAGCTGTTGAATTTGTTGGTGTTTTTCAATGTTGAGGTTGTTGTTGTTTTTCAATGTTGAGGTTGTTGTTGAATTTGTTGGTGCTTTTCAATGTTGAGGTTGTTGTTGTTTTTCAATGTTGAGGTTGTTGTTGAATTTGTTGGTGTTTTTCAATGTTGAGGTTGTTGTTGTTTTTCAATGTTGAGTTTGCTGCTGAATTTGTTGGTGTTTTTCAATGAAGAGGTTGTTGTTGAATTTGTTGGTGTTTTTCAATGTTGAGGTTTTTGTTGTTTTTCAATGTTGAGGTTGTTGTTGAATTTGTTGGTGTTTTTCAACGTTGAGGTTGTTGTTGAATTTGTTCCTGTTTTTCAATGCTGAGGTTGTTGTTGTTTTTCAATGTTGAGGTTGTTGTTGAATTTGTTGGTGTTTTTCAATGTTGAGGTTGTTGTAGTTTTTCAATGTTGAGGTTGTTGTTGAATTTGTTGATGTTTTTCAATGTCGAGGTTGTTGTTGAATTTGTTGGCGTTTTTCAATGTTGAAGTTGTTGTTGAATTAGTTGGTGTTGTTCAATGTTGAGGTTGTTGTTGAATTTGTTGGTGTTTTTAAATGTTGAGGTTGTTGTTGAATTTGTTGGTGTTTTTCAATGTTTAGGTTGTTATTGTTTTTCAATGTTGAGGTTGTTGTTGAATTGGTTGGTGTTTTTCAATTTCGAGGTAGTTGTTGAATTTTTTGGTGTTTTTCAATGTTGAAGTTGTTGTTGAATTTGTTGGTGTTTTTCAATGTTGAGGTTGTCGTTGTTTTTCAATGTTGAGGTTGTTGTTGAATTTGTTGGTGTTTTTCAATGTTGATGTTGTTGTTGAATTTGTTTGTGTTTTTCAATGTTGAAGTTGTTGTTGTTTTTCAATTTTGAGGTTGTTGTTGAATTTGTTGGTGTTTTTCAATGTTGAGGTTGTTGTTGAATTGGTTCGTGTTTTTCATTGCTCAGGTTGTTGTTGTTTTTCAATGTTGAGGTTGTTGTTGAATTTGTTGGTGTTTTTCAATGTTGAGGTTGTTGTTGTTTTTCAATGTTGAGGTTCTTGTTGAATTTGTTGGTGTTTTTCAATGTTGAGGTTGTTGTTGTTTGTCAATGTTGAGGTTGTTGTTGAATTTGTTGGTGTTTTTCAACGTTGAGGTTGTTGTTGAATTTGTTGGTGTTTTTCAATGCTGAGGTTATTGTTGTTTTTCAATGTTGAGGTTGTTGTTGAATTTGTTGGTGTTTTTGAATGTTGATGTTGTTGTTGTATTTCAATGTTGAGGTTGTTGTTTTTCAATGTTGAGGTTGTTGTTGAATTTGTTGCTGTTTTTCAATGTTGAGGTTGTTGTTGTTTTTCAATGTTGACGTTGTTGTTGTATTTGTTGGTGTTTTTCAATGTTGAGGTTGTTGTAGTTTTTCAATGTTGAGGTTGTTGTTGAATTTGTTGGTGTTTTTCAATGTTGAGGTTGTTGTTGAATTTGTTGGTGTTTTTCACTGTTGAGGTTGTTGTTGTTTGTCAATGTTGAGGTTGTTGTTGAATTTGTTCCTGTTTTTCAATGCTGAGCTTGTTGTTGTTTTTCAGTGTTGAGGTTGTTGTTGAATTTGTTGGTGTTTTTCAATGTTGAGGTTGTTGTTGAATTTGTTGGTGTTTTTCAATGTTGAAGTTGTTGTTGAATTGTTGGTGTTGTTCAATGTTGAGGTTGTTGTTGAATTTGTGGGTTTTTTTAAATGTTGAGGTTGTTGTTGAATTTGTTGGTGTTTTTCAATGTTGAGGTTGTTATTGTTTTTCAATGTTGAGGTTGTTGTTGAATTATTTGGTGTTTTTCAATTTCGAGATAGTTGTTGAATTATTTGGTGTTTTTCAATGTTGAAGTTGTTGTTGAATTTGTTGGTTTTTTTCAATGTTGAGGTTGTTGTTGTTTTTCAATGTTGAGGTTGTTGTTGAATTTGTTGGTGTTTTTGAATGTTGAGGTTGTTGTTGTATTTCAATGTTGAGGTTGTTGTTTTTCAATGTTGAGGTTGTTGTTGTTTTTCAATGTTGACGTTGTTGTTGTATTTGTTGGTGTTTTTCAATGTTGAGGTTGTTGTAGTTTTTCAATGTTGAGGTTGTTGTTGAAATTGTTGGTGTTTTTCAATGTGGAGGTTGTTGTTGTTTTTCAATGTTGAGGTTGTTGTTGAATTTGTTGTTGTTTTTCAGTGTTGAAGTTGTTGTTGAATTTGTTTGTGTTTTTCAATGTTGAAGTTGTTGAATTTGTTGGTGTTTTTCAATGTTGAGGTTGTTGTTGTTTTTCAATTTTGAGGTTGTTGTTGAATTTGTTGGTGCTTTTCAATGTTGAGGTTGTTGTTGTTTTTCAATGTTGAGGTTGTTGTTGAATTTGTTGGTGTTTTTCAATGTTGAGGTTGTTGTTGTTTTTCAATGTTGAGGTTGCTGCTGAATTTGTTGGTGTTTTTCAATGAAGAGGTTGTTGTTGAATTTGTTGGTGTTTTTCAATGTTGAGGTTTTTGTTGTTTGTCAATGTTGAGGTTGTTGTTGAATTTGTTGGTGTTTTTCAACGTTGAGGTTGTTGTTGAATTTGTTCCTGTTTTTCAATGCTGAGGTTGTTGTTGTTTTTCAATGTTGAGGTTGTTGTTGAATTTGTTGGTGTTTTTCAATGTTGAGGTTGTTGTAGTTTTTCAATGTTGAGGTTGTTGTTGAATTTGTTGATGTTTTTCAATGTCGAGGTTGTTGTTGAATTTGTTGGCGTTTTTCAATGTTGAAGTTGTTGTTGAATTAGTTGGTGTTGTTCAATGTTGAGGTTGTTGTTGAATTTGTTGGTGTTTTTAAATGTTGAGGTTGTTGTTGAATTTGTTGGTGTTTTTCAATGTTTAGGTTGTTATTGTTTTTCAATGTTGAGGTTGTTGTTGAATTGGTTGGTGTTTTTCAATTTCGAGGTAGTTGTTGAATTTTTTGGTGTTTTTCAATGTTGAAGTTGTTGTTGAATTTGTTGGTGTTTTTCAATGTTGAGGTTGTTGTTGTTTTTCAATGTTGAGGTTGTTGTTGAATTTGTTGGTGTATTTGAATGTTGAGGTTGTTGTTGTATTTCAATGTTGAGGTTGTTGTTTTTCAATGTTGAGGTTGTTGTTGAATTTGTTGCTGTTTTTCAATGTTGAGGTTGTTGTTGTTTTACAATGTTGACGTTGTTGTTGTATTTGTTGGTGTTTTTCAATGTTGAGGTTGTTGTAGTTTTTCAATGTTGAGGTTGTTGTTGAAATTGTTGGTGTTTTTCAATGTGGAGGTTGTTGTTGTTTTTCAATGTTGAGGTTGTTGTTGAATTTTTTGGTGTTTTTCAATGTTGAAGTTGTTGTTGAATTTGTTGGTGTTTTTCAATGTTGAGGTTGTTGTTGTTTTTCAATGTTGAGGTTGTTGTTGAATTTGTTTGTGTTTTTCAATGTTGAAGTTGTTGAATTTGTTGGTGTTTTTCAATGTTGAGTTTGTTGTTGTTTTTCAACGTTGAGGTTGTTGTTGAATTTGTTGGTGCTTTTCAATGTTGAGGTTGTTGTTGTTTTTCAATGTTGAGGTTGTTGTTGAATTTGTTGGTGTTTTTCAATGTTGAGGTTGTTGTTGTTTTTCAATGTTGAGGTTGCTGCTGAATTTGTTGGTGTTTTTCAATGTTGAGGTTGTTGTTGAATTTGTTGGTGTTTTTCAATGTTGAGGTTTTTGTTGTTTTTCAATTTTGAGGTTGTTGTTGAATTTGTTGGTGTTTTTCAATGTTGAGGTTGTTGTTGAATTGGTTCGTGTTTTTCATTGCTCAGGTTGTTGTTGTTTTTCAATGTTGAGGTTGTCGTTGAATTTGTTGGTGTTTTTCAATGTTGAGGTTGTTGTTGTTTTTCAATGTTGAGGTTGTTGTTGAATTTGTTGGTGTTTTTCAATGTTGAGGTTGTAGTTGTTTGTCAATGTTGAGGTTGTTGTTGAATTTGTTGGTGTTTTTCAATGCTGAGGTTGTTGTTGTTTTTCAATGTTGAGGTTGTTGTTGAATTTGTTGGTGTTTTTGAATGTTGATGTTGTTGTTGTATTTCAATGTTGAGGTTGTTGTTTTTCAATGTTGAGGTTGTTGTTGAATTTGTTGCTGTTTTTCAATGTTGAGGTTGTTGTTGTTTTTCAATGTTGACGTTGTTGTATTTGTTGGTGTTTTTCAATGTTGAGGTTGTTGTAGTTTTTCAATGTTGAGGTTGTTGTTGAAATTGTTGGTGTTTTTCAATGTGGAGGTTGTTGTTGTTTTTCAATGTTGAGGTTGTTGTTGAATTTGTTGGTGTTTTTCAATGTTGAGGTTGTTTTTGAATTTGTTTGTGTTTTTCAATGTTGAAGTTGTTGAATTTGTTGGTGTTTTTCAATGTTGAGGTTGTTGTTGTTTTTCAATGTTGAGGTTGTTGTTGAATTTGTTGGTGCTTTTCAATGTTGAGGTTGTTGTTGTTTTTCAATGTTGAGGTTGTTGTTGAATTTGTTGGTGTTTTTCAATGTTGAGGTTGTTGTTGTTTTTCAATGTTGAGGTTGCTGCTGAATTTGTTGGTGTTTTTCAATGTTGAGGTTGTTGTTGAATTTGTTGGTGTTTTTCAATGTTGAGGTTTTTGTTGTTTTTCAATTTTGAGGTTGTTGTTGAATTTGTTGGTGTTTTTCAATGTTGAGGTTGTTGTTGAATTGGTTCGTGTTTTTCATTGCTCAGGTTGTTGTTGTTTTTCAATGTTGAGGTTGTTGTTGAATTTGTTGGTGTTTTTCAATGTTGAGGTTGTTGTTGTTTTTCAATGTTGAGGTTGTTGCTGAATTTGTTGGTGTTTTTCAATGTTGAGGTTGTTGTTGAATTTGTTGGTGTTTTTCAATGTTGAGGTTGTTGTTGTTTGTCAATGTTGAGGTTGTTGTTGAATTTGTTGGTGTTTTTCAACGTTGAGGTTGTTGTTGAATTTGTTGGTGTTTTTCAATGCTGAGGTTGTTGTTGTTTTTCAATGTTGAGGTTGTTGTTGAATTTGTTGGTGTTTTTAAATGTTGAGGTTGTTGTTGAATTTGTTGGTGTTTTTCAATGTTGAGGTTGTTATTGTTTTTCAATGTTGAGGTTGTTGTTGAATTGGTTGGTGTTTTTCAATTTCGAGGTAGTTGTTGAATTTTTTGGTGTTTTTCAATGTTGAAGTTGTTGTTGAATTTGTTGGTGTTTTTCAATGTTGAGGTTGTTGTTTTTCAATGTTGAAGTTGTTGTTGAATTTGTTGGTGTTTTTGAATGTTGAGGTTGTTGTTGTATTTCAATGTTGAGGTTGTTGTTGTTTTTCAATGTTGAGGTTGTTGTTGAATTTGTTGCTGTTTTTCAATGTTGAGGTTGTTGTAGTTTTTCAATGTTGACGTTGTTGTTGTTTTTTAATGTTGAGGTTGTTGTTGAATTTGTTGGTGTTTTTCAATGTTGAGGTTGTTGTAGTTTTTCAATGTTGAGGTTGTTGTTGAATTTGTTTGTGTTTTTCAATGTTGAAGTTGTTGAATTTGTTGGTGTTTTTCAATGTTGAGGTTGTTGTTGTTTTTCAATTTTGAGGTTGTTGTTGAATTTGTTGGTGCTTTTCAATGTTGAGGTTGTTGTTGTTTTTCAATGTTGAGGTTGTTGTTGAATTTGTTGGTGTTTTTCAATGTTGAGGTTGTTGTTGTTTTTCAATGTTGAGGTTGCTGCTGAATTTGTTGGTGTTTTTCAATGAAGAGGTTGTTGTTGAATTTGTTGGTGTTTTTCAATGTTGAGGTTTTTGTTGTTTGTCAATGTTGAGGTTGTTGTTGAATTTGTTGGTGTTTTTCAACGTTGAGGTTGTTGTTGAATTTGTTCCTGTTTTTCAATGCTGAGGTTGTTGTTGTTTTTCAATGTTGAGGTTGTTGTTGAATTTGTTGGTGTTTTTCAATGTTGAGGTTGTTGTAGTTTTTCAATGTTGAGGTTGTTGTTGAATTTGTTGATGTTTTTCAATGTCGAGGTTGTTGTTGAATTTGTTGGCGTTTTTCAATGTTGAAGTTGTTGTTGAATTAGTTGGTGTTGTTCAATGTTGAGGTTGTTGTTGAATTTGTTGGTGTTTTTAAATGTTGAGGTTGTTGTTGAATTTGTTGGTGTTTTTCAATGTTTAGGTTGTTATTGTTTTTCAATGTTGAGGTTGTTGTTGAATTGGTTGGTGTTTTTCAATTTCGAGGTAGTTGTTGAATTTTTTGGTGTTTTTCAATGTTGAAGTTGTTGTTGAATTTGTTGGTGTTTTTCAATGTTGAGGTTGTTGTTGTTTTTCAATGTTGAGGTTGTTGTTGAATTTGTTGGTGTATTTGAATGTTGAGGTTGTTGTTGTATTTCAATGTTGAGGTTGTTGTTTTTCAATGTTGAGGTTGTTGTTGAATTTGTTGCTGTTTTTCAATGTTGAGGTTGTTGTTGTTTTTCAATGTTGACGTTGTTGTTGTATTTGTTGGTGTTTTTCAATGTTGAGGTTGTTGTAGTTTTTCAATGTTGAGGTTGTTGTTGAAATTGTTGGTGTTTTTCAATGTGGAGGTTGTTGTTGTTTTTCAATGTTGAGGTTGTTGTTGAATTTTTTGGTGTTTTTCAATGTTGAAGTTGTTGTTGAATTTGTTGGTGTTTTTCAATGTTGAGGTTGTTGTTGTTTTTCAATGTTGAGGTTGTTGTTGAATTTGTTTGTGTTTTTCAATGTTGAAGTTGTTGAATTTGTTGGTGTTTTTCAATGTTGAGTTTGTTGTTGTTTTTCAACGTTGAGGTTGTTGTTGAATTTGTTGGTGCTTTTCAATGTTGAGGTTGTTGTTGTTTTTCAATGTTGAGGTTGTTGTTGAATTTGTTGGTGTTTTTCAATGTTGAGGTTGTTGTTGTTTTTCAATGTTGAGGTTGCTGCTGAATTTGTTGGTGTTTTTCAATGTTGAGGTTGTTGTTGAATTTGTTGGTGTTTTTCAATGTTGAGGTTTTTGTTGTTTTTCAATTTTGAGGTTGTTGTTGAATTTGTTGGTGTTTTTCAATGTTGAGGTTGTTGTTGAATTGGTTCGTGTTTTTCATTGCACAGGTTGTTGTTGTTTTTCAATGTTGAGGTTGTCGTTGAATTTGTTGGTGTTTTTCAATGTTGAGGTTGTTGTTGTTTTTCAATGTTGAGGTTGTTGTTGAATTTGTTGGTGTTTTTCAATGTTGAGGTTGTTGTTGTTTGTCAATGTTGAGGTTGTTGTTGAATTTGTTGGTGTTTTTCAATGCTGAGGTTGTTGTTGTTTTTCAATGTTGAGGTTGTTGTTGAATTTGTTGGTGTTTTTGAATGTTGATGTTGTTGTTGTATTTCAATGTTGAGGTTGTTGTTTTTCAATGTTGAGGTTGTTGTTGAATTTGTTGCTGTTTTTCAATGTTGAGGTTGTTGTTGTTTTTCAATGTTGACGTTGTTGTATTTGTTGGTGTTTTTCAATGTTGAGGTTGTTGTAGTTTTTCAATGTTGAGGTTGTTGTTGAAATTGTTGGTGTTTTTCAATGTGGAGGTTGTTGTTGTTTTTCAATGTTGAGGTTGTTGTTGAATTTGTTGGTGTTTTTCAATGTTGAGGTTGTTTTTGAATTTGTTTGTGTTTTTCAATGTTGAAGTTGTTGAATTTGTTGGTGTTTTTCAATGTTGAGGTTGTTGTTGTTTTTCAATGTTGAGGTTGTTGTTGAATTTGTTGGTGCTTTTCAATGTTGAGGTTGTTGTTGTTTTTCAATGTTGAGGTTGTTGTTGAATTTGTTGGTGTTTTTCAATGTTGAGGTTGTTGTTGTTTTTCAATGTTGAGGTTGCTGCTGAATTTGTTGGTGTTTTTCAATGTTGAGGTTGTTGTTGAATTTGTTGGTGTTTTTCAATGTTGAGGTTTTTGTTGTTTTTCAATTTTGAGGTTGTTGTTGAATTTGTTGGTGTTTTTCAATGTTGAGGTTGTTGTTGAATTGGTTCGTGTTTTCATTGCTCAGGTTGTTGTTGTTTTTCAATGTTGAGGTTGTTGTTGAATTTGTTGGTGTTTTTCAATGTTGAGGTTGTTGTTGTTTTTCAATGTTGAGGTTGTTGCTGAATTTGTTGGTGTTTTTCAATGTTGAGGTTGTTGTTGAATTTGTTGGTGTTTTTCAATGTTGAGGTTGTTGTTGTTTGTCAATGTGGAGGTTGTTGTTGAATTTGTTGGTGTTTTTCAACGTTGAGGTTGTTGTTGAATTTGTTGGTGTTTTTCAATGCTGAGGTTGTTGTTGTTTTTCAATGTTGAGGTTGTTGTTGAATTTGTTGGTGTTTTTAAATGTTGAGGTTGTTGTTGAATTTGTTGGTGTTTTTCAATGTTGAGGTTGTTATTGTTTTTCAATGTTGAGGTTGTTGTTGAATTGGTTGGTGTTTTTCAATTTCGAGGTAGTTGTTGAATTTTTTGGTGTTTTTCAATGTTGAAGTTGTTGTTGAATTTGTTGGTGTTTTTCAATGTTGAGGTTGTTGTTTTTCAATGTTGAAGTTGTTGTTGAATTTGTTGGTGTTTTTGAATGTTGAGGTTGTTGTTGTATTTCAATGTTGAGGTTGTTGTTGTTTTTCAATGTTGAGGTTGTTGTTGAATTTGTTGCTGTTTTTCAATGTTGAGGTTGTTGTAGTTTTTCAATGTTGACGTTGTTGTTGTTTTTCAATGTTGAGGTTGTTGTTGAATTTGTTTGTGTTTTTCAATGTTGAAGTTGTTGAATTTGTTGGTGTTTTTCAATGTTGAGTTTGTTGTTGTTTTTCAACGTTGAGGTTGTTGTTGAATTTGTTGGTGCTTTTCAATGTTGAGGTTGTTGTTGTTTTTCAATGTTGAGGTTGTTGTTGAATTTGTTGGTGTTTTTCAATGTTGAGGTTGTTGTTGTTTTTTCAATGTTGAGGTTGCTGCTGAATTTGTTGGTGTTTTTCAATGTTGAGGTTGTTGTTGAATTTGTTGGTGTTTTTCAATGTTGAGGTTTTTGTTGTTTTTCAATTTTGAGGTTGTTGTTGAATTTGTTGGTGTTTTTCAATGTTGAGGTTGTTGTTGAATTGGTTCGTGTTTTTCATTGCACAGGTTGTTGTTGTTTTTCAATGTTGAGGTTGTCGTTGAATTTGTTGGTGTTTTTCAATGTTGAGGTTGTTGTTGTTTTTCAATGTTGAGGTTGTTGTTGAATTTGTTGGTGTTTTTCAATGTTGAGGTTGTTGTTGTTTGTCAATGTTGAGGTTGTTGTTGAATTTGTTGGTGTTTTTCAATGCTGAGGTTGTTGTTGTTTTTCAATGTTGAGGTTGTTGTTGAATTTGTTGGTGTTTTTGAATGTTGATGTTGTTGTTGTATTTCAATGTTGAGGTTGTTGTTTTTCAATGTTGAGGTTGTTGTTGAATTTGTTGCTGTTTTTCAATGTTGAGGTTGTTGTTGTTTTTCAATGTTGACGTTGTTGTATTTGTTGGTGTTTTTCAATGTTGAGGTTGTTGTAGTTTTTCAATGTTGAGGTTGTTGTTGAAATTGTTGGTGTTTTTCAATGTGGAGGTTGTTGTTGTTTTTCAATGTTGAGGTTGTTGTTGAATTTGTTGGTGTTTTTTCAATGTTGAGGTTGTTTTTGAATTTGTTTGTGTTTTTCAATGTTGAAGTTGTTGAATTTGTTGGTGTTTTTCAATGTTGAGGTTGTTGTTGTTTTTCAATGTTGAGGTTGTTGTTGAATTTGTTGGTGCTTTTCAATGTTGAGGTTGTTGTTGTTTTTCAATGTTGAGGTTGTTGTTGAATTTGTTGGTGTTTTTCAATGTTGAGGTTGTTGTTGTTTTTCAATGTTGAGGTTGCTGCTGAATTTGTTGGTGTTTTTCAATGTTGAGGTTGTTGTTGAATTTGTTGGTGTTTTTCAATGTTGAGGTTTTTGTTGTTTTTCAATTTTGAGGTTGTTGTTGAATTTGTTGGTGTTTTTCAATGTTGAGGTTGTTGTTGAATTGGTTCGTGTTTTTCATTGCTCAGGTTGTTGTTGTTTTTCAATGTTGAGGTTGTTGTTGAATTTGTTGGTGTTTTTCAATGTTGAGGTTGTTGTTGTTTTTCAATGTTGAGGTTGTTGCTGAATTTGTTGGTGTTTTTCAATGTTGAGGTTGTTGTTGAATTTGTTGGTGTTTTTCAATGTTGAGGTTGTTGTTGTTTGTCAATGTGGAGGTTGTTGTTGAATTTGTTGGTGTTTTTCAACGTTGAGGTTGTTGTTGAATTTGTTGGTGTTTTTCAATGCTGAGGTTGTTGTTGTTTTTCAATGTTGAGGTTGTTGTTGAATTTGTTGGTGTTTTTAAATGTTGAGGTTGTTGTTGAATTTGTTGGTGTTTTTCAATGTTGAGGTTGTTATTGTTTTTCAATGTTGAGGTTGTTGTTGAATTGGTTGGTGTTTTTCAATTTCGAGGTAGTTGTTGAATTTTTTGGTGTTTTTCAATGTTGAAGTTGTTGTTGAATTTGTTGGTGTTTTTCAATGTTGAGGTTGTTGTTTTTCAATGTTGAAGTTGTTGTTGAATTTGTTGGTGTTTTTGAATGTTGAGGTTGTTGTTGTATTTCAATGTTGAGGTTGTTGTTGTTTTTCAATGTTGAGGTTGTTGTTGAATTTGTTGCTGTTTTTCAATGTTGAGGTTGTTGTAGTTTTTCAATGTTGACGTTGTTGTTGTTTTTCAATGTTGAGGTTGTTGTTGAATTTGTTGGTGTTTTTCAATGTTGAGGTTGTTGCTGTATTTGTTGGTGTTTTTCAATGTTGTGGTTGTTGTAGTTTTTCAACGTTGAGGTTGTTGATGAATTTGTTGGTGTTTTTCAATGACGAGGTTGTTGTTGAATTTGTTGGTTTTTTTCAATGTTGAAGTTGTTGTTGAATTTGTTTGTGTTTTTCAATGTTGAGGTTGTTGTTGAATTTGTTGGTGTTTTTCAATGTTGAAGTTGTTGTTGTTTTCCAATGTTGAGGTTGTTGTTGAATTTGTTGGTGTTTTTCAATGTTGAGGTTGTTGTTTTTTTTCAATGTTGAGGTTGTTGTTGAATTTGTTGGTGTTTTTCATTTTCGAGGTTGTTGTTGAATTTGTTGGTGTTTTTCAATGTTGAAGTTGTTGTTGAATTTGTTGTTGTTTTTCAATGTTGAGGTTGTTGTTGTTTTTCAATGTTGAGGTTGTTGTTGAATTTGTTGGTGTTTTTCAATGTTGAGGTTGTTTTTGTTTTTCAATGTTGAGGTTGTTGTTGTTTTTCAATGTTGAGGTTGTTGTTGAATTTGTTGGTGTTTTTCAATGTCGAGGTAGTTGTTGAATTTGTTGGTGTTTTTCAATGTTGAAGTTGTTGTAGTTTTTCAATGTTGAGGTTGTTGTTGAATTTGTTGGTGTTTTTCAATGTCGAGGTAGTTGTTGAATTTGTTGGTGTTTTTCAATGTTGAAGTTGTTGTTGAATTTGTTGGTGTTTTTCAATGTTGAGGTTGTTGTTGAATTTGTTGGTGTTTTTCAATGTTGAGGTTGTTGTTGTTTTTCAATGTTGACGTTGTTGTTGAATTTGTTGGTGTTTTTCAATGTTGAGGTTGTTGTTGTTTTTCAATGTTGAGGTTGTTGTTGTTTTTCAATGTTGAGGTTGTTGTTGAATTTGTTGGTGTTTTTCAATGTCGAGGTAGTTGTTGAATTTGTTGGTGTTTTTCAATGTTGAATTTGTTGTAGTTTTTCAATGTTGAGGTTGTTGTTGAATTTGTTGGTGTTTTTCAATGTCGAGGTAGTTGTTGAATTTGTTGGTGTTTTTCAATGTTGAAGTTGTTGTTGAATTTGTTGGTGTTTTTCAATGTTGAGGTTGTTGTTGTTTTTCAATGTAGAGGTTGGTGTTGAATTTGTTGGTGTTTTTCATTTTCGAGGTTGTTGTTGAATTTGTTGGTGTTTTTCAATGTTGAAGTTGTTGTTGAATTTGTTGTTGTTTTTCAATGTTGAGGTTGTTGTTGTTTTTCAATGTTGAGGTTGTTGTTGAATTTGTTGGCGTTTTTCAATGTTGAGGTTGTTGTTGTTTTTCAATGTTGAGGTTGTTGTTGTTTTTCAATGTTGAGGTTGTTGTTGAATTTGATGGTCTTTTTCAATGTCGAGGTAGTTGTTGAATTTGTTGGTGTTTTTCAATGTTGAGGTTGTTGTTGTTTTTCAATGTTGACGTTGTTGTTGAAATTGTTGGTGTTTTTCAATGTGGAGGTTGTTGTTGTTTTTCAATGTTGAGGTTGTTGTTGAATTTGTTGGTGTTTTTCAATGTTGAGGTTGTTGTTGAATTTGTTTGTGTTTTTCAATGTTGAAGTTGTTGAATTTGTTGGTGTTTTTCAATGTTGAGGTTGTTGTTGTTTTTCAATGTTGAGGTTGTTGTTGAATTTGTTGGTGCTTTTCAATGTTGAGGTTGTTGTTGTTTTTCAATGTTGAGGTTGTTGTTGAATTTGTTGTTGTTTTTCAATGTTGAGGTTGTTGTTGTTTTTCAATGTTGAGGTTGCTGCTGAATTTGTTGGTGTTTTTCAATGTTGAGGTTGTTGTTGAATTTGTTGGTGTTTTTCAATGTTGAGGTTTTTGTTGTTTTTCAATTTTGAGGTTGTTGTTGAATTTGTTGGTGTTTTTCAATGTTGAGGTTGTTGTTGAATTGGTTCGTGTTTTTCATTGCTCAGGTGTTGTTGTTTTTCAATGTTGAGGTTGTTGTTGAATTTGTTGGTGTTTTTCAATGTTGAGGTTGTTGTTGTTTTTCAATGTTGAGGTTGTTGCTGAATTTGTTGGTGTTTTTCAATGTTGAGGTTGTTGTTGAATTTGTTGGTGTTTTTCAATGTTGAGGTTGTTGTTGTTTGTCAATGTTGAGGTTGTTGTTGAATTTGTTGGTGTTTTTCAACGTTGAGGTTGTTGTTGAATTTGTTGGTGTTTTTCAATGCTGAGGTTGTTGTTGTTTTTCAATGTTGAGGTTGTTGTTGAATTTGTTGGTGTTTTTAAATGTTGAGGTTGTTGTTGAATTTGTTGGTGTTTTTCAATGTTGAGGTTGTTATTGTTTTTCAATGTTGAGGTTGTTGTTGAATTGGTTGGTGTTTTTTCAATTTCGAGGTAGTTGTTGAATTTTTTGGTGTTTTTGAATGTTGAAGTTGTTGTTGAATTTGTTGGTGTTTTTCAATGTTGAGGTTGTTGTTTTTCAATGTTGAAGTTGTTGTTGAATTTGTTGGTGTTTTTGAATGTTGAGGTTGTTGTTGTATTTCAATGTTGAGGTTGTTGTTGTTTTTCAATGTTGAGGTTGTTGTTGAATTTGTTGCTGTTTTTCAATGTTGAGGTTGTTGTAGTTTTTCAATGTTGACGTTGTTGTTGTTTTTCAATGTTGAGGTTGTTGTTGAATTTGTTGGTGTTTTTCAATGTTGAGGTTGTTGCTGTATTTGTTGGTGTTTTTCAATGTTGTGGTTGTTGTAGTTTTTCAACGTTGAGGTTGTTGTTGAATTTGTTGGTGTTTTTCAATGACGAGGTTGTTGTTGAATTTGTTGGTTTTTTTCAACGTTGAAGTTGTTGTTGAATTTGTTTGTGTTTTTCAATGTTGAGGTTGTTGTTGAATTTGTTGGTGTTTTTCAATGTTGAGGTTGTTGTTGTTTTCCAATGTTGAGGTTGTTGTTGAATTTGTTGGTGTTTTTCAATGTTGAGGTTGTTGTTGTTTTTCAATGTTGAGGTTGTTGTTGAATTTGTTGGTGTTTTTCATTTTCGAGGTTGTTGTTGAATTTGTTGGTGTTTTTCAATGTTGAAGTTGTTGTTGAATTTGTTGTTGTTTTTCAATGTTGAGGTTGTTGTTGTTTTTCAATGTTGAGGTTGTTGTTGAATTTGTTGGTGTTTTTCAATGTTGAGGTTGTTTTTGTTTTTCAATGTTGAGGTGTTGTTGTGTTGTGTTGTTGGTTTTTTCAATGTTGAGGTTGTTGTTGAATTTGTAGGTGTTTTTCAATGTCGAGGTAGTTGTTGAATTTGTTGGTGTTTTTCAATGTTGAAGTTGTTGTAGTTTTTCAATGTTGAGGTTGTTGTTGAATTTGTTGGTGTTTTTCAATGTCGAGGTAGTTGTTGAATTTCTTGGTGTTTTTCAATGTTGAAGTTGTTGTTGAATTTGTTGGTGTTTTTCAATGTTGAGGTTGTTGTTGAATTTGTTGGTGTTTTTCATTGTTGAGGTTGTTGTTGTTTTTCAATGTTGAGGTTGTTGTTGAATTTGTTGGTGTTTTTCAATGTTGAGGTTGTTGTTGTTTTTCAATGTTGAGGTTGTTGTTGTTTTTCAATGTTGAGGTTGTTGTTGAATTTGTTGGTCTTTTTCAATGTCGAGGTAGTTGTTGAATTTGTTGGTGTTTTTCAATGTTGAATTTGTTGTAGTTTTTCAATGTTGAGGTTGTTGTTGAATTTGTTGGTGTTTTTCAATGTCGAGGTCGTTGTTGAATTTGTTGGTGTTTTTCAATGTTGAAGTTGTTGTTGAATTTGTTGGTGTTTTTCAATGTTGAGGTTGTTGTTGTTTTTCAATGTAGAGGTTGGTGTTGAATTTGTTGGTGTTTTTCATTTTCGAGGTTGTTGTTGAATTTGTTGGTGTTTTTCAATGTTGAAGTTGTTGTTGAATTTGTTGTTGTTTTTCAATGTTGAGGTTGTTGTTGTTTTTCAATGTTGAGGTTGTTGTTGAATTTGTTGGCGTTTTTCAATGTTGAGGTTGTTGTTGTTTTTCAATGTTGAGGTTGTTGTTGTTTTTCAATGTTGAGGGTTGTTGTTGAATTTGATGGTGTTTTTCAATGTCGAGGTAGTTGTTGAATTTGTTGGTGTTTTTCAATGTTGAAGTTGTTGTTGAATTTGTTGGTGTTTTTCAATGTTGAGGTTGTTCTTGTTTTTCAATGTTGAGGTTGTTGCTGAATTTGTTGGTGTTTTTCAATGTTGAGGTTGTTGCTGAATTTGTTGGTGTTTTTCAATGTTGAGGTTGTTGTTGTTTGTCAATGTTGAGGTTGTTGTTGAATTTGTTGGTGTTTTTCAACGTTGAGGTTGTTGTTGAATTTGTTGGTGTTTTTCAATGTTGAGGTTTTTGTTGTTTTCCAATGTTGAGGTTGTTGTTGAATTTGTTGGTGTTTTTCAATGTTGTGGTTGTTGTAGTTTTTCAACGTTGAGGTTGTTGTTGAATTTGTTGGTGTTTTTCAATGACGAGGTTGTTGTTGAATTTGTTGGTTTTTTTCAATGTTGAAGTTGTTGTTGAATTTGTTTGTGTTTTTCAATGTTGAGGTTGTTGTTGAATTTGTTGGTGTTTTTCAATGTTGAGGTTTTTGTTGTTTTCCAATGTTGAGGTTGTTGTTGAATTTGTTGGTGTTTTTCAATGTTGAGGTTGTTGTTGTTTTTCAATGTTGAGGTTGTTGTTGAATTTGTTGGTGTTTTTCATTTTCGAGGTTGTTGTTGAATTTGTTGGTGTTTTTCAATGTTGAAGTTGTTGTTGAATTTGTTGTTGTTTTTCAATGTTGAGGTTGTTGTTGTTTTTCAATGTTGAGGTTGTTGTTGAATTTGTTGGTGTTTTTCAATGTTGAGGTTGTTTTTGTTTTTCAATGTTGAGGTTGTTGTTGTTTTTCAATGTTGAGGTTGTTGTTGAATTTGTTGGTGTTTTCAATGTCGAGGTAGTTGTTGAATTTGTTGTTGTTTTTCAATGTTGAGGTTGTTGTTGAATTTGTTGGTGTTTTTCAATGTCGAGGTAGTTGTTGAATTTGTTGCTGTTTTTCAATGTTGAAGTTGTTGTAGTTTTTCAATGTTGAGGTTGTTGTTGAATTTGTTGGTGTTTTTCAATGTCGAGGTAGTTGTTGAATTTGTTGGTGTTTTTCAATGTTGAAGTTGTTGTTCAATTTGTTGGTGTTTTTCAATGTTGAGGTTGTTGTTGAATTTGTTGGTGTTTTTCAATGTTGAGGTTGTTGTTGTTTTTCAATGTTGAGGTTGTTGTTGAATTTGTTGGTGTTTTTCAATGTTGAGGTTGTTGTATTTTTTCAATGTTGAGGTTGTTGTTGTTTTTCAATGTTGAGGTTGTTGTTGAATTTGTTGGTGTTTTTCAATGTTGAGGTTGTTGTTGTTTTTCAATGTGGAGGTTGGTGTTGAATTTGTTGGTGTTTTTCATTTTCGAGGTTGTTGTTGAATTTGTTGGTGTTTTTCAATGTTGAAGTTGTTGTTGAATTTGTTGTTGTTTTTCAATGTTGAGGTTGTTGTTGTTTTTCAATGTTGAGGTTGTTGTTGAATTTGTTGGCGTTTTTCAATGTTGAGGTTGTTGTTGTTTTTCAATGTTGAGGTTGTTGTTGTTTTTCAATGTTGAGGTTGTTGTTGAATTTGATGGTGTTTTTCAATGTCGAGGTAGTTGTTGAATTTGTTGGTGTTTTTCAATGTTGAAGTTGTTGTTGAATTTGTTGGTGTTTTTCAATGTTGAGGTTGTTGTTGTTTTTCAATGTTGAGGTTGTTGCTGAATTTGTTGGTGTTTTTCAATGTTGAGGTTGTTGTTGAATTTGTTGGTGTTTTTCAATGTTGAGGTTGTTGTTGTTTGTCAATGTTGAGGTTGTTGTTGAATTTGTTGGTGTTTTTCAACGTTGAGGTTGTTGTTGAATTTGTTGGTGTTTTTCAATGCTGAGGTTGTTGTTGTTTTTCAATGTTGAGGTTGTTGTTGAATTTGTTGGTGTTTTTAAATGTTGAGGTTGTTGTTGAATTTGTTGGTGTTTTTCAATGTTGAGGTTGTTATTGTTTTTCAATGTTGAGGTTGTTGTTGAATTGGTTGGTGTTTTTCAATTTCGAGGTAGTTGTTGAATTTTTTGGTGTTTTTCAATGTTGAAGTTGTTGTTGAATTTGTTGGTGTTTTTCAATGTTGAGGTTGTTGTTTTTCAATGTTG